>JAVLUX010000023.1:33970000-34300000 GCA_032164185.1 Moxostoma hubbsi | reverse complement strand
ACAATTCAATTTGTGATATGGTGAATACGTTTAAAGTTAGTTATACTAAGGTTCCTTTATCAAATGTTCTGATTTTAGTGCGATGCATTTTTTCCCCCCTCTTACACAGTTTGAACACTCTTAGCTTAGTAGCAGTGGTTGCGTTTCATCATGTCATTTGGACGGACAGAGTCGTAAAAATTCCATCATAATCCATTATTACCAGTCATTTTAATTTTCATATTTTAATAAGACATTGAATTGCTTTTTTCATTCACATTTTCATTTTTAAACATGAAAAGATTATCTATGAATAACAGAGACACCACACAAAGCAGATTAATTCCGCCCCCCCCCCCCCAATAGTGATAGGAGAGGACACTAAAACACGACATATGAACAACGCAATATTACAAAAAACAAGCATGATTAAAATATTAACAAACCACATAAAACTGAGCTAAAAATTTTTTTTTACTGAAAACTTATTCGACAACTCAAACCTGGAAAGTGAGATTCATGTGGTTCACAATGGACAAGATGTCATTCAGCAGGTGAGTTAAGGCAGGGAATGTGTATTTTGGGAGGTGCTTTCTATTACCCTTAGCTACCGGGCAGTCTCTCAAAGCTTCCTCCTCCAACACCAGAGAAATCCAGTTGACATGAATGCCCTTAACCACCCCCTCTAATGACAGCCAGCGTGTAGCTGATGGTTGTTTTAGGCTCAATGTGTGTTCCTTCATTTCGTTTGAGTTAATTTAATCTGTGTGTTCGAATGGGGGAATTCTTGTAGTATGCATTTGTTATTAATAGTGGTGACGTATGCACTTATTTCACGCACAGCCTTGGAGGCATCATGGGCAGCCAGTGCATTCTATGCGCACCACAGTGAATGTTTGAGGTAGGGACAGTCATTCTGACGCAGCTGTTGTGCAACTCCGGCATTTCGACCCACCATCACACTTGCTCCATCACTTTCCAGTCCAACTACCCAAGCCATAGCTACACCACGGCCTGTCAACACATCTTTTATTATTGCTGTGATGCATTCTGCAGTAACAGAGGGTATTACATGACTTCCAATTAACAGTTTCAGGCTCCCCTCTTTGCTGAATTGTCAGGTATGTGATCAGCATTTTCTCAACTGTGATATTACTGGTTTCATCTACTATTAACCCCCGACGTATCTGCTGTTGGCTAGGCGGTCATCCACTGCGCTGGTTATGGTCATTGCTATATCCTCCTCCATCTAACTGACAGTGTTATGGTGGGTGTAAATGTGTGCACTGTTCAGGTTTGGATACCCAGCAGACTCTAAGAGGTGTATTAGGTTAGGATATAAGTGGCTCGGTGTTTCTGTATTTGCAATATGCAACACAACCTTATGCAGTGTTTTGAATGCCTAGTTACAGGCAGCCTGTGATTTCTCTACATGCTTGACCATTGCCACACTCTGGTTGACCACCAGTGAAGCTTTGATGTGGCTGTGGCTACTTTTAGGATCATTCAAAGCTGATTTCTGCATCGTCGTGCACACTCAGACAAATCCTGTTACTCATGTTAGCTTTTATGCAGATGTCAAAAAATTTTGCCACCTTCCCTCCTCAACCACATGCACTCTTGCTCCCACTGAACCCAGCACTCTCTCCTGACCTCCTTGCTGCCACTTTCTTGCCCTGTAACATTAACTGCCAGTGATTGATAAACGTTGTCTGTTGTTTGTCCATCATCCACCGCATGTGCATCAGCCTCTCTTTTTTCACCTCTCATCAACATCAACTATTTGGCCGTTTGAAGAAAATTCACACTCAGCTGACAAGACATTTTTACAAATGTAGCGATGACTAAATCTATATGGGACAAAGGCATCATACACTGAGATCAAAGAGGAGACAATACTAGATAGATAGCCAATTAATATGTGCACTTGTCACCAACTGGACAGGGGCGGGAATTAGTTACAAATTACAATAGATAACCCTCCGTATAATCCGTCAAAATGACGGACGGCCTTCAGATTATTCCGTCACTTGATAACAAAATAAATAAATCTGTTAATGACAGAAAATATTCGGTTAACGCGACCTCTACTCAGTAGGTCCTTAAAATGTAAGTGGATGGAGATTTCTCTTTTGAAGCTCCTAAAAACACATGTACATAAGTATTCACAGCCTTTGCTCAATACTTTCCAGAAGCACCTTTGGCACCAATTACTGCCTCAATTCTTTGAGTATGATGCTACAATCTTGGCACACCTATTTTTGGGCAGTTTCTCCCATTCTTCTTTGCAGGACCTCTCAAGCTCCATCAGGTTGGATGGGGAGTGTCGGTGCACAGCCATTTTCAGATCTCTCCAGAGATGTTCAATCGGATTTAAGTCTGGGCTCTGGCTGGGCCACTAAAGGACATTAACAGAGTTGTCCCGTAGTCACCCCTTTGTGATCTTGGTTGTGTGCTTAGGTTCATCTTCCAACAGGACAACGACCCTTCGCCCCAGTCTGAGGTCCAGAGCGCTCTGGAGCGGGTTTTCATCAAGGGTGTCTCTGTACATTACTGCATTCATCTTTCCCTTGATCCTGACTAGTTTCCCAGTTCCTGCTGCTGAAAAAACATCCCCACAGCATGATGCTACCACCACCATACGTCACTATAGGGATGGTATTGGCCAGGTGATGAGCGGTGCCTGGTTTCCTCCAGACATGACGCTTGCCATTCAGGACAAAGAGTTCAATCTTAGTTTCATCAGACCAGAGAATTTTGTTTCCTTCAGGTGTCTTGACAAACTCCAGGCGGGCTGTCATGTGCCTTTTACTGAAGAGTGGCTTCCGTCTGGCCACTCTACCATAGTGTTAATTTTGTCACCTATTTTTAATTTAGTCTTAGTCTTATGCAAAATGTCCTTGTTAGTTTTAGTCATATTTAGTCATTCACATATCTTTTTTTGTTAGTCAAGTTTTAGTCGACTAAAAGTCTCGTCATTTTAGTCTAGTTTTAGTCAAAAGAGAATTTAAGGTATCTTAGTCAAGTTTCAAAACATTAGTCTTTTTTTAAATAAATTATTTCTGAGATTAATTCTAAGATAACCATTTCAGTCAAATAACGTTTCACACAACCTCAAATATTGGTTAAATGTCATAATTACCTGACAAAATACACTTGTTGAATTTGTTGCATTCACTTTGTTAAACGTGTCTGGTTTTCTGATTTAAGAGACACATTCACAAATGATGAACTTGTTCTGAAGAGTATTTTATTAAGCAAATAAGTTACATAAAATATATATAACCTGCATAATGTATGTGCCACAACACCATAGCTAACTAGTTAATTTACAGCGTAGATGCCTAAAATCAGCATTAGCTTATGAGACGTATATTTAAGTTAACTTCCCTGAATGTGTGGGTGGTTAGCCTTTAGATGTCGCTTAAGATTGGTGGTGTTTTTCCCGGTATTGTTTATCCGGAGTGCTTCCCGTCAGTTATAATGACACATTCTGACTTTTTGCCAATATCATTGTACCTAAAATGCGACCAAATATCGAGCCTCTTCCTTCTACCTAGCATGTCGTCGGCGCTCGTCGCGTGTTCGCCACTGTCTATGATTGTTGTGTTCTTGCTCCATGTAGTTTCGTGTTGCAGCCACAGGAGTATGAGACCTGTAGCCGTTACTTGAGCAACAGTGCGAACTCATTCTGAATATTTTGAAGGCGTAACAGCTGAATATTCTATCTCATGGTGAAAAAGTAGAGACGATTGTATACGAAAATGAAGAGAGATTTTATCTTAGTTTTTATTTTATGCAAAACATTTTAGTCTCGTCTTTTTTCGTCAACAATAATGCACGTTAATTTAGTCTTAGTCAGCGTTTTTGGACATTGGTGCAGTCTCGTCATCATCTCGTCTTAGTCATGGAAAAAAAGGTCGTTGACGAACATATTTAGTCTCGTCTCGTCTGACGAAATTAACACTGCTCTACCATACAGCCCTGATTGGTAGAGGCTGCAGAGATGACTTCTGTCAGAGTGACCATCGGTTCTTGGTCACCTCCCTGACTAAGGCCCTTCTCCCCGATCGCTCAGTTTGGCCAGGCGGCAAGCTCTAGGAAGAGTCCTAGAGGTTCCAAACTTCTTCCATTTACGGATGGAGGCCACTGTGTTCATTGGGACCTTCAATGCTGCAGAAATTTTGCTTTACCCTTCCCCAGATCTGTCTCTCGATACAATCCTGTCTCGGAGGTCACCAGACAATTCCTTGGACTTCATGGCTTGGTTTGTGCTCTGACATGCACCGTTAACTGTGGGAACTTATATAGACAGGTGTGTACCTTTCCAAACCATGTCCAATCAACTGAATTTACCACAGGTGGACTCCAATCAAGTTGTAGAAACATCAAGGATGATTAGTGGAAACAGGATGCACCTGAGCTCAATTTTGAGTATCATGGCAAAGGCTGTGAATACTTGTGTACATGTGATTTTTTCGTTTTTTATTTTTAATAAATTTGCAAAGATTTCAGACAAACTCCTTTCATGTTGTAATTATGGGGTATTGTTTGTAGAATTGAGGAACATAATTAATTGAATCCATTTTGGAATAAGGCTGTAACATAACAATATGTGGAAAAAGTGAAGCGGATGCACTGTATATCGTATTGGCGTATGTTTTCCGATATGCACCGATATTAAAATGTTTTACCAGAACATATAATGCAGAAAACAATGCTTGGGTGATTTAAAATTTGTGTCATAGCATAGTTTGTCCAGCAGAGCACGCTCCGACTCGTTTACAGAGCTGATCTGACGTGGTTCTGCAGACAGTGCAGCAGTGTGGACTTAAGTGGTGTATTCTCTGTAAGTTGCTAACTAGTTTGTAAAAAACATACTGGAAAGTAAATAAACAATGACTTCATTTTCCCTTTTGAATATAACCAACATAAAGTTAACCCTGTCCCTTATAACCATGTTTATCACATCTGTTTGTTGTGTTTGCCGGCTATGGTTTGTCAGTGCACCCATCTTTTTGCAGCTCATCAGACAACGGTGTGGTGGATTGTGTCTGTTGAGTGTTGATTTCATGCAACGTTGTTACCTAGTTGGGGAGATGCAATACTGGAAAATAAATAAACGACATCCATCTTTTACTCTCCATGACAACAAGCTTATAGATAACTAGCTATCCACATTCATTTACGATGCAACACTGCTGCAGCTGTGAACCATGAGTTTTTATTTGTGACTGTTTTGTATACATTAACAGCTAAATATTTCTGATGATGTTTTGATAAGCAAGAAAACTGTGCTTTAGTTCAATTTAGAGGCACTTGTACTTTACTTTAGTACAATGGCATTTATATTACTTTATACTTCCACTCCACTACATTTCAGAGGGAAATATTGTACTTTTTCCAAAGATGACACTGTATAATAATAAATATCAAACATTCTTTAATAAAAATATTTAAGAAAGCACCCTTCCGAGTACCTTTTTATAGTCCTGTTGGTGCACAATCCTCATAGAAAAGGTCCATTTTCATTCCAGTTCAATTCACTATATCGGCCACCATACCGGTAATCTGTATCAGTCTTGTAAGGCTGGCCTTAAGATGTCGTAAAAGTCAAAGAACTCAGCAAGAACCAAGTCATAAACTCTTAAACAGATGAGCATCTCCACCAGAGTCAACATCTCCTGCTGAGTAAGGATCATAAAACGAAAATCTGTGCCCATCCGGTTTCCCTTCAACTCATGACACCTCAAACTCACCTAAAATCTGCATGTAATAAAATATCATATCTGATGTACTATACAAAATGTTACTAGGCATGTTTGGTATCATTTAAAATATCTCAGTGCGACTGATATAATGGTCCCTTTCCCATGTTGATAAAATCGATATCGGGCCTATGCTGGCCCAGAATGCTAGATCAGAGATCGGTAAAAAAATATGATCCGATACCTTTCCAACACAAACCTAGTTTAAACCTCTTCCCAATCCTGTAAAATTAGCCTAAAACACCTAATCAAGGCATACCCAAAGTAAATTTAAAGCTGTTCCTTGAACCTTTTAGAGTACATGCATGGTTTTGGTCACATTTGAAAGGAGACACTCTGAAGTTTTTTCCCCAGCAGTCAGAATTACTGTAAGTGCTACTGATTTTGAGTAATAGAAGTTTGAACACAATGAAATAGAAGTTTGTTTTTCGCCTGAATTTTTTTTTTTTTTTGCATACAGATGCCTGCAGATTACTATAACTTGTAGCTATTATCTTGAACACAATGGGATCACAGCATGAAGCCTTACCTGTTCCAAGTTCAAATATTATAACAATACCATAAAAAAAATTACCATTTTACACATGTTTTTTCTAAGGGTACACCCAGGCGTTTTACAAAAGTGCCTATTGGATACTCCAAAGGACCCTTGGTAACCATGGCCATATACCTAGGATAAAAAGGGTACTACTTTTGAACGCTTCAACGTACAGTCATAATTTTGGGCTCTAATGAAAGATGACACTTAGAGCTATCACATTCCATATCCAGATCCACTATTAGTTTTGGTGACAGAGTAACTGATGCATAAACACATTAGGAGTGCCTTTTCCCTTCTTCAAACTAAACGTTGTGCATATAAAAGAGTCAAAACTAGTGCTATGGTGGAAAATTTGTTTATATAAAAAAAAAAAAATACACAAACTAGTTACATACATTTTTACATAAAGTATTTACAAACAATGATAATTTTACATGTTTCTAGCAACATGCCAGTCATTGTAGCAGTCACGTTTGGGCACATCACAGGAGGAGTAATTCATTGGTGTCTTTGCATGACACTGCCTGCACTTCAGACGACCAGCGGTGCAAGATTTGGTGATGTGCACCGGCCTGTGATGTGCTCTTTGTGGAGAAGGAGATACGGATCTGGCTGTGGAGCGAGGCCCCAATTCTGCCAGCTCCTCAGCAAGGGTCTCTCTGAAAGCCTTGTTCATAGGGACCTCTCCATTACATGGGGCTCCTCTCTTGATGAGGTGCTGTCCTGCTGCTCCACTCTATGTGGCCGCTTGCTGAGTGGGGGAGAAGTATCCGGCTCCCAATCGCTATCTGATTCATCAGATAATTGCCTATAGTGAAAATAAAGAGATAAATGTAATTTACAAAGCTAGACAAAACTTTTCCATCTTTTCTGTATTCTACATTTTACAGCTTGCTTCTTCACATCTCAGCAATTCACACAATGAAACAAAGACACACACACACACACCTCCCCCATAGGTCAGCGGTGAAACCAAGACACACAAACAAACACAACATGTATTCTTATTTTCAACATACACATATATACACTCACCAAAAGGATCATTAGGAACACATGTTCAATTTCTCATTAATGCAATTATCTAATCAACCAATCACATGGCAGTTGCTTCAATGCATTTAGGGGTGTGGTCCTGGTCAAGACAATCTCCTGAACTCCAAACTGAATGTCAGAATGGGAAAGAAAGGTGATTTAAGCAATTTTGAGTGTGGCATGGTTGTTGGTGCCAGACGGGCCAGTCTGAGTATTTCACAATCTGCTCAGTTACTGGGATTTTCACGCACAACCATTTCTAGGATTTACAAAGAATGGTGTGAAAAGGGAAAAACATCCAGTATGCGGCAGTCCTGTGGGTGAAAATGCCTTGTTGATGCTAGAGGTCAGAGGAGAATGGGCCGACTGATTCAAGCTGATAGAAGAGCAACTTTGACTGAAATAACCACTCGTTACAACCGAGGTATGCAGCAAAGCATTTGTGAAGCCACAACACGCACAACCTTGAGGCGGATGGGCTACAACAGCAGAAGACCCCACCGGGTACCACTCATCTCCACTACAAATAGGAAAAAGAGGCTACAATTTGCAAGAGCTCACCAAAATTGGACAGTTGAAGACTGGAAAAATGTTGCCTGGTCTGATGAGTCTCGATTTCTGTTGAGACATTCAGATGGTAGAGTCAGAATTTGGCGTAAACAGAATGAGAACATGGATCCATCATGCCTTGTTACCACTGTGCAGGCTGGTGGTGTAATGGTGTGGGGGATGTTTTCTTGGCACACTTTAGGCCCCTTAGTGCCAATTGGGCATCGTTTAAATGCCACGGCCTACCTGAGCATTGTTTCTGACCATGTCCATCCCTTTATGGCCACCATGTACCCATCCTCTGATGGCTACTTCCAGCAGGATAATGCACCATGTCACAAAGCTCGAATCATTTCAAATTGGTTTCTTGAACATGACAATGAGTTCACTGTACTAAAATGGCCCCCATAGTCACCAGATCAACACAATAGAGCATCTTTGCGATGTGGTGGAACGGGAGCTTCATGCCCTGGATGTGCATCCCACAAATCTCCAACTGCAAGATGCTATCCTATCAATATGGGCCAACATTTCTAAAGAATGCTTTCAGCACCTTGTTGAATCAATGCCACATAGAATTAAGGCAGTTCTGAAGGCGAAAGGGGGTCAAACACAGTATTAGTATGGTGTTCCTAATAATCCTTTAGGTGAGTGTGTATATGCATGTATGTATACACACATATACACACACATACACACACACACACACACACACACACACATATATACACATAGATCTGACACAAACATGCTCACACACGCACAAATACAGAACAACTCCCGCAAAGTCACTGATGAAACACACGACAAAAGGTAATTACAAAATGTGTATTCATTATTCAAACTAAAGCTTAAGCAGAATATACAGTAATATGTTATAAAACACAAGAAAACACTTACTTGTCCAGAGCGATGTCTCATCCTCTGCCTCTGAATCAACATATGACAAATCATCCGTATTTTTTTCAGAAATTTCATCTCCAGACTACCGCCTTTTCACATCCTCTAGTGAAAATCTTGTTTTTCTCCATATTTTCGCCATATTTAAATCTCCAAATGTATAAACAGTTCCAAAAGGACGCGCCTCAGCTTTTACGCACAGAGGCGCAAACCACTCTAATGGCAAGACAACTTTGCGCACACACATTACAGAAACATCCCGTAAACTTACCACTAAAGCCATATCAATGTTTTCAGAATTTCATTGGCTATACGATGCGCCAATCATCCACAGACTTGGCTGTAATTGGCTTGATCTTTACACAAAGGAAAGGCCAACCACACAGACTGTGGTTGGCTATTGAAGGCTTTGGACAGGACATGGAAGCTCCTATTGGGTCAAATGAGGTGTCAATCGAAAGGTCAGTGCGGCATTCATTTTAATACCGGATATAGGAAATGGTTTCATCTGAACTGAAGTTATGACCGATAATATTTGAAAGATTAGGCACAGCTGCCGGGTACTTTGAAATGATGCAACAAGAGTCCGTGGGTATTTATTGATGTAATGTGATTTGGACTAAAAATGTTACTTGATTTGATCGTTTGGACATTTGGCAATGTAACAACACTGTTTTTGTCGGGAAGTTATGGATCAGTGGACTACTATGAGGCTTCATAGGTGAGTTGCCTAAATTTTGTTATTGTTTGTTTATATGTTGGTGGTCAGACAAATATATAGATTGTACCTGCTGTTGTGATTGTATCTTAAAATTGTTTATATAAATAGAATCACAAGAAATTTAACTTTCCAAAGATATGTGGCATGTGTACCAATGTACACACAGCAGTTATGTACATCGCAAAGTTATTTTTGTAACATTCACAAGCCCGCCCGCGGTTCGTCTTATCCTATGGTGTTAAACCATCGCCTAAATGCTTGTATATTAGCATTTCCCGAGCTGTCACATCCACTTAAGCAGCGCAGCCTGTCACGTGATAACAGTAGTAGCCAATTATAGTCGCACGAGTATGATTGCTAGCTAACTTACAGAACAGTCATGTCAGTAGTGTGGAAGTATTTGAACCTTTTAGAGGAAAAAAGTCCAACGGTCGAATGCAAAATTTGCAACGCAAATGCTGAGGGGCGGTTTAACGTCACAAAATTAATTAAGCATTTGGAAAAACGCCACACGGAACACCAGGAATTTCTGCAAGCAACGACTGCAAAGAGCAGCAAAACGCCCCAACAGCAGACATTGCTGGAATCAATAAAAAGTCGAGAGAATCTCCCCATCTTGAGCCTTGCTACACTTTGTCCAGTCGCCATTATATAACCGAAAAGGTAATCCCTCCTATGCACAACGACGTTTGCGATTTCCTCTCCAAACTCTGAGAATGAAGGTGCGGTTAGTCTCCCAACAGACATCTGCAGCTCAGACGTGAATCCAATGTCCTTGTTAAGTCTGACCGCGGAAAATGCTAGATTTTGATTTTATCTTGAAAAAAGCTGTTGCATGCCCAAGAGTTTCGTGGCTCAGACACACAGGGGATTCTATTTCGGCAGCCATTGAGGAGATGCTGCATGAATGGAAGATGAATAAAAACAAAGTCCATGTAGTTTTAAGGGACAATGCAAACAACATGAAGGGATCAACTTGGCGTGGTGAGTTTAGTATGCTTCGTACACACTAGCAGCTAATTGTACACGAGGGGCTGTTGTAACAGCGCAATGTAAGTGACGCATTGGCCAATGCGAAAAAAATTGTAGGCCACTTTAAACACTTGCCTATTCACGGTTAGAAGACATCCAAGTAGAGCTAAATATTCAACCTAAGCATCTGCAGCAGGACGTCCAAACAAGATGGAAAAGCACCCAGTAATGATTGAAATCCTCATTGTGCAAAAACGGACATTATCTGCATATACAGCTGACTACGACCTGCCAGCCACACTGACAGCAAACCAGTGTGGGCTGTTGGAGAATGTTTCTATTATGGAACCTTTTGAGAAGATGACAAGTGAGGTGAGTGCCTCCTCCGCATCTATAGCTGATGTCATCCCCATTGTGTGTGTCCCGAAATGTGTTATCAGTCGGGACAAGGCTGATCAGGGGATTAAGGCAATGAAAATGACCCTCCTTGACGCAGTCAACAGATGTTTTAATGATGTGGAATCTGAGCCATTATACTCGGTTGCTACTCTGCTCCACGTTACAAAGAAAGGTAAGGGAATTTGTTAACTTATTTGTTAATAAGAACCCTATCTGATTCAACTGTGTGCCTGCGCGTGTGTTTGTGTGTGCGAGCGCGTGCAACAAATCTCTCAGACCTCTGTATGGAATTAGCACTACCATTTCATTATTTTCACAAATCACATCAAGTATAAGTTTACCGAGCAGACAAATAACTTGATTAAGGAAATACTAGACTATTAATTTATTATAGACTATTAATATTCTATATATTTTATCATACCAGGTACTTCACAAATGCAGACACTTTGAGAAATGGTAGAAGTAGGAAAGATGGAGGAAATGTTGAAGACTACATCTGAAACTACAGCCAGGCCAGCAGACAAATCTACACAGATGGAGGCTTTAGGCACAAGTACCAGCAGCCTTGGCAGCATCTTCAATAAAATCCTGGAAGAGAGCCAAGTATTACCTGTTCCTAATATAACCACAAGTGCACAAATTTCAAGTGGAGACCTACCTAAGTGAGGTAAATATTCCACGTTCGACAATCCCTTGCTTTACTGGAAAGTAAATCAACCTCGACTGCCCTCCCAGGCAGCCAAGTTTATCTGTGCTCCCTGCACAGGTGTAGAGAGTGAGAGGCTCTTTAGCACAGCCTCAAATATTATTGATGAAAGGAGCAGGCTGACATCGGAGACCGCTGAAAAACTAATCTTCCTAAAGAAGAATCTACCCCTCATGCTTATGTGAGCAAACATAAAACATTTTCAAGAGCTGTGTTACAGAGAAACGGCACCAGTGAAAGTGATATTTTTTTATAATTG
This sequence comes from Moxostoma hubbsi, assembly GCA_032164185.1. Classification (NCBI taxonomy): domain Eukaryota; kingdom Metazoa; phylum Chordata; class Actinopteri; order Cypriniformes; family Catostomidae; genus Moxostoma; species Moxostoma hubbsi. The sequence goes on along the minus strand of JAVLUX010000023.1, from coordinate 34,288,168 downwards.
TTAAAAATAAAAGCAGCTAGGTCAGTAAGGTTAAGGTTTAAACCGTTTAAGGTCAAGGTTTAAACGGTTTGTTAATGTTATTTCTTTGGAATGTTATACATATTTATGTCTTACGGTGCCATGTTATTACTACTGTGATTTGCAAATAGCTGCAGTATAAGGGATATTTTTGTATTTATTTGTTTATTTACAATAATGAATGCTGCCGTTTAAATTATTTTAACTTCTTGTGTGTTTTTGTAGTGTTTGAATAAAGGGTGGCAGTCTTTCATAATGAACTTGTGGACTATATGCACTGGAGAAATATTTGTTCTCCATTTGAGTGAGATGTTTTTAGGTGGCTAATTGAGCAAAGAGCTTCAATACATTTTATTATTATTAGTTAAAGAATAAAACAAAATATCGGAATCGGCAAATAGCTAAAGCTGCAGCATCGGTAGTGAAAACGTGGTATTGGGACATCCCTACTAATTGGGGGGATGAATTAATTCAAGTTTAAACTTGGGGCAAATTTACAATTTATAACAATGTCCTTGATGGTAACAAAGAAATGTATTGCTGTACAGTGGAAGTCTACTGAACCTCCTAATATAGTCATGTGGCTTAGAGAAATATCCTCTAATGTTCCAGTTGAGAAAATTATATTTAATCTCAAAAAGAAGCCATCTCGGTTAAAGAAATGTGGTAAATGTATTTATTATATTGAAAGGAACTTAATGGCTGTGTCATGTTTGAAAAGGATGCGTCCTCCAGGTCACATTTGTTGGCCGCATACGTCATTGTGGATGTCTCGTTTCAGAAAAGCGAGTAGGACACTTTGATTACAGCCTTCGAATGATGCCAATTTGCCCACAAATATGATGTTCAAATGCAAGGAATGTTAATTCCCAAGTTGAAGTACCTCAGTATATGGGTGCAGAATATATAATGTGTATAATTATAATTAAAATAAAGTATTAGACTAAGTAGACCTGTAATATTTTGTCTTTACATAATTATAACTCTCCTAAAATGTACCTCATACATTCCCTTCTAAAAGGTACTTTGTTCCCTTCTCACTCAAAGAGCTTGTGCTTGTTAAAGAGTGGCGTGCTGTCATAGCACCATTGCTACCTTCCGTTTTCATTTGTCCTATGAAGGCTGTCTCATTTAAACAAGGCCGCTCCGTATACTGCAGCCTTCAAAGGAAGCGTCCTACCTAGCATGCAGACTTCCAAACAAGACAAATTTAAATACTTTAAAATAATAAATTGCATTGCTGAATCTGGCTTTTGTGTAGACCAAAGGTGATTTTAGTATTTCGATATTAGGGGGCTCAGCCCCAAATTACACTATATGATGTGCATATTTAATGTATTCTACTTTGTTGTATAGATAGGGTTTTGTTCACTAAACTGTTTCCATTCAAGTATTGTCATTTTCTATAATAAACATTTATTCAAAAGAACCATAAATCGCTTAATATATACAAACCATATATTATTAGAACTGTATATTTATTGGCAACAAGTTTCATCTGTCTTAATCACTCTTTTTTTTTTGTTCTCCATTTATTAACCAAATTATAGAACAGGGGTCGGCAATCTATTACACTCATGCCAATGCTGGAGGGGTAATCACTGGCACAGCAGCAACGGCGAGAGAGTAGACTATTTTATTTATATACAAACCGCTCCTGCATTTCAGTCTACATCTTGATGTAGTCCTAATAGCTGCTCACAGATTTGCATGCTGATTGAAGAGTCACACATGTTTAGGGGAGTTGAGATGAAATTTGAAGCCCCCTTAAATTGGGTATAGTAACGCCTGGTGTTGACAGACTTGTCTACATAATAGATGGAATCTTGTTTTGTGCAAACTAGATTTGTTTTGTCAACCAGAGTATGTTTTGAAAAAAAATTCCAGTGTCGACATTATATTGTCCCCTAATTTATTTCAGCAACAATACTGAATAAAATTCATTGTAGTACCCTACATTTTTCACCTTTTTTAATATTTCAACAAGTTCTTCAGCAGTGAAAGTTCAATAGAGCATGCAACTACAGGCTTAGCGTTGTGCAGAGCTTTGATAAACAGTGTTAGACAAAACCAAACTGACAAACTCCAACTGTTATCAGACAGCAGATTCTGTGGCCCTGTGTTCCTTGTGCTGGTATTTTTCTATTCTATCATAGGACCTGTCGCTAAAAGCATTTAGGAACGTCAAATAGCTACTAAATGACAGAACCATGGGCAGTTTACTTCTCAGCAAACTGTTCTACAAAACCAACAAAAATCAATGCAAGTTTAATGATTCATTTGTCAACTTGATACCTTGCTAGTTAATTTACCCAAGTGCAGGTGTTCTTTATAACACTGTGTTTGGTAATTTCAATCAAGCAAATGGAAAATGTTAAACAAACATTTAACAGCTCAAAATATTTAAATAAGAATTTGTGGTTTACAGAATCACAAAAACATGCATTAAATAATTTGTTCAGCACATAATTACTGTAAATGTAGTGTTTTCATAGACAATGTTATGTAGCCATCTGCCATCCTATCAGGCTTGTGATATGTTAGATTATCAGTTTTTTTTATATAAAAAAAAAAATACTGGCTTTGATTTGGAATGGCTACCCTCTGCGAACTCTGCCACGTTTAGGATTTTTAAATGACTAATTGTGGGTTTAAGACTTGCTCAAAAATATCAAATCATAAATCAATGACAACTCTTATATGTGAAAGTTATAAATGAAATGTGTATTCACATGTTCATTTGAGAATGACAGCCAGATTAATCCATAGTATGTAGGCTACTTATTTACTTTAGATTTAGAAAATGAAAATATATGGACAGTAAGGTGTTTTGTATCACTATTATAAGCAGGACAGTTTCTAGCTACAAGCGGTATAAGCGGCCGCTCAGGGCCCCATATGCTCAGACACGGCAAGTATTCCAGCCAGTGTTGTGTCCAAGCTACTTTAACAGTAGTTTGTAACTTCAGTTACAAACAGTTTGTTACAGTTAGCTACAGTTTCAAAGTAGTTAAATTACAGCAGTCAAAGCTACCTGTTTTCCAAGGGTCACAGGTTAACTGCATGCTCTAAAACCTTAACAGATATGAATGTTGCACATGACAGAAGCCAACATTAGCATCCATTAAGAGGAAAATTGTTAATTTAGGGACTGTTTCACAAGTACTGTTTTATTAAAGTGCAAAATGATCCATCAGGGATGGAGTAAGCCAAGCACAGTGCAAATGGCACACCAGAAATATAAAAATTTCTACCCAGGTTATAATACAGAATTATACAAGATACTTGCTTGCATACACACTGTCACTAATTACATACATTATAAATGTTTAAATTATTAATTTTCTGTTTCTGTTCTAAAATATTCTTTAAAATGGCAGTGTTTATCTATCCAGTCAAATACTAGCAGATGATATTAGAGTGAGCGGGAGACTTTGGGGAATTGTCTTGCATGTGCCGTCATGCATGTCCTCGTGTGCAAGATCTTGTATTGTGCGCACAGGAGATGTCATGCACACACGGGATATTCCCATTTCCTCGTGCGGCAAAGAACTACTGTGCGCAAGTGTCAAAGTTTTTTTCCTTGCATGGCTTTAATCTATCGCCTGCGTGAGCATCAGTAACGCACGCGGATTAATGCTGTTAAAATGCCTTCATAATCTCATTATTATAGGTTTATCAAGTGTATTTGGGTAAATACATGGTTTGGAAGATGGATTTTTGTTGCACTCATTAAATGACATTGTTATTTTTTAACAAAAAAAGTTACATAGTGTAGCTTTAACTTTAAAAGCCTCGTGATTTTATTTTAACGATCCTAACACTCCAGAAGTCCTGCAAGCAGGGCTCGACAATAAGAACTGCCCGATGGCCCTGGGCCAGTGTGAGAAAGATTCGGGTCAGTTGCTGCATTTATAACATTAGTGCAAGCAAGCAACAAGTGAGAGAGCACAAAAATTACATTGCGCGACCGAAGTCTTCTAACTGAGGACGAGTAGCCTACACTTATCTCGCAAAGACGTGCAAATGCATAATATACTGGACGCGCCAAGGCACAGTCGTGTGCATGCACAAGATCTTGCAGACACAGCGCACTCTCCTAAAAAACACATTTTTACATGTTGGTGAAAATTTGTTACACATTATTTACACATTGGAACAAGAATTCAACAGTTTTGACTATGTTGGCCACATTCAAAATTCTTGTCAGCATGTGTGGGTGTTTTTAAATCACAGATTTCAATGGCAATGACAAGAACTACTATTAACTCCTCTTTAGGACAACAATGCCCAGAGTGCCGCTTTGTTCATATCCAGATGGCTTACATGTGCTTGACCACGTATCAGAGGTTGGGTAGTTCTACATCGTCAGTGTATAGCATGCACGTGGATGAGTGGATTTTTCTGTTGGATAGATGAATCTGTTAAGTTGGCACCCTATATAATAAATCACCAAAATTATTCCATTCGTTTGTGCTGTGTGTCGCAAAAATAAACGTTTGTGCTTGTTTGCTGTTTGAGATATTAAGCATTATTTTGCGGTGCTGGTCGTTTGTGCCGTTAAAACAAACGTTGTAACCATTTCCCTTCCTTAGACATAGCATGAATGTTTTCCGGAGCAGTGACGTCATTCTCCACCCCATGTTGTCTAAATCGCTCCAAACCAGTGACATTTGTTTGTGCTCGATTTGTGCCATTAAAATGAACACCATTTCCATTCCTTAGAAATTTAATTTGGTGCAGTGACGTCACTCTCCACCCCATGTTGTCTGAATCACTCCAGACCGGTGTCATTAATTTGTGCCAGTTTATGCTATTGAAAGATACAAATCTAATTACTTCCCTTACATAGAAATAAAATGATCTCCCGGATCTGTGACATCAGTCATGCATTTAACCTCATCTCGTCCAATGCACTAGTTTTCTGACTGGTTGGTTTGTGCTCGCTCTGTGCAGGTTTCTTACCGTTGATGTCATTGTTTTTTTTTTATATCGACAGTCTGATCATTGGCAGTAATTTCAAGCTTCAAATCCAAATCACTATATGTCCTGTATTTGTGCACATGTAGCACTTGTTTGTATTCACCTTGTGTATATAGGTCCTTAATATAATGTTGTTTGTGTTCTGTTTCATCACTGAACCAAGTATTACATCTTGTTTATTACGATTATATTTTAGGAGTTTATTCAAAGTAAAAAGTAGCCTAACTTTACCTCAAAATATATCAATAAGGCTATAACACCGTTATTACCGTAGTGTGCAGTTTATGTTCAAAATGGTTACTGCATTATGCAACAATGATGAAATGATTGGATATGATAAACAGTTTCATAAGAAATTGAGACGTCTCTGCTTACAGTTCTCAGAGAAAGCTGCATAAACAGTCAAGCAAGGACAGGTGAGGTGTATGTTTTATTATGTTACAAATATTTTAAACCTGTTTTAGTGTTCTGCCAATAGTAATAATTAGTTTGATGAAAAAACGCTAACCATATGAAACCAACCTATGCTGGTTTTCTAGTCTTAGTTGGTTTAACCTGGTTTCCCAGTCTGACCACTTGAAGTGAACAAACCCCTTTAAAGCCAGCCGAAAAAGACAAGGCTGGCAGACCAGTTAAGACCAAAATAACATCTTATGCTGTTTTAAGTTTCTTTTTTTTTAGCACTGTATCCATCTGAATGATCATTAATGTAAAATAATTTAGTTATGTTTAAATTCCATCATGTATTCAGTATTGAATGTTAACCCTCTGGGGTCGACGGACACGCTGGCGCAACCTGCTGGATATTTGTCATTACAGCAGAAACAACTTAAAATACTCTGTCATTTTTGGGTACACACATAAGTGCAAGACATCATTAGAGACTATAAAGGGTCTACTTTTATTTGTGTACACTCATAATAACAATGAGACATTGTGCTTTTGTAAAATAAAGAAAATAAAAAGGGTGAGCTTTCAGCAGTCTCTGGGTTAAAGAGCATTTATCTGAAACACGTCACAAAAATGAACTGAAACTCTGCGAATGATCACACAAACATGAACCATATGTCTAAAGAAAGCTTTAAATGTCTACTTTTTAATAAAACAATTCAAATTTAAAACAAATGTTCTCCTGCAATGCAATCTGTTTGAAACAAAGCGATGTTCCATTTTTACCGGTCCATCTAATTATCTGTAATGTGATCCCACCCACCAGCAGAGCGCGCCATTCATACGCTAATGTGCTGAGACGATCAATGCAAATGTACCCGCCCCCCACTGTGAGGCTGTAAACAAATGTTAATTTTTCTGCACGTTTGTAATGATACACAGGCAAGAAAGCTCCAGGATTGTAAGGAAGAGTTAACATTTTCCTCAGAAGAAGAGCAGGACTCCGATGAACATTTGTATTTTGAAGAGAGACTTGATCCAGCAGAGTATACAATTTCAGACGAGTAAGTCAATTTGTTTTCATTAGTTGACATGCTATTTTAAACTTTAACTTTTATTTTACTAGTGGGAGTGTTTCTAGACCTGCCAGCCAGGATTCAGAGTATTGACATTTGAAATATGTATGTCCTAATAAGCAAGTTTTAGCTACATTTAAGTGATGTTTCGGCTAAAGCAGGTATTTAAATTGTATGCTGTATAATATAAATATGATATGTAATATGATATAAAAATAATATGAATGTTTAGATTATATTTTATCTAGTGTTTATAATGCCTCATTATTATCAACAAAGCTTGTGCTTGCAAATATGTGTTCAGGTTAAATGAGTAAAATGCACTTTAAATATGCCCATATTAGTAAATCAGAATATTATGATTTCTGAAGGATCATGTGACACTGAGGACTGCAGCAATGATGATGAAAATTCAGTTTATCACAAATTGCATTTTACAATATATTTAAATAGAAAACTGTTCTTTTAAATTGTAAAAAGATTTCAGAATATCAATTTTTTTCTGTATTTTGGATCAAATAAATCCAGTCTTCGAGCAGAAGAGACTTTTTAATGGTAGTGTAGGTCTAAAATTAAGTAAAGTCTTTATGTAAAGAAAATATATATAGTCAGATTACTTCTTTTAACTTAACTTTCATTAAGTCTCCTCATATTCATTCTCTTTGTCACATTCCTCATTGATAGGCCCAGGGGCGGGGTCATTGTCTCTCAGGTGTGAATCACGATCATTCATGATCATTCACGCCTCCTCGCATATTACCTTTCAACATTAAATTATCTTACAAAAGTTAAATTACTATATTGTTTTGTATGAGTGAGTGATCAAGATGGTTTTCACATAAATTTGTAGCAAAACCTCTAGGCTACAAGATCCAGTTCTCAAAAGTCTTGTGGACAAATGTTTAGTATGCGTTATATGGCCAGTGACTTAAAATTTTAGTTTTCAAAAACCACACATAAACGTTATTTTCTCAAAAAAACAAATGTGTACACATGTTGCTCACATATTATTGTGCCCCAGTTTGTGCTGCATAGTGTTATCAGACTTTAGCCATTAATGTGTTTTTAAGCAACCGAAAAAAGCACGTCAAGGCATGTCAAAACTTCTCCAGGGCGCAAAATACCCTCAGACCCCAGAGGGTTAAGGTATCAAGCAGAATGCAACTTACAGCATTGCCATTTAAAGATGGAACAAAGAACAGACAACACCTGATGCTCGTGTATACTTTCAAATGCAACGATGAAAAATTTGAAAAAGAACAGGACTGTGAAAAGGAAGAGATCCATGTATAAATAACAGAACAATTACCGATAAGAATTGAGGTCCAAAAAACATGAACAGCATGTTGAACTGAGGGTATTTTGGGCCCTGGAGAAAGTGACATGCCTTGACATGTGCTTTTTTCAGTTGCTTAAAAACACATTAATGGCTTAAGTGTGATAACACTGTATGCAGCACAAACTGGGATACAATAATGTGTGAGCAACATGTGTACACATTTGTTTTTTTGAGAAAATAACATTTATGCATGTTTTGAAAAAACTTTTTTTTGTCATTGAAATAAGGCCATATAACACAAACATTTGTCCACAAGCCTTTTGAGAACTGGATCTTGTAGCATAGATTTTTTGCTACAGAATTATGTGAAAACCATCCTGATCACTCACTCATGCAAAACAATATAGTAATATAACTTCTGTAAGACACTTTTAGTGTTAGAAAGGTCATATTCGAGGAGTCGTGAATGATCATGAATATTGATTGTAATTCAAACCTGAGACAAAAGATCCCTCCCCTAGGCCTATCAATGAGGAATGTGACAGAATGAATGTGAGGAGACTTAATGATCAAAATCAAGTTAATAAGTAATCGGACTATAAATTCTCTTTACCTGAAGACTGTACTTAATTTTAGACCTACACTACTGTTAAAATTAGTCTCTTCTGCTCACCAAGGCTGCATTTATTTGATCCAAAATACAGTAAAAACAGTGATATTGTAAATAGTATTTTTACAATTTAAAATGAACAGTTTTCTATTTGAATATATTGTAAAATGCAATTTGTGATCAAAGCTGAATTTTCAGCATCATTACTGCAGTCTTCAGTGTCACATGATCCTTCAGAAATCATAATATGCTGATTTTCAAATATGGGCATATTTCAAGTGCATTTTACTCATTTACACCTGAACCCATATTTGCAAGCACAAACTTTGTTGATGATAATGAGGCAGCATAAACAAAATATAATCATTTTTATATCATACAGCATACAATTTAAATACCTGCTTTAGCTGAAACAACATTTACATGTAACTAAAACTGGCTTATTAGGACATATTTCAAATGTCAATACTCTGAATCCTGGCTGGCAAGTCTGAAAACAGTCCCACTAGTAAAATATGTACATGTTTATATAAAATAGCATGTCAACTAATTAAAACTAAATGACTTACTCGCCCGAAATTGTATCCTCGGCTGGATCAAGTCTCTCTTCAAAATACAAATGTTCATCGGAGTCTCGTCTCGCGTGTCATTATTACAGAATGGTCATCTTTTTATTAGCCGTGTTGAAATTGGGCTGTCAAATCCACACATGCACTTAATTAAATCGCAGCATTTTGCCGTCACATAATCGCACAGACTGACATCGTGATACGATTAATCGTGCAGTACTACTGCCTAGCATCCACTTTTGTGTTCCACATAAGAAAGTCATGAGAGTTTGGAACGACATAAGGAAATTACAAATTCTGTATACAAAAATACACCCGCAGGTCAGTCCAAACCAATATGACTTTTTCTCTCCCATGGACCACAGATTAAAGTACATGATTGAAGAATATCCAGGTCACTTTTTTCCCATATAATGAAAGTGGACTGGAGTTTCCAAGTGCCAAAAATTAATAAATAAAACAAACAAACAAACCATATATTAATCACATATTTATCATTTTAACTTTATTCCAAGTCTTATGAATGTTTTCATAGCTTTGTGTGATAAAGACTGAATTTTAGTCATCATTCTCTGAAAATCTTGCCATCCATCTAGATCAGTTTGCAGTTTTCATAAAAGTAGCAATGACTTTTTAATAAATTGGTTTATTCAGTTCACAAAAGCAGTCTTAAATGATTTGTTCCTGAATCAGACAAATTGGTCTTAACTTTCTAACTAAACGATTCAGCTAATTGGAAAAAAAGATGAAATTTTGAAATTTCAGTCTGTTTCCTCAAAGCTATAATGTGACTTGGAATATTCTGCACGAATGGTATGGACCACATTTGTGGCATTTATAACTTATATATTAATTATACATGTAATTTTGAAGCTTTCCAGCACTAGTCCACATTTACTTTAATTATATGGAAATATGTGGCCAGTATGTCCTTCAAAAATGTACCTTTTGTGATCCAAGAAAGAAAGCGGTTCAAGTTTGAAACCTCATGAGGATAAGGGGGATGGGGTTTATAACTGAATACTTTGAACATAAAATGTGCATCATTGTGCACATCAAATCTTAATGTGTTTTATGTCAGGAAACAATGATGTCCTATCCTTATTGCTGTGACCAATGTAGGATAATATTATTAATGAGGATGTTCATTTGCGTTTCTATTGAATGCCTAATACTAATAATCTCTCTGAAGTACGTGCTTAACAATTAGTTGTAATTTTTTTTTAATGTGCCATGTATTTTCCTTCACACATGCTTGAAAAATAACACGTTAAATTTTGTATTTAGTTATTTTTGTGTATTGTAACTCAAGCACATGTATTGCTTACTATTAACCACAGCCAGACCTTATTTCCAGTTATTTTCCGCAATGCAGTGCTTGGGGTAAATAAACGTTTTTAAGGGGGCAGAGACTACAAACATCTATAAACTGTTAAGTGTTCAGATAAATTAAGACACCACACACTGAGATTGTTTAATCATAATTTATTGTAGAAATTCAAGTGTTAATCCTACTACAGCAGTATCAGTACAATTACGCATTTTTACAGTTAAATGAGATCACAGTATTGTGCCGATTATCTTAAATATCAATAATTACAAATGACAATCTGCAGCACAAATACAGGGCAAACAGTGATTTGAAGCTTGAAATTACTGCCAATGATCAAACGGTCAATATAAAAAAAATTTAAATGACAGCAACGGTAAGAAACCTGCACTGAGCGAGCACAAACGAACGAGTCAGAAAACAATTGCATTGGACGAGATGAGGTAAATGCATGACTGATGTCACAGATCCGGGTTGCTATTTCGATGTAAGGGAATTAGTTAGATTGTTTCTTTCAACAGCATAAACCAGTACAAATTGAGCACAAACGAATGACACCAGTCATTTGTTTACAAAATATAATATTTAAGTTGAATGGGTTACAAAAAAATAACTGAATAAAAAGTGAGCAGATATCTTACAACAAATTGAACAAAGAGATCTGGATCCTTTAAAGAAAAAACAAAAAACATTTAAATTAACCAAACTATTGAGCATCTACATCAGAGATGCTGTTTGTGAGTAGCGTTCACATATGTAAATAGCCATGACTGCTTCACCAGTTTCCGTGTTTTACGTTTGTTTTAACACACATTAGTTTTTCACTAATGTGCTGTGCATGCATACTATATAATAAGTATATTTACTTAAACTAAAAACAGTCTTTTGTGATTATCAGAGATATCACAGAGCTATTGTCTTAAACTGGCTTAGAATAAATGCATGAGTCATATGGACAACTTTAATGGTTTTATAGTTTGGAGATTGACAGAAACAAACTTGACTAACACAGATTCTTTTTTTGATTGGGCACATCGAACCAATGCACAATCCATCTAAAACCTTCAGTATCAGATTGGTGCATCCCTAAAAATAAATGTTTGCCATTCTAGAAATGTATTGGTGAAATTAGATATTACATTGGGCATTATTAAATTGCATCTTTCCCTGTGCTCCCAGTATTACCTGCACTCACATGATGAGGCTTTGACAGTTTGCAGTTAATATCCAAGCTGCACAACGGATTACACTGAAACAGAAGTCATGAAATTATGTTGCACGATACTAAACTTCAAAGTAGGGATGTGCACGAGTAAATGAGTACTTGTTCTGCACCAGATACCAGACTATTAAAAGCACTACTTGACTTTCACAAATTGTTTTTCCTTTTCTTATTTGACTGCCATGAGGAATGCTGAATTATACAGTACTTTCCCTCTGAATCTCACACCAAATCTTGCAGTAACATCTGAGTCCACTGGGGGAATTGTGAGCAGGTGAAATGACAGTGTCGGAGTTAAATGTAAATCCAAGTGTGACAATATTTGCAATATTTTGACCAATAGACGAGATTCTGATATTATAGTGGAAAGATACGAGAAACTCTTTAGATTATCAGACCAGTATGCGTGTTAAATCACCACATTTTTATAAAAAAATCCAACTTATCACTTAAATTTCTCACTAATAACCTGGGCCTAATGCCAATCAATATACATTTTTAATGCATATTCTTTTTTTTTTTCTTTTTTTTTGCCCAAAAGTATAGTTTATGTAGTTCATAAGAATACATATTTTGAAATATTTCATTGCTAACATTTGTGAATAAAACAAAATATAAAATTTCACATATGTATTATTTTTTTCTTACAGGTAAATCGATTAAGCCCCATTCACTTCACATTGTCAGTGATTTTGTCGCTAGTTTCTGTACTCTATGGCGCTTGTGGGCATTCCTACTGCTGTTGCTCTAACATTATTTGTCAGCTTCATAAATTGCCATAGTTTTTAGAAAGTCTGATCTAGGGTTGCAATGGTATGAGATTTTTCACGGTATGATAACGTCTCAGAAAATATCACGGTTTCACAGTATACAGTATTACACAATTAGTATTATCAGTGAAAACAGAAGGGTTTTTTATATATTTATTTTTGAGCAAACACTATTATAATTGAAACAATTTATTTTATTGATGTGTAAAAAAAAAGTCTCCCTTTTGAAAATAAATTGAAAAAATAAGAAAGCTAACAGAATTATAAAGATGATTAAAAAAAAAAGCATGTAACTATAACATGTTATATAACTAAAGCATGTTAGTTTACATGTTATCATAGCATGTTAAATTAACTACTCAATGAAAAACGCTGTGTGAGCTTTTAAAGTAATGCCCTTTGATTATTAACAATTAACATATACTGTAGATGAGTGACAGCACATCCAGACTGCTCCTGACTATAGCTTTAACTCAGTGGTTCTCAACTGGTTTTGCTTCAGGACAGATTTTACATTGGAAATCAAGTGTCGAACCTGCCATAGAATAAACATAACCTGTATTTAATGTATCCTGGGTTGCATTTCCTTTTATGTTATATAGTTTTGTTCATGGTTTTCCAGTACAAAAATCTCCATTTTTGTTGTTTATGTCATCAACAAAATCTACACAGTTCCCCCCCACCCCTTTTAAAAATTGAAGAGCATATTTACTTATGAGCCCATTATTATCCCGTTTGTTAACAAATATTACATATTTATACACATATTACACAGAAGGCTCCTCATTACCATGGTTAGGTCAGTGTGCTAGTCTTAAATAATAAATGTATTTATTTAATGTGTTAAAATATAAAAGTTACTTTTACTCATGTAAAATCGTGAAACAAATTTGTAAATGTGATGGTGTGTAATTATAATTCTTTTAAACTATTTAGGTAAAGGGGCCACGCATTGGGCATTAAGTTGTGCATGGGGGGCCACATTGTATTACTTTTGAGATACAATGTTCTGCATCGATTTGTTTTTTTTAACTTTTAAGCCCAGAAATGGTTGTGTACTCAATTTTCTGAAGTGTATCTGTGACTAATGGGACTATTCTGCAATTGCTTAAATATTGTATTGCTCAAAAGGTAGATACTTTTCTATCAGGCATTAAACTCAAAGGCTGAGCTTATACATTTATTTTACCATCTCTACTTCCCTGTTAATTTATTATTCAATTTAACAATCTCTACATCAGGGGTCTGTTATAATAAAAAAAAAAAAAAAAAAAAAAAAAAAAATTTATAGAACTTTTCATGTTTGTCGCAAAGCGGGCGAGTTTACTTATTCTTTTCTAAAATGTTACCCGTTTACATGCTAAAAGGGTGATGGTGCGTGTCTCCTCGATGTATTGACTTTCAGCACACAACTGAATAACACCGGCTGCATGACTATGACACATGATTACTGCAAGAGTTAGATTAACATACAGGTGCGAAGGGACTTCAACATTTCTAAATTGCACAAATAAAAAAAATACATACATATTCGTATCTGGCTTGCTTTTGCTCGCATGTCAATGATGCCGAGATCTACTTCTATATTTCTTTCACTGAGAAGGTTTACCTGCAAAGTAGCACCAAACATTACAAGCAGCCTCAAGAATGGACACAGAGTAGCCGTATAACACTTTTCCTTGAGCAGAATATTGCGCTACATGACATTTTCTCCGCTGCGTGTGTGTGTCGCAAGTTGACGAGTCTGACAGGCAGACAAGGAGGAAAGGAGATGTGCACATGCATGTGAGATTCTCCGTCTGGTTGCATTTTTTTCTCAATACCGTAGATAAGCAAATGTACATGGTATGATAACCGTCAATTTTCAAGATTTGATGTGGTATACTGTGAAACCGGTATACCGCTGCAACCCTAGTCTGATCACAGTTGAGCCACATTGCCAATAAAACAAAGAAATCATTCTTATTTGACAAGGAATCATTTGTTTTGCCTCTAATAAATGAACATTCTACCGTTTTTCTACGAACTACAGCTGTACTCAATTCCAACAAATCAGAGGTACCATTTATTGGACCAAAAACCTCTAAAAATAAGCCTCAAATATAATTTAACTCTCGATGGATGGACTATTACATCGTCTTCTACAGCAAAGAACTAAAGCGTTTTATTTGATACCAATCTGTCCTATGAATATCAAAATTCCAATGTTTGTAGAACAGCATTCTTCCACCTCAAAAATATTGCTAAGTTACAACACATGCTCTGTGTTGCTGATGCTGAAAAATGAATTAATGCGTTCATGACCTCAAGACTAGATTATTGTAATGCATTACTGGGAGGATGTTCAAAAAATAAGCTGCAATTGGTTCAAAAAGCCGCCCAGGTTTTTTTTTTTTAATCAACAAGAAATATGATCATATTAGCCTAATTTTATAATGGTTACATTAATAATAAATTGAACAGGTAGCCAATAAAAAAAAAATTGTTAACTACGTACAAAGCTTTGAATGGTCTAGCTCTGCAGTACTTAAGTGAACTTCTACCATGCTATATTCCATCAAATTCAATACAAATCACAAAATTCTGGGCTGTTAACAGGTCCTAGAAAGTCTATTACGATGGACTTCAGAGGATGAATGCCTGATTTTGATTTTCTGATGCCAACTCCAACCATAACACATAGGATACATCATATGCCACTGCCTGAACCTTGGACCTCACCTAAATGACCCTGCCGGTTGAACTGCAATGCAGCATTACCTTGGTCTAATGATGGACTACACTATTAAAATGTAAGACGTGGACGATCAATGCATTTCCAACAAATGCCTTCATCAGCCATCTAACAAAAGGACAATGCCTCAGTGAACTTCTGCAGTTTATCCAGGATGAACTTCAAAGACATTAGTCAATAGTCTTACAGTTCATACAAAATCTTTGTTTAAACACTGGTCCTTAACACTTTAGTTTACAAATTTTAAACAATGGCTTGAATTGCACAAATTACTAATATTGCCATTATATTCATATTGTTTAGCCAGAGGGGAACTGGCCCCCATAGTGATCCTGGTTTCTCCCACAGCTATATTTCTCCATTAACCAACATATTATGGAGTTTTGTGTTCCTTGCTACAGTCGGCTTGAGCTTGCTCACAGGGGTTCTAAATATAATTATTATACACAATTTACAATGATATTCAATCAAACTACACAATGAACACAAAGACTTTATAGATATGACGGTTTATTTTTTTGTTTTTTCCTGCAAAGCTGAATTGAAACGATGTGCTGTGAAAAGTGCTATACAAATAAAAATTATTAATAATGAATTTTATTAACGAATAGTTGGATGTAAGTGGTGAATACAGAGAAGCTCCTTTAGTGATGTCACTTTAGAGTAGTGAAAGATGTGTTTGCATGATAAAAACATTAGAGACAAGTTGAAGCAGATTTAACATGACCCAGTTTGTCCAGCAAACAAGAGCACTTTATAAAGAACATAAGCATACAGTTGAATGTTTACCAGTTGCAGTGTCAGGCAATTTGACAGAGTACTTGTTCTGCTTGATGTGCTTAAGGGCATACTCACACTAGGACCAGTTGCCTTGTACCATGCCCAAGCATGACTGTCCCCCCTCACCAGTCCCCTGCTGGCCTGCACTCACATTGAATTTAATGTTCTGGGCCTGAGCATGCTTACGTAATTACAATGCAACTTTGTTTTGAAGGAAAGTGCTCTCGCACAGCACAATGCAGTCCTCATTTTTATGCAACGTTACTTTGTGGCTTATTTGGAGTCGTTTGGGGTGCACAACCCTCTCACATACTTAATTGTCGACTGCATCGTACCACTGGAATTTACTGTACATCCGGAAAGTATTCACAGTGCTTCACTTTTTCCACATTTTGTTATGTTACAGCCTTATTCCAAAATGGATTAAATTCATTTATTTTCCTCAATTCTACAAACAATACCCCATAATGACAACGTGAAAAGTTTATTAAAAATAAAAAAAGATTAAAAAAAAAAAAAAAATCTGTGAATACTTATGTACGCAAGTATTCACAGCCTTTGCCATGACATTCAAATTTGAAGCTGCATCCTGTTTCCACTGATCATCCTTGTGATGTTTCTACAACTTGTACCTGTGGTAAATTCAGTTGACTGGATACGATTTGGAAAGGCACACACCTGTCTATATAAGGTTCCACAGTTAACAGTGCATGTCAGAGCACAAACCAAGCCATGAAGTCCAAGGAATTGTCTGTAGACCTCAGAGACAGGATTGTATCGAGGCACAGATCTGGGGAAGGGTACAGAAAAATTTCTGCAGCATTGAAGGTCCCAATGAGCACAGTGGCCTCGATCATTCGTAATGGAAGTTTGGAACCACCAGGACTCTTCCTAGAGCTGGCCACCCTGCCAAACGGAGCGATCGGGTGAGAAGGGCCTTAGTCAGGGAGGTGACCAAGAACCCGAAGGTCACTCTAACAGAGCTCCAGCATTTCTCTGTGGAGAGAGGAGAACCTTCCAGAAAAACAACCATCTGGTACTCGCTGAGCTACCCAGGCTCCCTGTTGCCATGTTTGTTAAATGGAACAGTCGCATCACTGACATCATGTTTCAAGTTCCGTGCTCAGCCACGGTTAGAGATCACACGACTCGTACCGTGCCGTAGCCCACCTCTTCAAGTGGGCAAGGCACGGTTCAGCGTACAGAGTGATCACTAGTCAAACGAACTGGACTTTGGGGGTCAAACGTGCTCGGGCATGGTACAGATCACCTAGTGCGAGTACACGCTAAGAGCTGTTTCTCTCCAGCACATTACTGACATTTTCTATGTTTTACAATTTAAACATTTTATGAATTCAAA
The DNA here is from genome assembly GCA_032164185.1 of Moxostoma hubbsi. Lineage (NCBI taxonomy): Eukaryota > Metazoa > Chordata > Actinopteri > Cypriniformes > Catostomidae > Moxostoma > Moxostoma hubbsi. The sequence goes on along the minus strand of JAVLUX010000023.1, from coordinate 34,271,047 downwards.
ATCAGGCATGAATTTCCATTTTGCAAAACTGTTTGTCTTCATCACAAGTGAGTCTCTGTTAAAGGAGCGTGTGCATCCATGTCAATCAATCGCAATGGAGAAAAGGAGCACCATAATTTTTCTGAAATAGTAGTATGAAGTTGCACAAGGTTTAATGTAATTGTGCAGCTCTCATGGAAATCACACCCATGTCTAATGCCAAAGTATAGGGCCCTTTGATTTCAGCTTTGCGGAAAACACGTACGGAATCGCGGAATCCACTCATAATGTAATAAACTATATATGAACAATTACTGTATAAACAAATAATAAAAAAATGTAATATGTCCTAGTGTGACCAATAAATTATAAAAGGCAGAGATTGAATTAAACAAATGCACTGAGAAGCCAGCTGCTCATACACTAACCACATAATTAACATCATGTGTATAAATGACAAAAGCAAAGCACTTTTGTGGTTAAGTGGTTCACTTTAACACCAACACGTGCATACTATACATTTATAATATTAAATCAAGTTTTTTTTAAAGCACATTAGCCCATTTAGCGAAAGGCTTTTCTGGAGGTGAGAAGTGAAATCATTGAAAATATCCGGTTTTCTGCTAAAACGCCAAAATAAAGACCCATTTAACTAGATGTGTGAAAAAAAAAAAAAAAAGCAACAGAATTATTTAAAATCTGTATAATAAAATGCAATATTCAATGTAGTAGCAGTAGTAATAATGATAATAAAAAAAATTATATTTAAGCAATATACTACAAGCAAGTGTTTTATCACTGCTTTCATTAATACCGTGATTAAATTGTGCTTTGATGATCAGTTAAGAAGCTCTTCATTTGATAAAAAAAAAATTATGCAATGGAATGTTGAAAAGTAATTGTTCTTTTCTCATTTGATTAACTACGAATTTATTTTTTGTCAGATAAAATTAAAAACTTAACTTAGTTGAACAAACTTATTTAAAACTTTAACCTCAACTAAAATAAAATGTAAAGCAAGGAATTTTGAAAAAAATAAATAAATAATTATAAAACAGATTTCATAGGGCCCTAGTCGGTTTTTAACATGTTCAAGATCATTTCTTCTCCATGTAAGCGCATGTAACACAATGAGTACCAGAATGAGACTTATCAGCTCGAGAGTGAATTTGCGCTGCAAATTCAGATGATTATACTATATTCAACTGTATATAAATGTTGAATATAATGTATAATAATGCCAAGGATCATGATATTTGATGGTCCTGATAATGCCAAATGTTATGTCTGATTTCACCAGTAAATTGATCCTATGGAAAATATTATTTTACTGAACAAGCATACACTAATAAAATGCATTTAACATGTAATTAGTGGCAGTACTATTTTAAACTTACATTAATTTGAAAATACTTCAAATGTAGTCAGCATATGTATCTAACAAAATTATGAATTTTGATCTGCACAGGATTAATAAAATTTCTATTCTGGTGTCACCATTGCATTTTGCCAGGCTCATTTTTAGTCTCACTCATCTGTACATTTTGTTAAGTTTTACAAGTAAATGAAAGGAACTGTTTTTGCATATGTTCTAAAAGTAATAATAAAATAATTAAAACGTTACTTTTCATGATTCACGCATTAAAGTTTTTAAGAGTATAGAATCATGAATTTAGTACTAGGGATGTCCTGATACCATTTGAGAACGAGAACCGCTATTTTTTTTTTTAAGAACTTGCCAATACTGTCCAGTACCTGTTTTTTTTCTGAACTCGATATCAGCAGTTTATTACATTTTTTTTTAATTCATCAAAATTGTGTTTAAATAAATAAAAACTTTAATCAAATTAACAAATTTTCAACATGAAATTGTACTATTTGTATCAAATGAAGTGATTTTATACAGAAAATCACAGTACAATCCTAAATATAACATTGGAGTTATTTTTGTCAAATAAAGTGCCGCATAAGAGCTTTACAGATGTGAGATATTGCTTAAATATACCACAGTTACTATTGATTTATTAGTAGTAGTATAACAGTGAATATTACATAACTATATAGTAGTGATCAGCTCTGACGTATACAAATCCGGAAAAGCAGGTCGCTACGCGAGTCACAGAAATGATTAAACCGCAAAAGGCTACCATGTAAATAAATGCATATGTAGTCTGTATATGACTGTGATATGTATATGAAGTGAATTAGCACTCTAATTCTACAAACAGAGCATGCAATGCTCATAATGGGGTTTTTCCGGGTATGAGCAGTGTGTGTCTCTACACCTGCACAACACTGGCTCCACCTAAAAGCACTCACATTTAAAACACTGCACGTGCAAACTATCTATTTCTCTCATTAAATCATAGTTTTTGCTGTTAAATAATCTCACTAGGACATGACATGACTTTAATCTGTACACTGAATGTTTACATAATGACATTTGTACATCAGATGGTATTGGTTTTTGGTATCGGAGCATTTTTACGAGTACGTGTACATGAGCAGTATCGGACCCGATTCCGATACTAGTAATGGTGCATCCCTATTTAGTACCATAAATCAAAACAAATCGTTTCATCCTTTGTTATTTTAAAATAAAAACTTCAATCCAAGGAAATACCATTTAGTTTAAACATTTAGATAAATCTAAGAAATAATCGAAGATAAATATTGTGCTTCTTTATGTTGAGCTCATCAAGCTAACAACATAAAACATGCTACGTGATTGAGGAAAGATTACATAGATGTAGATTGCCATGCAGGGCTGTGGGACTAAATAATATATCTAGCCACTTCTCTCCCGATGATGCTCACGTGCCAGTGCTTACTCCTCAGGGCTCCAGACTGCGACAATTTTTTGCGAAAATAATTTAAAATCTAGTTGCCATTGGCGACAGTCGGGATGTGTGCTTTCATATACATGCATGCCTATGTATGTGTCACCATTGAATGCATACATCATCTTGTGAGTTACTAAATACATTTTTAGAGCACCAGTGTCTCTCATGCCGCTTTTTACCATTTGTTCAGTTAGGTCAGTATTGCGAGTATTGACGCTGACTACCAAACCTGGAGTCGTGAGTTAGAATCCAGGGTGTGCTGAGGGACTCCAGCCAGGTCTCCTAAGCAACTAAATTGGCCCGGTTGCTAGGGAGGGTAGAGTCACATGTGGTAATCTCCTCATAATCACAATTAGTGGTTCTCGCTCTCAATGGGGCACGTGGCAAGTTATGCGTGGATCGTGGAGAGAAGCATAAGCCTCCACATCCGGAGTCTCTGCAGTGAGATGCATGGTGAGCCATGTGATAAGATGCATGGATTGATGGTCTCAGAAGCGGAGGCAACTGAGACTTATCCTCCACTACCCAGATTGAGGTGAGTAACCGCGCTACCACGAGGACCTACTAAGTAGTGGGAACTGGGAGTTAATAAGTTTACTTACTGGTTTCTAATTTATTTTAAATGTTATTTTCCAAGAAATTACTTTTGTATAGCCTATAGGCCTATCCATGTTTTTATAACTTTCATAACATCTATCCCTCACAGCATAATTTAAGTTCATGAAAATTTAAATATGGTGTCTGCCCTGACTAGGATCTATTTGTTTTGAAGTTATGTGGAGACACATCAGGAGCAATTGCCATCATTGCTGTAGAGGAAGAGGGAACATTGCCTTTCAACCCACTAGAAGTATTTATTGTCCTTGAAGATGAGGTCCTAATGTCTGCCAAGTCTTGGGTCAGTGCACTGGTGCTGCTTTTTGGGCTACTTTATGCACTATATATAATCTTCCCAAAGAAACTGACAAATTTGAGTTCATAAAGACAGTGCTGTTGAATCTTGAGGAAGGGAAGGTCAGGTTTTTTGCTTGCACTAAAAAAAATGTATACTTTTGAATGAGGTTTCTAGTAGTGTTAGCACACAGCAGTTGAATTTCCAGTTTAATTTTAAAACAGCAATTCTTTTAATTATATTTTAAAATGTCACTTTTTGTGCAGTCTGTTAAAATGTTAAAAGAATAGTTGACTTCAGTTCAGTGAATAAGTCTGTTAAAATGTTTTATATTTTGATTGCACAGGCCACTGATTTTGTTTTATGCTTGAAAATCTTAAGTAAATGTTTTATTTTATTTTACTTAAATATTGTTTAAGAATACTCCCCTTTTCTGCATTTTCATCAATGCTTTATACCATAGTTAGTTTTTGCTAACTATTGTAAATATGAGTATAATCAACTTAATCCATTTAAGGCAATCAGTTTCCTTAAACCATTTGAGTAGCTATATTAGTTGTTTAGACTTAGATTTATTAATTGGACTCAAAAGGATTTGTTTTCTTATAAACTGAATTAATAGAAGCAACAAAAAACTTTAAGTATACTCTAAATGATTGACCAAACCAATACAAAAATATAAGTGCATATGACTCAAAGTACTCATACTTATTGGTATTAAAACTGAAATGATTTAAGGCAATCGTTTCCTCAAATGGTATGAGAAAGAGATGACATTTCAGATGTGATTTAAAATCCTTCATGTCGCAAACTGTTTATCCGGAAAGCGAAGCCTCTGGCAAAAAGAGACACATCATAAAAGCATGTTTCAAAATATAAACTAGAGCCCTGAAATTGAAGAAATTGTGACAAATATATTACAACTGTAGAGTAAATTCTAATATACACTAATTATAATAATAAACCAATATAAAATCACAAGCAAGACTGTTGTTGAATAAAAGTTTGGCAAAAATTGCAATGACGTTGAAAAATAGATCTTATCAGCCAATATTAGTCTTTCACAGATATACTGGTATCAGCGTATATGTATACCGATATGCGCAGACATGAAATATGTTCTGAAAAAAAGTTAATGCAGAAAACAATGCTTGGGGTGATTTAGAATTGTGTCATAACGCAGTTTGTCCATCAGAGCGCGGTCCGACTCCACTGTTTCCAGAGCTGACGGTGGTTCTGCAGGCAGGGCGGAGTTAAGCGGTGCAGAGTTAACATACGATTGCCTCGTGCTGAGTGACTCCAGTCAGGTCTCATAAGCAACCAAATTTGCCCAGTTACTAAGGAGGGTAGAGTCACCTTGGGTAACCTCTTAGCGGTTGCAATTAGTGGTTCTTGCACTCAGTGGGGCAAGTAGTATGTTGTGAGTGGATCACAGAGTAGCATGAGCCTCCACATGCAGTGAGACTCCACAGTGTCATGCACAGCAAGCCACGTGATAAGATGTATGGATTGACTCAGAAGCCCAGGCAACTGACTAGTCCTCCACCACCCGGAATGAGGCGAGTAACCGCACCACCACGAGGACCTACCAAGTAGTGGGAATTGGGCATTCGAAATTGGGGAGAGAAAAAAAAAATTTAAAAAAAAAGATATACAATTGCCTGACCATGATGGCTTGTTTTGTTCTTGTTTATTTGAGATTACCATGGTCATGGTCACTTTATTTAAAGTGAAAGTCATTTCAGCAAGAAACTAGACTTCAGTAATAACAAGACTAAAGCAAGCCATCACGGTCAGGCAATTGCATATCTTAAGTAATGTATTACAATGTTATGTAATCAAGCTTGAAATCATGAGTTATACTCTGGTTTGTTCTTGCACAAGCGAGTTTTGCCACAAGTTTTTCGCTTAAATCTTTGCAAAAGTCAAGGCATAAAAATTTGAAGTTGCGGTCACAGATTTGAGAGGTTTTAAGTGACGATGTGGTTGTACTGCAAAAGTGAATTAAAGTTTATGTCTGTCGTATTTATTTGAATGTAATTTTACACATTTTAAACTGTGTGACTTTGTCTGCAACACTGAATTCAAAAACACAGGTTATTTGTCTGAATATAGATTGCAGCATTCAACTTCAGATTTTTATTTGACAAGATTTCAGGCTGAGAGTGTAAATTCAAATAGTAAATTATTGTTTCAAGTGTATATTTAAATTTCATGATATTCAAATATCATGAACAGTTTTTTTTTTCTTTGTCAAATTTGATAAATAGTCAGCTTATTGTTGTGCATGTAAATGGGCTTATTGTTTCAAGTGCATATTTATGCTTTAATCTCCATTTGACAACCATAAATCTACCAAAAGTAAAATCTTCTGAAATGTTCTTAACCTTGTTAAGTTAATGGAAAACGTTTATAAGTCTTAAATCAGTGCGTTTCATCATACATGCTTACGGTAACAAGATGCAATTATACTTGTCCATCTCCAAAATAACAATATGCTTTTCAGGAGTCCATTTAACAAATTAATTAATAAAATAAGAAAAGATACACATAAAACAATTTAAACTTGGAATGTGTTCAATCATGATACGTGATAATGCTTATAAATCATATACCAACAACCAATCCCACAAAAACACTGAAATAAGGAAAAGTTAAGCTGGAACGTTGTTCATGTAGGAATACAGGACGCCACTACACCACCTTATAATTATTCATTTTGCTTATATAATATTAATGTTTGTAATACATTTGTGAGGAGTTGCTGCTGTGACATTCTAGATTTGGTGTTTGGTTTAAGTAATTTGGTGGACTGCATCCTCAGCTGACAAGACAACCCCAAATGTCCCATTGAATGCAATGAAACCCCTCACAGTGCAATGCAGTCTTTCACCACTCTCATGCATTGCAACAAAAGAGAACAAAGACAACTGAAAGAGGGGAATGTGACCACAGTTTGTAGACTCGTTCTCACTGGGGGCAACATACACTGCTACACTTGAATGTCAGTTACTTCGGGGGAAGGGGGTAGGAAACATATGACTTGTTTCTTCGTGTCTTTTCTTGTTTCAGGCAATTGAAAGACTCAGTAGAAATTCATGCCATCCTGTAACACTCCTTCACATTTTGCTCAGCCCTAAAATACAACTAAAAACACAGTGGCACGTTTGATGCTTTACCACCAGAAATGTAAACTTTTTTTTCATAGTTATGGCGATTTTCACATTTAATGTGCATTCATTTGCTCTTCTATTGCTTAATCAATTAATTCCTTTTTACAAGGAGATCTTTCAGCACAGCACTAAATGCACACAAAATGCTTACAACATTGAACCAGGAGATATGCCCAAAGTAGTTAACTCAAATGCTTATGAAAACACCCATTCATTGCTTTTGCATATCCCTTCTATATTATTATTCTAGCAAATAATAAAAATGATTATAAAAAGGAACATGATTTGGAGATTAGCAGTAGAAAAACATGTTGGAATAGTCAATCATTAAAAGTCTAATTAAGATCTAGTATCTAATGAGCCATACAATGATAAACCACAGAGCAAGCAAGTAACAATATAATCTAACAAAGACCTAAAATGTATACCTTTGATTGTGAAAGCCACAATTACTAGATGTCACAATGCAAGTGAGTGAACTTTTCCATTCATACTACAACATTAATTATACCCTCAACCACAATTCACTATATGGTTCTCACAGGAGGCTGCTACTAGAATTAATTATGTTTACAAGAGGCAAGTATTTTAATTAATTATATTCTTATTGTATTACATTTATAAAAGTGACCACGCTCAAACAACAGTAAACCCTACCTCAAGGATGCGGTCCAGGTCAGCCTTTGTAAGACATGGGTGTCGTTTCAAAATGTTCTCCTTTTCTGCTTTATAATGACTTACTGCGATCTCCCAGCTCGGTTCCTCCAGGATTTGGAATATTGCTGCCCCAATGGACAGGTAGAAAATAATAGACGAAGTCAGAAGAGGACCCTTGTCCACCATAATGAAGTAAAGTGGAGTGACTCCCAGAAATCTACTTAATCAGAACGCACATGCTCTCCAGCTAATTAATTCAACGCCAGCGCTAACTATTTCTTCCTTACATGTTTCTTAATTTTAGGTACGGCAGAGTTCCATGTACAGAACAGGCGCGATTGGAAATTGTTTGAAACTTTACATCAAACTAATCAAGTGTCTTTAAGAACAAAAAACAAAACTTTCACAATGATAAATTGTTTTCTTTTGACTAGTCACCCGGAGAGTCTGCAACCCACGTGCGCCACTTGAACGGCTGGTGTTCAATAGTGCTCTGATGAAACTCTTCACTAGTTCAACAACATGAGGTAAGGTGGAAGTTGGCCAAGAACACCCACACAACGGAGAATTACCCCTCCCCCTTTTTCCGTGTCATTCATCACACCTTTTACTTTCTTTCTTTTTTTACCATAAAAGTCTATTAAATGTTATTTAAATAAATTATGCAGAAAACTATATTAGCTAATGTGTACACACACACACACACACACACACACACACACACACAACCAGTCAAAGGTTATGTTAAGTTTTTATGGTTAAATTGTATGGTTAAATGCAAAATTAATTTTGAAGACATTTATAAATTTTCTGCTTAATTTTCATTAGAACTAGTTACAGACTAAATGTATTTTTTAAATAAAGGTGAAGGTAAAAATTTCTCCTAATAGTTTTACCTTCTACGTTTTGTTCAAAAGCTTATATTAGACTGTTTAATGCAGGCGTATATTTTGTTTTTGTGGTGGTACGGTGAAAGGGGAACGTGTCCCCTCTAATGTTGCTGCCGGTTCAATGGCATGCTCCATTGTGACAAATTACCTCACATTTACCCCAGTATTGGAGCAAGTTTTCCCAAAAGGACAGTATGTGAACAGGGCAATAAAAGTGGAATTTTAAATAGAGTTTATATTTATTTATTTTTTTGTAGCCAAGCAGGGCCATATGGAGGCCTGGACATGGGTGGACTGAGCCAACGCGAATGTGTAATAAATAAAATTGTACATTTTTATGATTTATCCATTTCTTAAAAGCCGTTTGGGGCTGGGCTGTGTGTTGCAAACTTTGAGGGTGGGCTGTATTCTCCATCAAGTCACAAATTAACACCAGAAATGTATATAATGTATATGTATAAAATGTATAGCATTTTTCTATTTTTGTAATTTCCTGAAAGCAATGACATGCAGTACCGCCACTCCCTATACGCTTATTACGCAGTCTGCGTAGCGCACCACCTCCCTATTGCGGCACCATCTTACCCCAGGGCAGTGGTTCTCAAAGTGTAGAAGACTGACCCGTTTTCAAATAAAAAAATAGTCAAAATAGTGACAATACACGCAAGAACCAATGTGCTCAATTTCTACACCTATGCTTTTTCTCCTGCTTTGTTTAAACTTTTAGCAGGCACTGCAGCGCGAACTGCACAAAGCATGTAATGTGTCGGGTGCACTCTCAGCTGCGCTTATGTAAAATATGTTGTCTTGTGCGGCAGTTTCAAATGGGGGAAACGATGCGTTAACGCTGATATTTCTGACGGTACACTTTCAAATGACTTCAGAAGAATTGATATATAAGGCACAAGACTTAAGGACAACTTCGATGGTGCTTTTGGAACTTAGACATTCTATCACCATTAGGCTTGCCAACTTCAGCAAAGGAAAATAAGGGACAATCTTGGTTTTTTATATGAAAATAAGGGACAGTATAAGGGAGACTCAAAATGTTTGTACTGTACCACATAGTTTATGTCATTTCAGTGTGGGAAGATGTATTTTTTTATTTGTTTTGGCTTGAATTAAATGCTAAAAGGAATCTCAGACACAAACACGTTTTGCTTAAGCTATGTTTGTACAGTTTAATTCTAAAAATAATTATAATCTCATATTAAAATGTCACAACACACAAACCACCTGCCTGAGCAGTACCACTATTTATGCTATTTTGCAGAATTGTGATGGCAAAAATTATGAGGAACAGATTGTTCTTTTAAATGCATGTTGTCGTTTTTATTTTTAAAATACTTTACATGACAGTTGAGCTTGTTAAAAAGTGAATGTGCATGTAATAGGCTTTGATAAGCTCAACTTCTTTTTTATAAACACAGCAACCTAAAAGTAAAAATGGAAATTTGAGGATCAAGATCACAGTTATTAGCATCAAAGTGAACAGTATAATAACTGTTTTGTGATTTCAGTATTACAGGAACTGTCTGTATGTGTATGCCCATCACACATATATTGGCTATACATGATATTTATCTAGATTTTGGAGTGATCTTGAAATAAATTTTGACATTTGAAACAGTTTCCTACCATGTCAGCCTCTGCTGATTTGGTGGTGGTGTGTGACATGAAAAAACTAGAAATTGCTCCTTGGGTCCTTTGCTGTTGGTCGTTCCGTTGATGAGTCTCTGTGGACGTGTGTTGTTTGACTTCGCAAACTCCACCATGGCTTACAGAAAAATCTGTCCTACATCATTTACAATTTGTCATATACATATTTCCCCAGACTTCACCAAGCCGTGGGTTCTCGGTCTCCCATTCTGGTTTATATTTCTGTTAAAAAAAAATTTTTTACAAGGTGGACTAGTAACATTTGCCATCATGAGATAATTGCTGTAAAGTTAAACTTCCCACCACTGTCAGCTAGCATCCAGCCTGGATGATCCAGGTAACATAGCAACAACCAATGACAGAGAGCTCTCACTCTCACGTGTGCACGCACAGAAACATCGCATGTACATATGTAAGTTCACTCATTAATTCAGTAACTGTACATACCGCTACCTTGCACAGACATTACCACTTGCACATTTATAAACACCCCTCTAATCTACATGTAGCCTATACGGAACAAACTGCGTTCCGTATGGGTTTAATACGGAACACTGCTTTGATGTTGTAAATACGGGATGATTCTGTATTATATGGAACGGTTGGCAACCCTAATCACCATCCTCTCATCCCTCAGTCTTGTCGCTGACACGTAGATCTTGTAACTTTTCAATTACAGTTTATTCTTACTAGAGTTTAAAATGCTTTTATAGATACTACTTATGTGGATTAACATTCACAGGTATGAATCATTGCAGTTATTATTAGTATCTTTAAAAATAATAATAATAATAATAATAAATCCAGTTAAAATGATTCCATTGAGAGAAAAACATTCTGCTATTTAAATGCAGATGAATGAATTATTTGGTTTGCAATGTGTTCATGCCCAGGGGTTTCTTCTGCAGTAGTATCACTTTTTACTTATTTTCCTTCTGTTTTTGTATGGTTTGAAAATGTTTTATGTATTTATATAATACAAAAATGATACACAAAATAACAGAACAACGATGGCATTGTGACAAATGTTTATTCTGATTTTTTTCAGTGAAGTGTAAATTTTCATTCAGTTTTTATAGTATTTTTATATAAGACTTTTTATGTGATATGAAGATAGAAGAATATGCTTTTAATCTTGTACATTTTGATCACTTTCGATTAGATTTTTTTTTTAGGCATGAAAGTTTTTGTTGTTTCAAAGGGTGGCGTGACCAAATAAATATGTGAACTACTACCCTAGGGGGGCACCAGAAACTCTACCAGCTGCCCTTATTGCATGTTATATGTTATTTAATGACCCTGTAGCAGTCACAGAACACAGATTATCACCTAGCACCTACCAAAACTAAGCCTGAATCAAGAAATTTTTTATTACAAATCCAAAACCAAAAATGTTGGGGCAGTATGAAAAATGCTAATAAAAACTGTGAGTTGTAAATTATATTCACCCTTTGCTATATTGAAAGCATTACAACTACACATCATTTGATGTTCTACCTTGTGAATATCATTGTTTTTTTTAAATGTACAGTAATTTCAAATCAGATGATTGCAACGCAATCCAAAAAAGTTGGGACAGTTGGTTGTTTACCATTGTAAAACATCACCATTTCTTCTAATAACACTTATTAAGCATTTGGGTTTGTTAAGTTTAAAAAGTGGAATTTTTCCCCATCCATCCATTATGTAGGTCTTTAGCAGCACAATTGTATGGGAACTTCATTGTCTATGGTGTGCTTAATAATGCGGCACACATTCTCAATTGGAGACAGGTCAGGACTGCAGGCAGGCCAATCTAGCACCCACACTCTATGCTTGCACTGCCATGCACTTGTAATCCGGGCAGTATGTGGTTTAAAGTTGTCCTGCTGGAAAATGCAGGGATGTTCCTGGAAAAGACGGTGCTGGATGGCAGAATACAGTATGTTGCTCCAAAATGAGTACATATCTGTTTGCATTCATAGTATTCTCACAGATGTGCAAGTTACCCATGACATGGGCACTTACACACCCCTGGCCCACACAAACACTGACTTTTAGACCTGACGCTAATAACAGCTTGGATGGTATTTTTTTCTCTTTGGCCTGGATAACAAAATTGGAAAATTCATTTGTCTTTGGGAACATTGCTCTCAAAGTGCTGGATTATTTTCTGAAGCATCTGTTGGCAAATTGACAAGTCTTGAACGATCCTTGCTTTTGAAGGACTAGGCTGTTTTTGGAGGCTCCTTATACGACACTCCTTATATGACACAATTCCCTCACCTGACATCTGCTGTTTAACATCACCTTTTTATTTCAACTCGTCAAATTGTTATTAGTCTTAAATTGCCCCATCTCAGCTATTTTGGAGCGCGTTGCAATCATCTGATTTGAAATTACTGTACATTAAATACAATGTAAAACATCATAAAAGATGTAGTTGTGGTGCTTTCAAAGTAGTAAAGGGTGAATATAATTTACTAATCTCCTTTTTGTTTTTATTAGCATTTTTCATACTGTCCCAACTTTTTCAGAATTAGGATTGTATTATTAGAGGTTCAAGCGCTTATCGCTGAAACCCTACAGTAATTGTTATGATTTTTAGGGGTTCAAGCTCGAAGGCTAGAAACCTATTGATTTTGTTAGGATTTTTAGGGGTTCAAGCGCTTAGCGCTGAAACCCTATTGTAATTGTTAAGATTTTTATTATTAGGGTTTCAAGCCCGAAGGGCTAGAAACCTATTGCTTTTGTTAGGTCTTTTATTATTATTATTATTAGGGGTTCAAGCTCTTAGTGCTGAAACCCTATTGTAATTGTTAAGATTTTTATTATTAGGGGTTCAAGCCCGAAGGTCTAGAAACCTATTGTTTTTGTTAGGATTTTTAGGGGTTCAAGTGCTTAGCACTGAAACCCTATTGTAATTGTTAAGATTTTTATTATTAGGGGTTCAAGCCCGAAGGGCAAGAAACCTATTGTTTTTGTTAGGATTTTTATTATTAGGGATTCAAGCACTTAACGCTGAAACCCTATTGTAATTGTAAAATTTGTATTATCATTATTATTAGGGGTTCAAGCGCTTGCCGCTGAAAGCCTATTGTAATTGTTAAGATTTTTATTAAGGGTTCAAGCCCAAAGGACTAGAAACCTATTGTTTTTGCTAGGATTTTTAGGGGTTCAAGCCCATAGTGCTGAAACCCTATTGTAATTGTTAAGATTTTTATTAGAGGTTCAAGCCCCTAGTATTTTTTTGCTAGAATTTTTATTCTAATTATTATTATTATTCTGCAATAAAATTGATCGGGCAAAGCGTACCGTAAGGCCTAGAGACTTGAAACTACCAGATGGTTGTAGTATTGCTCGCTACTCAGAAACACGGACTCGGAAAACACAGGAAGTAGAAGTGGCCAGTTTGACATAAATGGATATAACTCTTGAAGTAAATGAGATATTTTCACCAATCTTGGCATGCTTATGTAATCAGACAGTCTTTGGTCGTCCAGAAAAGTTGGCCTGGTTTTGCCACATTGTGGTGCTATAATACCAAAAAAGAAAAATTTAAATTGGCTGTAACTACTGACTGAGTTGAAAATCGGCATGCGGTGTCTTTGTCCAAGGTGCCATGACTGTCTATGAGGACATTGGCGTATCTCAAAAAACATGGCTCCAGCCAATAAAGTTTGAGCACCTATTAGACAAGGTTAACGGAAGCCGATCGGCACAAAGCTTGGTGGGCTTGTTTGACTCCTGGCCCTAGATGGCTGTGAGAAATTAGAAAGAATTGGACACCAAGTGGCACTAAAAAGTTTTACTTCTCAGTAATCATGCTGACTTTGACACATAGACACAATATGCATATCATATGTTAGATCACCTCATTCTGAACAACTTTGCCTCAAGAAGCATTGCTATCAATCAAATCGTTCAATAAACATTTACGATTATAAAAAAACGTCATTTGTGAACTAGTCCTAGGTCTTTAGCTCAAACTAAAAAAAAAAACGAATGCTGTACAATTATCTGGACTCTCTAGCTCAATAGATAACAAAAAAATGGGAACTTTACCATTTGGATAGCTATAACATGGTCCTTTAGAAAATGGGCATGGCAAAATATACTCAAAAGCCTATAAATCCTAAACAAAAAGTCAAAACTTCATGAATGTAGTGCACATGCAACATATAATTCTAAAGATGCATACAAACGTTTTAGGGGATTGGACAATAAGTGGCGCTATAAATGTTAATGTTCCATATTAAATTGCCTGTATTGGCTGTAAATTGTGTTTTCCATTTATGATCTAGGTGGTTACATGCTTGCTAAATAAAACTAATAACTTTTTACACATGTGCGTAAAGGCCTTAAACCGCTTGATCACTGTTAAATGCTGCTTGTAGCTATATTTATTACTATTATTATAATTAGGGGTGCAAGCGCTTAGCACTGAAACCCTATTGTAATTGTTAATATTTTTATTATTATTAGGGGTTCAAGCCTGAAGGACTAGAAACCAATTTTTTTGCTAGGATTTTTAGGGGTACAAGCCTGAAGAGCTAGAAACCTATTGTTTTTGCTAGGATTTTTACTAGGTGTTTAAGCGCTTAGCGCTGAAACCCTATTGTAATTGTTTAGATTTATATTATTATTAGGGGTTCAAGCCCGAAGTGCTAGAAACCTATTGTTTTTGCTAGGATTACTATTATTATTATTATTACTATTAGGGGTTCAAGCCTGAATGGCTAGAAACCTATTGTTTTTGCTAAGATTTTTAGTATTATTATTATTAGGGGTTCAAGCCCGAAGGCCTAGAAACCTAATGTTTTTGCTAGGATTTTTATTATTATTAGGGGTTCAAGCCCGAAGGGCTAGAAACCTATTGTTTTTGCTAGGATTTTTATTATTATTAGGGGTTCAAGCCTGAAGGGCTAGAAACCTATTGTTTTTGCTAGGGTTTTTATTATCATTATTATTATTATTATTAGGTGTTCAAGCCCGAAGGGCTAGAAACCCAATTGTAATTGCTAAGATTTGTATTTTTATTAGGGGATCAAGCCCAAAGTGCTAGAAACCTATTGTTTTTGCAAGGATTTTTGTTATTATAAGTGGGTCCAAGCCCGAAGGTCTAGAAACCTATTGTTTTTGCTAGGATTATTATTATTATTATTATAATTAGGGGTTCAAGCCCAAAGGGCTAGAAACCTATTGTTTTTGCTAGGATTTTTATTATTAATAGGGGTTCAAGCCCGAAGGGCTAGAAACCTATTGCTTTTGCTAGGGTTTTTCTTCTTCTTCTTCTTCTTCTTCTTCTTATTATTATTATTATTATTATAATTATTAAGGGTTCAAGCACGAAGTGCAAGAAACCTATGGTTTTTGCTTGAATTTTTTATATTATTACGGGGTTCAAGCCCGAAGGGCTAAAAACCCCATTGAAATTGCTAAGATTTGTATTATTATTAGGGGATCAAGTCCGAAGTGCTAGAAACCTATTGTTTATGCTAGGATTTTTATTATTAGGGGTTCAAGCCCGAAGGGCTAGAAACCTATTGTTATTGCTAGGATTTTTATTATTAGTAGTAGTGGTTCAAGCACGAAATGCTAGAAACCTATTGTTTTTGCTAGGATTTTAATTATTATTATTATTAGGGATTCAAGCCCAAAGGTCTAGAAACCTATTGAAACTCTATTGTAATTGCTAAGATTTTTATTATTTTTAAGGGTTCAATACCGAAGGCCAAGAAACCTATTGTTTTTGGTAAGATTTGCATTATTATTATTAGGGGTTCAAGCCCAAAGGTCTAGAAACCTATTGTTTTTGCTAGAATTTTTATTATTATTAGGGGTTCAAGCCCGAAGGGCTTGAAACCTATAGTTTTTGCTAAGATTTTTAGTATTATTATTATTATTATTATTATTATTATTAGGGGTTCAAACCCAAAAGTCTAGAAACCTATTGTTTTTGCTAGGATTTTTATTATTAGTAGTAGTGGTTCAAGCATGAAATGCTAGAAACCTATCGTTTTTGCTAGGATTTTAAATATTATTATTATTAGGGATTCAAGCCCAAAGGTCTAGAAACCTATTGTTTTTCTAAGATTTTTATTATTATTAGGGGGTTATTATTATATCCGGTTCGGGCTAGAAATTCTATTGTAATTGCTAAGATTTTTATTATTTTTAGGGGTTCAATACCGAAGGCCAAGAAACCTATTGTTTTTGGTAAGATTTGCGTTATTATTATTATTAGGGGTTCAAGCCCGAAGGGCTTGAAACCTATAGTTTTTGCTAAGATTTTTTGTATTATTATTATTATTATTATTAGGGGTTCAAGCCCAAAGGGCTAGAAACCTGTTGTTTTTGCTAGGATTTTTATTATTATTATTAGGGCGGCTGAATGTCGGGGAAGGGGAATGTGTCGCTTCCCACAGCCGGGAAGCTGGCCTCGGGAATCCTCCTCGCCTGCGCGGGGCAGGAACGGGCCCTGGAGAGAGAGTAGAGCGAGAGGTTAGAGAGGAAGGGGATGGAACAGGGGAAAACACAGGGGGAGGGGAGAGAGAGAGAGACAAACTGCTCCAGTACCACCTGCTCGATCAGTCCCTCAACATCACAGTTTCCCTCTAGCAGCCATCTCTGGCAGGCGTCCCAGAGCCATTGGGCAAAGGTGAACGGGCGGTCGAACTTCTCCAGCTTCATGCTCCGGAAGAGTTGGCGGTTCTCTTCCAGACTCCGACCAACCCATTGTAGGATGGCCCTTTTTAGGTCCGCATAGGCCTGTAGGCTCGTCGCCGGCAGTTGTTGAGCCGCGAGCTGGGCTTCCCCGGACAATAGAGGAACAAGGCGAGCTGCCCATTGGTCGCGCGGCCAGCCCCAAATCTCGGTGGTGCACTCGAACAGGTCCTGGAAAGCTTCTGGATCGTCCGCCGCCCCCATCTTCTGTAACACGGTGGGGGAAAAGAGGAGTGGGGGTCCAGGGTCGCGGCTGTAACAGATGTAACCTCTGTTCCCTGATGGAGGGAACGAGACGTTGTGTCGAAGAAGCGATACTAGGGGTCTCTCTTGAGCGCTGATTATACCTCTGATCTATGAAAAATGGCCAATGAGAAGTTGGCAGACAGAATTTGCATATCCCGCCTCCGGACATACGGGTATAAAGGTGGGGAAATGAGTCTGTTACATTCAGGATTTTTCTGAGGAGCTGGAAATGGTCCAGCCACAACAGTGGCCGGGAGGACACAACGTCTCGTACCCTCCATCAGGGAACGGAGGTTACATCCGTAACCTAGACGTTCCCCATCTGTCACTCACTTTGACGTTGTGTCGAAGAAGCAAAACTAGGGGTACAATTTAAATCACGCCATGCAATGAGCCATGTAGGTGTACTGCTGACACAGGAGCAGGCAGGTACTTGACATGCTAAAATGACCAGCTGTATCAGACTGCACGTACCCTTCCCCAATGCTCCACAAAGTCGTCGGAACCCTTATAGTTATCCTAGACAGGGGAACAAGGCGACGCTTGCCAACCTGGGAACGGGCCAAGCCTAGCAGGGCCTCTTTTCTCTCTATGTTTCTCACATAGAGTCAACGGCTGGGGCCCTTACATGCATCGGAGAAGGGGGTCTTACCAAGTTTCAAGGAAAAGACCCTGCGGAGACCACACCTGCCCAGAGAGGGGGAGGTAAGAGTGGGGAATACACCACATGGGCTTTTAGGTCACATGTGGGAAATGGACGTGGTGGTAGATCCCACCTCTTCGGAGGGAGGAGTTGCTACTGACACGGCAACCGGGAGGCAGCGGGAACTGCCCAAGGGAGACGCGGACCCACTCGTAAGGGGGCCGTACCGTGGAAAATACACACAGGGGGGAAATCCATGTAGGAGCCCTGACCTGCGGAGCACCTATTCCAGTACAGGGTAGATTTGAGTACCTGCAGTGGATTGGGTCGGCGAATTCCTCCGCCAAAATGCGGACCCGAGATTAGGGAGGAATCAACCAGGGAGCCGAGTGAGTGGGATCTCCTGGGAAAAATTGCACTGTATTACCACAGCCGAGGGAAAAGGCGCTGCAAGCGATTCACCCAGTCAGTCCGTCAGCGTGTTACCAAGTTCTACTGGCTCGGACCTGAGAAAACACGGGACGAGACTGACTCTACCCTGAGATTGTAGAATCTCGCAAAGGTATTAGGTGTTGCCGAACCCGCTGCTCGGCATATGTCTGCCAGGGAGGTGCCTCTGGCCAGTGCCCATGAGGATGCAACACTCCTTGTTGAGTGTGCTCAGACCCGTAAAGGGGGGGCATGGCCTGGGTGCGATAGGCCAATGAAATGGCGTCCACCACCCAGTGGGAGAGCCTCTGTTTGGAGGCAGCGTTGCCTTTCTGCTGTCCACCGAAGCAGACAAAGAGCTGCTCAGAGCGTCTAAAGTTCTGTGTGCGGCCCAAGTAGGTACGCAAAGCACGTACCAGACACAGCAACGAAGGGGCTGGGTCTGCCTCCTCCTGGGGCAGCGCTTGCAGGTTCACTACCTGGTCTCTGAAGGGCATGGTAGGAACCTTGGGCATGTAGCTCGGTCACGGTCTTAGGATGACCTGTGTCTGCCGGTCCAAACTGCAGGCAAGTGTTGCTGACAGCGAGCGTGATCAGCAGGGCCGTCTTTAGAGAGAGGGTCCTGAGTCCAACTGATTCTAGCGGCTCAAAGGTGGATCTCTGAAGGCCTGAGAGGACCACTGAGAGTTCCCTGGAGGGATTCAACCTCCGGGCACCTTTTAGGAACCCGATAATCAAGTCGTGCTTACCCAAAGACTTGCCGTCTACTGCGTCATGGTGGGCTGCAGTAGCAGCTACATAAACCTTCAAGGTGGACGGGGACAGTCTCCCTTCCAACCTCTCCTGCAGAAATGAGAGCACTGAACTGACTGCGCAACTTTGTGGGTCCAATTCGTGAACAAGCGCCACTTTAGGGCGTAAAGTTGCCTGGTAGAAGGGGCTCTGGCTTGGTTGATCGTGTCTACAACAGCAGATGGTAGATCAGCTAGATCTTCCACGTCCCATCCAGGGGCCAGATGTGGAGGTTCCAGAGGTCTGGGTGTGGATACCAGAGCGTGCCCCGTCCCTGGGAAAGAAGTCTTTCCTCAGGGGAATTTGCCAGGGAGGGGCTGTCGTGAGGAATATGAGGTCCGAGAACCAAGCCTGTGTGGTCCAATAGGGAGCCACCAGAGTGACTTGTTCCTCTTCCTCACTGACCTTGCACAGCACCTGTCCAAGAAGGCTCACTGGGGTAAATGCGTACTTGTTCCTCTTTATTTTACCACCCCTGGAATCGGAAGTTCGAATCCAGGGTGTGCTGAGTGACTCCAACCAGGTCTCCTAAGCAACCAAATTCACCAGTTGCTATTGAGGATACAATCATATGGTTAACCTCCTTGTAGTCACCATAATGTGGTTCTTGCTCTTGGTTGGGCGCATAGTGAGTTGTGAATGGATGTTGCGGATAACAGCATGAAGCCTCACTATTCCTCTGCAGTAACATGCATAACAACCACGTGGTAAGATGCAGGATTGACGGATATGGAGGCAACTGAAATTTGTCCTCCGCCACCCAGATTGAGGCAAGTCACAAGGACTTAGAGCACATTACAAATTGGGCATTCCAAATTGGGAAGAAAAAGGGGAGAAAACAAATCTAAACCCGCTATGACACGCAATACAGATCCTGATTCATGATCAAACCAATTATTTTCAATAAAACTGTTCAGTCACACTACACAATTCATTCCCAAATAGCACTATGCCACATTTCCCAAAAACATCATAATCATAAGTAAATAAAAAAAACCATTGCCACCAATAGTCTCTATCATCAATTTAGGCTAACAATGTTTATAAGAAATGCAGCCCTAACCTGTTCACAAATTCAACAATTCACAAATTCAATAATCTCTTTTAAGTAAACAACTCATTAAATGGTTTATATCTCTCAAAATGATCACATTTCCAAGAAATACACAAACATTCACTGTAGCAACTGAGTTTTGGCCAAATCTGGCTGACATTTGGCACTTGTAACACCATTGCGTGAAACAGCATTCAGATGTATTCTTGCTTGTCTTTGATCAGCCATGAGAAACAAAGTAGCAAAAATAACTAATTTGGCTGAAGCCTAGCTTAAGTCTGGTCATCCAAACTAGCTGACTGATGGTGTAACATTGGCTTACATGATGAAGAAAAAAGACACACATTTGGCTGAATTCAACTTCTTATTCTTGTTCTTCTTTTGATTATATTGGCTACTTAGTAGTATTACCACGATCCACTGTACATTTTATATATATAGCATAGGAGATGAATCTATATTCAATATACAATAAATAAATAAATAAATCTAAAAAATAAAATACAAAAATAACCAACTATCTAAACCTGGCCAAACTTTGGTTTCAACCAAACCAACGTGTTAAATTCCTCCAGCATTCACACAGATTTCTACCAAGCCCAAAGCTGAACATTTCTACTCCACAAGCACTATATCTTACACCCTAAACCCATGTCTTATTTCTAATTCGGTGCAAATGTAACTACAAGAGACAAGAATCAGCTGATCAGTTTATAATACCACCAATCACAGCTTGCTTTTCACATGACATAAATACATTTCAAATAAATATATTACAATTATTATTTAATTACTTATTTTTAAACAAAATCTATCGTATTTTATCAAACTACACAATAATGACTCTAAGAGATTATAGATATTACAGTTTAATCTTCTGTTAATGCATAATCTTCTGTAAAGGTATTTTGAAACCACATGTGTTGTGAAAGACGCTATACAAATAAAAATGACTTGACTTGACAATAAACAGCAGCAAACGCTTGTTGAAAAAATAACTGCAAAATGTATTTAAAAATATTTACTCTCTGCTACTATACATGAAAAACAAACAACAGAACAGCTCAATGGTACTCTGCTTTCTTCTTCCACAACCATTACAAAACAGTAGGTTATTACTTACGTTTTTCTTAGTTTACACATATAGCTTTCATCTCTTTACCTACTCATTTACACAAACTAGAATACACAACAAAAAAACACTTATAACTCCTCGCCGTATGATCAATGAATTTGAATAAATAAGCCTAATAAATTCCCTTGTGTTCCCAAAAAAATGCTGCCAAAAGTCTAGGTTACTGCTGTAACCTCCATTCCCTGATGTAGGGAATGAGACATTTTGTCGAATTAAGTGACACTAGGGGACTTCTTTGAAGGCCTCGGTTACCTCTGAACTTGAGAAAAGGCCAATGAGAAATTGGCAGACAGAATTTGCATGTCACTCCGGCGGACATACGTTATAAAAAGAGGGAATGTCTGTCCATGCGTCTGAGGAGCCGAGAATAAGGTTCGGCCATAACAGTGGCTCGGTTCAGCATCTTGGCCAGGGGGACACAATGTCTCGTTCCTTCCATCAGGGAATGGAGGTTACAACAGTAACCTAGACATTCCCCAATTAAATGATCATAAACGTTTTAGGTTCCCGGCACCCAAAAGGCGGGAACAAAGCGACGTGCCAAGCATGGGAGCAGGCCGCGCCCGCCATGCCTTTTCTCTTCTCTATGTTTCTTGCATAGAGTTAAAGTGGCTGGGGCCATCTTAAAGCTATCACACGCACCAGGGAAGGCGTTCTTTTCCAGCTCCTATTCTTTCAGGTGGAAAAGTCCCCGTGGAGACCACCACCTGCCCAGGCTGGGTGGAGGTAAAGAGTGGGGAAATACGTCACATGTGTTTTCAGGCCAAATGTGGGAATGGCACGGTGGTAGATCCTACCTGTTGCGAGGGAGGAGTTGCTACAAACATGGTGACTGGGGGGCAAAGGGGACTGCCCAAGGGAGACGCGGGTCAGCCCGTACCACAGAAAATACACACAGGGGGATTAATTCACACAAGGGCCCATCCTGTGGAGCACCTATTCTAGTACAGAGTATTTTTATTACCCGTAGTGGGTCTGGTCGGGGAACTCCTCTGAATTTGCGGACCAGAGGGCTAGGGAGGAAGAACATCTAGGGAGTGCAAACCTAGTGGACTCTCCTTGTGGAAAGAATGCACGTGATCACCTAAGTGGAGGGGAAAGGCACTATATGCAAGCGGAAAATTCTTCACAATTCTTATCGGGTGTGCTCGAACCCGCAAAGGGGCGGGCACGGCCTGGGTGTGATAGGCCAATGTGATGGTCCCTGACTTGGTCCCTGAAAGGGGATGTAGGAACCTTGGGCACGTATCCCGGTCGCGGTCTTAGGATGACATGGGTGTCTGCCGAACCAAACTCCAGGCAGGTGTCGCTGACAGAGAACACTTGCAGGTCCCCAACACTCATGATGGAAGCAAGCGCGATCAGGAGTGCTGTCTTCAAGGAGAGGGTTTTGAGCTCGACTGATTCTAGCAGCTCAAAGGGGGGTCTGTGAAGGCCTGAAAGGACCACAGAGAGATTCCATGAGGGGAACAGGCATGGCCTGTCAATTTGTGCTTCCCTAGGGACTTACCGTCCACTGCGTCGTGATGAGCCGATATGGCGGCTACATAAACCTTCAACGAGGAGGGGGACAGCCACTGAGTCTCCAGCCTCTCTTGCAGAAATGAGAGCACTGACCCAACTGCACACCTCTGCGGGTCATCAGATTGGGAAGAACACCGATTCGCGATCAAGTTGCCTGGTAGAGGGAGCTCTGGCTTGGATGATCGTGTCTACAACCGCAAGTGGTAGGTCATTAGATCTTCTGCATCTCATCCAGGGGTCAGACATGGAGGTTCCAGAGGTCTGGGCGCAGATGCCAGAGGGTGCCCGTCCCTGAGAAAGATGGTCCTTCCTCAGGGGAATTCGCCTGGGAGGGGCTGTCGCAAGGAGCGTGAGATCCAAGAACCAAGTCTGGTTGGGCCAGTAGGGGGCCACCAGAGTGAGTTGTTCCTCGTCCTCCCTGACCTTGCACAGCACCATTACAAGTAGGCTCACTGGGGGAAATGCGTACTTGTGCAGCCCCTGGGGTCGTGGGGTTGTTGAGTCATTGCTGGCTCCAAAGGAGGAGATAGCGGCGAGTTGTGACATATGACGAGAGCGCACGCCACCTTGGCGATTTATGTATGCTATCGTAGCGGTGGTGTCTGACTGAATCTAGACCTGCTTGCCCCTTATTAGCGGGAGAAACCTCCACAGGGAAAGTATTACAGCCAGCAACTCTAGGCAGATGAAGTGCCAACCCAGCTGGGGCCCCGCCCAGGAGCTGGCAGCTGCATGCCCATTGCACATGGCACCCCAACCCTGTTTAGAGGCATCTGTGGTGACTAGAATACTTCAGGACACCTGCTGAATGGGGACTCCTGTCTGCAGAAAACAGAGGTCTATCCAGGGGTTGAAAGTCTGGAGGCAGTCGGGGGTGATGAACACACGGTGCGTGCCACGACGCCATGCCCATCTCAGGACTCAAGTCTGGAGGCAGTGCTTGAAGTGGTCTCATATGCATAACCTCAGTGGCACAACCGCCGCGGAGGATGACATATGCCCCAGAAGCCTCTAGAATTGATTTAGAGGAACTGCTGTGCCTGGCTTGAATAAGGTGAGGCATTTCAGCATCAACTGAGTGTGCTCGTTGGTGAGGCACGCTGTCATTCAGACTGAGTCTAATTCCATGCCAAGAAAAGAGATGCTCTGAAATGGGGTGAGCTTGCTCTTTTCCTTTTTTTTGACCTGAAGCCCTAGATGATGAAGTAGGGGCTGCAGAAATCCTTCTTCATCTCAGCTGGAGGGACAGGCTCTATGCACGCAGGATGTTGACGTCTTCGCCGTGCACCGGCGAAAGGGGCAGGGGACTGGCGAACTGAATCGCGTAGCCGAGTTGGATGGTCCTGGCCAACCAGCACGACGGGTTGGGAAGTGAGAGCTATGTGTCCAAGCTCCGTACGAGGGGCACTAAGGGGACGATAATTTTTGACGTACCTGGCGTGGCTTCGCAGTGGAGCAGGCAGTGTGGCGTCGGGAGGCAAGAGTGCATCCCGAGGCTTTGTTGCTGAGAGAAGACCGCACACCAGGCAGGGGGTTGGGTTAGTGACTGAGGAGAAAGTCCCATGTAGACCTCCTCTGGACTCATCAGAACCGGCCGGCTGGGGGGCAGCAATTGTGGATCTGGAGGTGAGAGGTCCACGTCCAGGGTACCGGGACTGCTAAAGTATGGCACCAGGTTGCTGTGAGAATGCATTTGCGGGCCAGGTGACCCAGGGAAAGAAGAAATTGCTTTATAATTGAGAATGTGAGCTGGGGCTGAGAGCTGGACCCAGGTTTAGGCGGAGCTGCCTGTCGTTTGGAAGCTGCAGGAGGATGCCCTCGGCCTCCGTCTGTTTCTTCACCGCTGAAAAATGCTGGGCGAAGTCCTCTACAGTGTCGCCGAATAGACCAAGACGGGGGCATTGAGGAAGCGTTTTTTGTCCACATCCAGCATCTAAACCTATAAGGCAACTTAAAAACTTCCTAATTTTCTTTGACACCCTACATTCAAAACAGTTTCTACTTCATATATGCAATAAAATGCCTAAATCATGTAATTAACACATACAAATCTAATGAATAAATGTATGAATTTGTTGAATTTTATATGTTTGTGAAATGACTGCATTAAAACTTGGTAATTGTGTAAATTTTTGTTGTTTTTGTGAAATTACCACCTTAAAATCTGTTAATTGTGTGAATTTTGTGTTTTCATATTTTTTAATAAATTAATCCAATACCATATGCAATATAATAAATAGTTATTCAATAAATGATTCCCATTTAGGGTTGGGGATTGCTATCAGTATTTACTCGCTACATATGTTGTACTCACTGTTTTGTGCTACTGTCTTGTTTTAGTTAATATTTTCCTGTTTTCATTATTTTCAGGTGTATTTTGTTATGCCATTAACTTTATTAAACTTTTCTGGTGTCCTTTGTGAGGTATTTTCCATTCATTACTGGATTGTTTAGATGGGTTGATTTTGCTCTTGTTCTGTCTGATGGCTTGTTCTTTTTCTGCTTAATGAATACACAGCATTAGCATCCTAACAGCACTGTTCAACGTACATTTGTTACAAATACAACATAGTGGAAGCAATAAACATTTAAATACAGTAACACTGTTTTAACACAAGCTATTTCCATATTTCAGCTGTTATAATGAGATATCAATACAAGCTAATTTTTTTTTTTACATGTTTTAAGTTATTATGCTTATATTTTCTAGAATACAACCAGGATTTTTCTATTGCACTTATTCCATCATGCAACAGACAAATTATTTAGGATTTTTACCTGCAAGCAGTTATCAGGGTTCAGTCTTTTTAGGGCATTTAAGGTCACGTTTAAAAGGATTACAAATGAGGCACCTAAAACAGAGGCAAAGAACCTTTGAGATATAGCAATTTTTTTGTTCACCACATAATTGTAGGCTCCTTCAGCATCACATCCTTTGTTGTATATAACACCACCTATTCTTTAATATACACCAAATTTAGCATTTCATATACTATGATCTGACCATGCTAAATTGAAAGTTCAGTTCAATATTCCTGCACTTTATTTGTTACTCCTAAAACCTACAACTAGTTTGTAAAAGTACTGTTTTAAACTGAAATATTTAATACATAATTTGACTGACACCAGTGATTCTTTAGGAAAATTTGAAAAGTTGTTCAGAATGAGAAGATCAATAATATATGAATTGCTTGTGTGAAACATTGCATTATGTAAAACCTTTAATACACATGTAAAACATAATATTACCTCCCAGCAGCCTTATTGCTTAATTATTTTCTAAATGTTTACAGACCTCTAGGGCCAAGAAACAAACAGGTCCACCACATATTGTTCTGATCTTTGTCTGATAGCTGCTGAATGTTGATTGGCCAATGGCAGCCATGTTTCTCAGAATATGTGACTGTCATCTGTGGTGAATGTCAGTTAAGATGGCATTCCAGGGACCAGTTTATGGCAGGGCCCCTCTCTAAATGCCAGTGTGGAAGAAGATGTGCCACACTGTGATTGGATCCTTGGTGAATGAACATAAACAAATGTTCACCAACATCAGATAAGATGATCAGACAACTGCCAGACACCTCTTACAGGGCAGGAATGGGGACCTTCTGCACCCACCACCACCACCACCACCAAGGAGAGGACTTCTCATTGGACTACAGGTTGTCTTTAACTCATCAAACTCATTCCTAAAATTTAGGCAAGAACAGCCATAAAATTCCTTCAGGACTTCCCGGATGCAGCAGCAGTGGAGGGCTACAGGCCTTAAATCAATATAAACTGCAACACATCCACTCCATCTTCATGCAAAGCAAAGTTTATGTAAATGATTATTGACTGTTAACAGAACAGTTCACAGGACAGACCTATTAACAGATAAACAATGTACAATGACTGAACCGTTTCTTATCGTGTTATCTGTTCCATATGATGCCTTTAATAATTTGAAAGTATTTGCTAAAGAAATAATGTATGGGTAAAATATTAAAGGCACTGTTTTTACATTGTACTTTATGCTATGCAAATGAGTTCCATACTAGGGTGGGCAACAACATGGCTACTTCAGACACCAGTGGCCAATCACACTCCAGGATCGGAAAGGCACCAGATTTCAATCTCCTCCTCATCAGAAAGGGGTAAATATGTCCCCCGGGTAGACACATCCTTGTTCTGCATTTCCAACTCGACGGGGAAGGAGACACCAACAGACACACCATGTCCTGAGTTTCTGACCTGATGAGGAAAGAGACTACAAGATAGTTGAGGTTAGGTTTTTGCAAGCAAAACCTTTTATATTGCTTTCGGCTGCACTCTAGCTGAAAAAGGATATTTTGACCCTTACAGCTCCTCCAGCAGTGCAGCCCAGTCCACAAAGGACCTCTGCATCGGCAGACATTCCCTGTCTCACATGGCTCTTCAGCCAACCTGCAAAGGACCCTGTGAAGATTCAACTGACCCAGCTGCCCAGTCCACTCTTTAATGACCCTCTTGGCGCAACCGATGTTCAGCAACCTCCAGCCCAGCGTGGCAATGACTACTGGATCGCAACTCTACACCCTTCCCACTGCACGCTACCCGCATAGAAGTGGAAGATGTCTCTACTGCCGGACTGATCACCCGACTGTGTGGAACGTAAATAGAAACTTACCAAACCTCTTTCTAGAGACCTTGGCATTAGTATATACCTGCAGCATATGTTTTTCTAACTTGCTTAGATAACAGTTACCTGGGGTCAGCTTGTTAAAAATAATAGGTATATTATTTTTTTTAATGATAAATAAGCAATATAGTGTGTAGAGAGAACATGCTCAAAACGGTGGAGATGATTGTGGACTTTAGGAGGAACACCCCAACATTGTCCCCCCTCACCATTCTAAACAGCACTGTGGCAGTCATTCAGGTTCCTTGGCACTACCATCTCACAGGACCTGAAGTGGCAGACACACATTGACTCCATTGTGAAAAAGGCCCAGCAGAGGTTGTACTTCCTTCGCCCGCTGAGGAAGTTCAACCTGCCACAGGCGCAGCTGATACAGTTCTACACAGCAGTCATTGAGTCTGTCCTCTGCACTTCAATAACTGTCTGGTTTGGTGCAGCTACAAAATCAGACATCAGAAGACTACAGAGGACAGTTCGGACTGCTGAGAGTATTATTGGTTGCCCCCTGCCCCCTGCCCCCCCCCCCCCCCTTCAAGAACTATACACATCCAGAGTGAGGAAAAAGGCTGGTAAAATCACTCTTGACCCAACTCACCCTGCCCACTACCTTTTTGAACTGTTGCCTTCTGACTGACGCTTCAGAGCTCTGAGCACCAGAACCGTCAGGCACAGGAACAGCTTTTTCCCTCAGGCTATCCATCTCATGAACAGTTAAATTGCCCCATTGAGCAATAAATATGTGTAATACACAGTTAAGTCTATTTATGTTATCCAACATATCCACTTCTGCCATTTCAAACATTGCACTGTACATAATATACTGTATTTTTGTTCTTTAAATTACGGATTTGTAATAGATTTGCACTACATGTGTGTATGTGGGTATGTATGAAGGTGAGTGTATATACTTACATGTATAATTATTTATTTTTATTATTATTATTATTATTGTTTTTTATTATCTATGTCTTGCTGCTGTTTTTGTATTGTTTTTGTATTGTTGTACACTGGAAGCTCCTGTCACAAAGACAAATTCCTTGTAAGTGTAAGTATACTTGGCAATAAAGCTGATTCTGATTCTGAACACATATGTGAGAATGCTGTTTGTAGACTACAGCTCAGCATTTAACACCATAGTGCCCTCCAAGCTTGATGAGAAACTCCAGGCTCTGGGCTTAAAGAGCTCGCTGTGCAGCTGGATCCTGGACTTCCTGTCAGGCAGACGTCAGGTGGTTAGAATGGGCAGCAACATCTCCTCATCACTGACCCTCAACACTGGAGCCCTGCGGGGCTGTGTTCTCAGCCCACTCCTGTATTCCCTTTACACACATGACTGTGTGGCGACACATAGCTCCAATGCCATCATTAAGTTTGCTGACGATACGACGGTGGTAGATCTGATCACTGACAATGATGAAACAGCCTACAGAGAGGAGGTGCACACTCTGACACGCTGGTGTCAGGAGCACAACCTCTCCCTCAACGTCAGTAAAACCAAGGAGCTTGTGGTGGACTTCAGGAAGAAAGACAGAGAGCACAGCCCCATCACCATCAATGGAGCACCAGTGGAGAGAGTCAGCAGCTTCAAGTTCCTCTGTGTCCACATTACTGAGGAACTCACATGGTCCGTCCACACTGAGGCTGTTGTGAAGAAGGCTCACCAGCGCCTCTTCTTCCTGAGACGGCTGAGGAAGTTCGGAATGAACCACCACATCCTCACACAGTTCTACACCAGCACTGTAGAGAGCATCCTGACTGGCTGCATCACCGCCTGGTACGGCAATAGCACCGCCCACAACTGCAAAGAACTGCAAAGGGTGGTGCGAACTGCCAGTCACATCATCGGAGGTGAGCTTCCCAGGACATATATAACAGGCGGTGTGTGAAAAAAGCTCGGAGGATCATCAGAGACTCCAGCCACCCAAGTCATGGGCTGCTCTCACTGCTTCCATCAGGCAGGCGGTATCGCAGCATCAGAACCCGCACCAGCCGACTACATGACAGTTTCTTCCCCCAAGCAATAAGACTTTTGAACACTTGATCTCTCACAATCAACAATCAGCACTGCACTTTATTAATCATCATCTTATCAAACACTGGTCTGTCAATATATTCTCCCCAATTCAATTAGTGTATATATATTTTTATATACCCTATCTAGTATATGTGTATTCTATATTGTGTGTATTGTTTACTGTACATTGTATATCAGTTCTATGTTGTGTAATTATGTGTACATTTGATATGTAAATTGCTGTGTAATTATGTGTACATTTGTTATGTAAATTGTGTTGTGTAATATGTTGTTTATTGTAAATTGGTATATGTCTCGTCACTGTCATGACTGCAATGTTGCTCAGAACTGCACACAAGACTTTCACCTACTGTTGCACTCGTGTACACAGTAGTGTGACAATAAAGTGATTTGATTTGATTTTGAAATGGCAAATCCCAGCCAATTTATTACATATTCTCAATTTGATGTCCTACAAATTCGTCTTAAGTTTGGTTAAGATTGCTCATTGCATTCAGGAGTTATCACCTTTTAAGTGTTTTTGGCTCCACCCACAAGATTTTACTGGTCTATTATAGCCATGCGAAACATAAAACTCAACATGTTTTAAATAATTATTGATGTAGTGACTGCAAAGAATCTTTCTAAACTAGCTTAGTTTTGATTGAACTTAAAACCTGTGACAAGTTCATAACTCAAATATTTAACGAATGATTTGATTGACATAGTTCTTGAGGGAAAGTTGTTCAGAATGAGGAGAGCTATCATATGATACGAATTACTTGTGTTTTAAACACTGCATTATATCCAAACTTTAAGAGGCACAAAAATCGTGAAAACACCACCCAGCGGCTGATTTTTTTAAAAACTTTGCACAGACCTCCTAGGCCAAGAGCCAAATAGGTCCACTGAGATTCATTTTATGTTTTAGCATACCATTGTGCAAATGAATCAAAATTTTTTGCTAGCTTTTTATATTGCATATTGTGTGTTTGTGTGAAAAACAGCGTGATTACTGAGGCGTAAAATTTGTTAGCTCTACTCGAGTTTTTCTTTAAAATTTCTCACAGACCTCTAGGGCCAGGAGTCGAAAAGGCTCACCAAGTTTTGTGCAAAT
Organism: Moxostoma hubbsi; assembly: GCA_032164185.1. Taxonomy (NCBI): domain Eukaryota; kingdom Metazoa; phylum Chordata; class Actinopteri; order Cypriniformes; family Catostomidae; genus Moxostoma; species Moxostoma hubbsi. The sequence goes on along the minus strand of JAVLUX010000023.1, from coordinate 34,240,635 downwards.
CAGCCTCCATTAACCTTGTCTAATAGGTGCTCAAAATTCATTGGCTGATGGCAGCCATGTGTCCTCATAGACAGTCATGGCACCTTGGACAAAGACACTGCATGCTGATTTTCAACACAATCAGACTAACGGTTGTGTAGTTAGAGCTGTTTTCATGTTTTTTCCCTGTTATAGTGAACCAAGTGGCAAAACTCTGCGTTTTTTATTTACTGTGACCTCAGATTGCGCTCATACACGTGTAGTTTGGTGAAAATATCAAATTTCGTTCGCCGTTATAGCCATTTTAGTAAAAATGGCCCGCCCTTTTCAAACATTTTGGCACCACTTAGCAACCATGAGTCGCAATTTCAACTTTCTTTGATAATTATTGATAATCAGACTCCAGAGTATATTTCTGCACTGGTTTGGTTCCAATCAGGTGAAAAACCTATGACTAGTTCACAAAGGTAAATACAATAGGGTTCCTGCACCTTCATGCATGGACCCCTAATAATAAGAAAATCGGAACAAATAAAATAGGATTCCTGCACCTTCGGTGCTCAGACCCCCAATAATAAAAAGAAAAGCAGTACAAATACACTAGGGTTCAAGCACTTCATGCTTGGACCTCTAATAATTAGAAAATCAGAACAAATAAAATAGGGATTCTGCAGCTTTGGTGCTTGGACCCCTAATAACAAGAAAATCGGATCAAATACATAGGGTTCCTGTAGCTTCGGTGCTTGGACCCCTAATATTATGAAAATAGAAACAAATACAATAGGGTTCCTGCACCTTCGGTGCTTGGACCCCTAATAATAAGAACATTTTAGCAAATACAATAGGGTTCCTGCATCTTCGGTGCTTCGACCCCTAACTAATGTTTACTGTATTGTAACGTTGCCACATAAGGCAAAGCACCTTTGTAATGATGCTAATTGACTAAATTGTTGGTTGTCAATTATTTCTATTGTTTTGCCCGGTAAGCTGTATTTTACCCTGACTAATGTGATATTGACGCCCCCATACATGTTCTCGCGATCACTTCCCGTGAGATCTCGTCACGGGATGACGCAACATGTAAACAGGAAGGACTAGTATTTTGAATAAGAGACCGATATGCCGGTCATCGAGAGAGCTGCTCCTCACTCTCAACTACACTTGTATCTGCGTGGATTATCCTTTTTGCTGGCTGTTTTTTGGGGCATTATATGCCGTTCCTTGGAAGAGTACGACCAGATAACGCTTGTTTGGATTACTCAACTCTGTGGACTTATAACAGTCACTTTACCGCACTGATCCTGCTCACGGCTTGAACATACACCGGTGAGACCGATCTAACATTGTTTGTTTGTGCGTGCACTCTGGATAACGAGATTCTTTACATACCTACCTGACATTCCCACCTCAACATATATATTTATATATATATACATATCACTGTCTTGTCAGCGTTGTTCCATTTATATGTTTGTATATATCTGTGATCTCTTAAATACACTTGGGTTTATTGTTAAACATCTGTGTTTGAGTGAGATTCTTCCTCCATATTACGAATCACTTAAGAGCAGCACCGATCCCTTTGAGTGTGTTAATACTTCCTATTTTAATAAATAGAGGAGTGTTACAGTATATACAGATTCTTTCATTGGCAGTGGCCAGTTGCACTTAGTGCAAATAGTAATAGATGATATTTACACTAAGTTTAAATAGCAACCAAAAGCATCTGCTTTGCTCTAAGTGCAAATAGTGTTAGATGCTATGTGCACCCATAGTGTGACACTATTTGTAACCTAATTGCATACTAACATCTAGTACAGGGGCATCACTACAACATGTTTATTGTGTTTATTTAGAGTCCCACAGACATGTTACAGCACCCCCTACCTCTAAACCTAACCCATACCTACCTATGGTTACTGTATTAATACCACGGTTAACATGGTTTTAATAAACCATAGCATCACCATGGAATTCTGTAGTAAAATCATAGAAACCTCTAAATTAAAACATGGCTTCTGCCAAAATCATGGTTACTACAATATTGGTTAAACATGGTTAATTTTACCCTCATCAAACCTTTCTCTAAACTCCTTGACCTTCATAATGACCATATCACTGTGATGAAATCTAACTTTGTATTCATTTTTAGTAATTATTATTTATTAGTATTAAATTAAATATTAAGAGTGAAGACAAGAAACAGGTAGAGAAAAAAAAAACAGAAAGAAAAAAAGTGGGAATCAAACCCAGTTCATCTTTATGAGAAAAACACATCCACAGCATCTTACACACCATACCATTGAAGCAACATTTGGAGTTGCAATTTGTCTTTAGGCTAGTTTCAGTGTTTCCACCAGTCTATTTGAGAACAAATAGCCAATCAGTGTGCAGGTGATATTTACACTTAGTGCAAATAGTGTAAATGTTTTTTCCTGTTTACCACCATAGTTATAATCTCATAATAACTAGCATTATTTACTGTAAAGTATCATGTGGTAATTATATATTATATAGAGTATTGGGTGGGTGGGGGGTGGGGGTCCGCATATTGCTGTAAGACTTTGAAAGAAAACAAAGACAACAAATGGGCTGTGGGTATAGTATTTATGACCGTTCAGCACCTTATAGCTCAAACAAATCAGAGTCAGGCAAAAAAGACCATCATAGGCCAAAAAGAAAATATCTTCGTCTTTAGATTTTTATGCAAAAGGAAGGGAAACAAAGAAGTAGCAGGCAAAGGCTACATTTTCTCATCTTTTTTATATAATGGTCACAGACTATTTCATCATATAAGAAGCATTTAATCACTGTCAAAAGGGTTAGAGCAGTTCATGGAAACCAAAATAAACTTCACTCTATGCCTTTTCTCTAAAGAAGCTTTTTGTTGTAAAGTCCAGTTTATCATTGATGTCCAACAGACTTGCTTACTACACCTACAGAAAGCACAGACATTTACTTTGAATTAGTGAAAAAAAATGCTAACAGTGAAATGACCAGAAACATCTGACATCTGGCTTTATAGTGGAACAAAAACATAAAATAATGGAAATTTGTGATAATGTTTTATATTAAGACTTTTATATAGAGCAGACAGTAAATTAAAATGCCAGGAACAAAGACAAACAAAGGAAAGTTAATCGCTTTGTAACTAAGACTATATTGAGTTTGACAGGGTAACAGATATCTTATCAGGTTAACACTTTACAATAGCTTCTTAAAACATTTGCTCATGTGAGATGAGTGCCTTCACCAATGATTTATATGTTTGCTATGCAAATGTATCACCCGTCCAGCCAGCCTTTCATTTCCAACATGCTCTCTACTAAAATATATAAGGTCGATATCCAGCCAATTTTTAAATGGAGAGGTTTAATACAAAGTGATGCTTTTAAATGTGTCATACACACATCTCCCTCTGAGCCTGAAGGTTTTTTTGTGTGACATACTGTATGTTTAGGTGTCATAAAAATTTCCTTTAGAGATCAGCATGGCCCAAAGTTGCATTGCTTGTCCTCCTCTAGGCATTAAGTGTTCTTATTTTGCCACTCCTGAAAAAAAACAAAAAAAAAAAACAAATATTTTACTGCTGATTTTATATATGTTCTTTGGTTGTAAACTTGACCTGCCATTTCTGAGATTTCAGTCTTTCCCCATTCATGTAGATAGGATCAGCACTTGTATGCTGCTTGTTAACATAGAAAAATAGCTGCCCAGACTGCCAGGGAGCACTCCAAAGATGGCCGCCAAGTGAAGTGATTTACTAAAAAGACTTTGTGGCACCCAGCTAAAAAATATGCAGTGCCACAGAGTGCAAACAGACAGATTATTTTCTCTAGCCATCAGACAGATTATTTTCTCTAGCCATCACTGGATGATGAATTGCATCTTTCAAATAGCCAACACAATGCATTTTCAGTTACTAGAATGTCTTTGTGGTTTGACAGCTTGAATGAAACCTATTCAAGGCTACATACAGTGAAATGGCATAATAAACGTTGGCATTTCTAATAGATCAGTTTGCGCAGTTACACCTTCATACACTAACCTGCAAACTCATCAATGTCACATTTCATCCTTGAAGAAGTACAAAAACCTCAGTAACTTTTGTGTGTATGGTGACTAGATCCACAACTAGATTGGACTGCAACCTGTAGCATTGTCATTGTGGCTGGGAGCGGCACCCTGAGCCGGGGTACCAGTTGTCGAGCCGCAATGGCTGTGGGGATGATGAAGTGTTCAGTCCAAGCCCACACTCACGGCAGCCCGGGCAAGCATATCAGCCATCTGCGCGTCAGCCTCAGACTGGGCGGCCTGGCCCAAAGGCGGCAGCCCAGTCGAGTCCTCTGTGTCAGACGCCTGGACGCTCCCGATGCAGTGGCGATGTCATCATCCAATTCCGGGGGCTCAAGGGAGAATGCTGGCTGGCTGCAAGGTGAGCCGCACTCATCCCAAGCTCGGACGGAAGCCAGCAAGCGTGTCGGGGGGGCGGGTGGTTCGTGGGGATTTACCCGGCAAAACCAAGCCCGTCATCATCCCCAAATCACCTTCATCGCCAGCCGGGTTGTCCTCAATCCCGTGGGAAGGAGCGACGTGGGGGGCGGCTGAAGTGACATTCACCTTCAGGAAGGAGAGCCACGACCACATTGCTGCCATAATCATGTTCTTGCAGTGAGTGCATGAACCATCCACAAACACCACCTCGGTGTGATCGCTGCTCAGGACCACGAGGCAGCATCTGTGGCCGTCGGTCCTGGAGAGATATCGAACGCATCCAGGAACTACACAGAGGCGGAAGGGCATCCTGAAAAAGACGCATCCTGAAAAGGACGTTCAACTCCTGTCAGTTTATTGCTCTTTTATGAGAAAATCTTTTAGAGAAACAAAATCTTTTAGGAGGGGAAAACACTCTTTTAGGCCATGAAAGCACTGTCGAAGCGCTCAGGGACATGGACTGCACAGTGTGCTGAGAGAGAGAATACCAGCTGGAAATGCACCATAAGATCCAACAACAGTGCTTCTTGCCAGTAGAGGTGAGTGGAACAGTGGTGAACTCAGCTTGCTGTTGCACAACTGCTCGGCTCCGAAGAAAAAAAAAATCGGACTGACAGACGCACGCCCGCTTCCCTTTATACCCTTATGTCTGGGGGCGGGACATGCAAATTCTGTATGCCAATTTCTCATTGGCCTTTTCTTAAGTTCAGAGGGACGCGAGGCTCCCAAGGAAGACCCCTTGTGTCACTTCATTTGACACAACATTGAGTGAGTGACAGAAGGGGAACACCACCTCTAGCTATATCAAGTCATTTTTATTCGTATAGCGCTTTTCACAACACACATCGTTTCAAACAGCTTTACAGAAAATCATGCTTTAACAGAAAATCATACTGTAATATCTATAAAGCCTTAAAGTCATCATTGTGTAGTTTGATTAAAAATTATTGTAAATTGTGTATAGAAATAAATAAGTAAATAATAATTGTATTTAGAACCCCAGTTAGCATGCTAAAGGCGGCTGTGGCAAGGAACACATAACTCCATAAGATGTTAGTTAATGGAGAAAAATAACCTTGGAAGAAACCAAGCTCACTGAGGGGGCCAGTTCCCTTCTGGATAAACAGCATGAATAAATGCCAATATTACTTTTTGGGATTTTAGTTTTTTTCTTTTTGTGTCAACCTCATTTAGAAGCCCTGTTGTGCATACATTTTTATTGATATGATTATGATTGTCATGTTCACTGTTGTCTTGTGTTTTTGTGCTTTTATGTTGAAGTTTAGTTTAGTTCCTGTTTGGTTCTTGTAGTCCTTTGTAGTTTTATTTTATGATTGGTTTTCCCCTAATTAGTTCTCGTACTCTGATTGTTAACCCAGGTGTTCCTCATTTCCTTGTTTGTTCCTTTATGTATTTAAGTCCTTGGTTTCCCTGTTTCCATTGTCAGTTATTTCATGTTTAATATGGTTTACACTATGTTCCCTGTGGTTTTCCTCCCAAGCCTGGTTTTCCTTGTTCCTTGTTTTCCTGTTTTGAGTTAAATAAAGCTGCACTTAGATCCTCTCTCGTTGCCTGTCGTTACAATAATGGGCCCCATTGCTTTAAGTACATATATTTTTTTTGTTTTTTTGTTTTTTTATGCTGGAGTTGCTTTGATGCTTTGTTGGATGATGGATCACTTGGCCATCATGTGACAGCAAAACCAATTCATGAATATACATGAATTATATATATATGATGCATGAAACATTCACATCTATGTTTATTTGCACTCTGTGACATTCAGTGAGATGAGGAGGTAACATTTGACTATGGCAGTTATGATCTGGAATGTAGTTATTTTGACAGCGGTTGTGCTAAATAATCAGTGACCTGATTTAAATGTATATACATACATACATATACATACACTACTGGTCAAAAGTTTTGAAACACATTCTTTATTATAATTTTTTTTCTTCACATTTTAGAATAATAAGTCAGCAAAACTATAGAATATAAATGGAACTATGAGAATATTATGTTGTGACTAAACAAAATCCCAAATAAATTAAAACTATGTTATATTTTAGCATCTAAGTAGTCACCCTTAGCCTAGAATTTGCAGAATTTTTACATTGCATGCACTCTTGATATTTTCTCAACCAACATCTTGAGGTATCATGCTGGGATACTTTTTAAACAATATTGAAGGAGTTCCCATCTATGTTGGGCACTTATTTGCTTCTTTTCTTTATTATTTGGTCCAAGTCATCAATTTCCAAAACTTAATTTTTTTAATTAAATTTTAAATTAATATGGTGTCACAATTATTGCGGGAAACCACAAGTCTTTGGGTTCCAGGGGGAGTATGGTTGCAAAGCTGAAACTTAAAGGTAGGGAATTATGGGAAGTTTAGTCCGGGAGAGATGACAGGGGAGAAACACAGGCCAGACAACAGTGGATCGTGACATACGATCCGGCGGCGTTATTCCCATGACCCGGCAGGCAGCGTGCGGGAAACCACGAGTCTTTGGGTACCAGGGGGAGTATGGTTGCAAAGCTGAAACTTAAAGGTAGGGAAATATGGGAAGTATAGTCCAGGAGAGATGACAGGGGAGAAACACAGGCCAGACAACAGTGGATTGTGACAATTATATTTTTGTCTACAAAACTAATTTAAAACATTTAAGCATACACCTTCACCAACATCATGAGAAACATTTCAGTCTCCAAAACTTTTGACCAGTAGTGTGTATATGCTAAATAATATGCATCTCTCTCTCTCTTTCTCTCTCTCTCTCTCTCTCATATATATATATATATACACTCACCTAAAGGATTATTAGGAACACCATACTAATACTGTGTTTGACCGCCTTTCGAACTGCCTTAATTCTACGTGGCATTGATTCAACAAGGTGCTGAAAGCATTCTTTAGAAATGTTGGCCCATATTGATAGGATAGCATCTTGCAGTTGATGGAGATTTGTGGGATGCACATCCAGGGCACGAAGCTCCCATTCCACCACATCCCAAAGATGCTCTATTGGGTTGAGATCTGGTGACTGTGGGGCCATTTTAGTACAGTGAACTCTTTGTCATGTTCAAGAAACCAATTTGAAATGATTCGAGCTTTGTGACATGGTGCATTATCCTGCTGGAAGTAGCCATCAGAGGATGGGTACATGGTGGCCATAAAGGGATGGACATGGTCAGAAACAATGCTCAGGTAGGCTGTGGCATTTAAACGATGCCCAATTGGCACTAAGCGGCCTAAAGTGTGCCAAGAAAACATCCCCCACACCATTATACCACCACCACCAGCCTGCACAGTGGTAACAAGGCATGATGGATCTATGTTCTCATTCTGTTTATGCCAAATTCTGACTCTACCATCTGAATGTCTCAACAGAAATCGAGACTCATCAGACCAGGCAACATTTTTCCAGTCTTCAACTGTCCAATTTTGGTGAGCTCTTGCAAATTGTAGCCTCTTTTTCCTATTTGTAGTGGAGATGAGTGGTACCCGGTGGGGTCTTTTGCTGTTGTAGCCCATCCGCCTCAAGGTTGTGCGTGTTGTGGCTTCACAAATGTGTTGCACCAATGTTGCACCAATTAGATTAAAAAAGTTTAGAGAAAAAACTAGAGCACCATGGTACAACAGTGCTACGCATGCTATCAAGAGAGAAACTCGTAACTTGGAGCGTAAATGGAAACAAACAAATTTAGAGGTCTTTAGAATCGCATGGAAAGACAGTATGTCACGTTACAAAAAGGCTCTAAAAACAGCCAGGGCTGAGCACCTCCGCAAACTAATAGAAAATAACCAAAATAATCCAAGGTTCTTATTTAACACCGTGGCTAGACTAACAAATAAACAGAGATCACCTGAGCAAAATATTCCTTTACAGTTTAGTAGTAATGATTTTATGAATTTCTTCACTGAGAAAATAGAAAACATCAGAAACACAATTGTAAACACAATTGTTAATGTACAATCTTTAATGGTGTCTTATGATTCAGCCTCAATTATCGCCCCTCAAGAACAACTACACCGCTTTACAACTATAGGACAGGAAGAGCTAAATAAACTTATCATTGCATCTAAACCAACAACATGTTTACTAGATCCAATACCCACTAAACTACTGAAAGAAGTGTTACCTGTAGTGGAAGAGCCTCTTCTCAATATTATTAACTCGTCTTTATTTTTAGGTCATGTTCCAAGAATATTTAAGCTGGCAGTTATAAAACCTCTCATTAAGAAACCACAATTAGATCCAAATAACCTAGCAAATTACAGACCCATCTCAAATCTTCCATTTATGTCTAAAATATTAGAAAAAGTTGTGTCCGCTCAATTGTGCTCTTTCTTGCAAGAAAATGATATCTATGAAAAATTTCAGTCAGGATTCAGACCGCATCATAGCACAGAAACTGCGCTAGTTAAAATTACAAATGATTTACTTTTAGCTTCTGACCAAGGCTGCATCTCAATATTAGTTCTACTCGATCTTAGCGCTGCGTTCGACACTATAGATCATAAAATACTCTTGGATCGACTACAAAACTACACTGGTGTTCAGGGACAGGCATTAAGCTGGTTTAGATCGTACTTATCAGACCGTTACCATTTTGTCTGTTTAAATGGGGAAAAATCAAAAATAACGTCAGTAGACTATGGAGTGCCACAAGGATCTGTGTTAGGCCCTCTATTATTCTCAATATATATGCTACCACTTGGTAAAATTATAAGAAAACATGGAATTAATTTCCACTGTTATGCTGATGACACTCAATTATATATCTCATCACGACCAGATGAAAACATTAACTTATCTAACTTGACAGAGTGTCTTAAAGATATAAAATGTTGGATGACGCGTAATTTCCTGTTATTAAATTCCGATAAAACGGAGGTATTACTTATTGGTCCAAAAAACTACCCACAAAAATCCCTTACAATACAACTTTAATTTAGAAGGATGTCCTGTTACATTATCCACTACAGTAAAAGACCTGGGTGTTATACTAGACCGCAACTTGACTTTCGAAAATCATATTTCATCTGTTACGAGAACAGCCTTTTTCCACCTTAGAAACATTGCTAAGCTACGTAACATGCTATCTGTTTCTGATGCAGAAAAGTTAGTTCATGCATTCATGACCTCGAGACTAGATTACTGTAATGCTTTATTAGCTGGTTGCCCTGCATCCTCAATAAACAAGCTACAGTTAGTCCAAAATGCAGCCGCTAGAGTTCTTACTAGGTCAAGAAAATATGATCATATAACACCGATTTTATCATCTCTACACTGGCTACCAATTAAGTTCCGTATCAATTACAAAGTATTACTACTGACCTATAAAGCCCTAAATGGTTTATCTCCGGTGTATTTAACGGATCTTCTATCGCCATACAATCCATCGCGCTCTTTAAGATCACTAAATTCGAGGCTTCTGGTCATACCTAGGATATCTAAGTCCACTAATGGAGGGAGGGCGTTCTCACATTTAGCTCCTAAACTCTGGAATAGCCTTCCCGATATTGTTCGAGGCTCAGACTCGCTGTCCCAGTTTAAAACTAGATTAAAGACACATCTCTTTAACCAAGCATTCACATAATGCTAACTTTTTATACTACTGCTGAATCAGTTATAATGCATTAATATTATGAACATCAGCTATGCTAATTATTTCCCATCTGCTTTTCTGCTGTTATCTCGGGACGCCAGTCCCGAGGTAAATAGCGTTCGTCAGCTCCAGTTTGTATCCAGCCTCTCACGGAGACTTCAGATGCCCCATCACCATGGACAAGGATCTTAAAATGGGATACATAGACTAATTATTGCCAACAAAAGCCTTCATCAGCCAAACAAGGACAATTGCATCTAAGTGAACTTCTGGAATTTAATCAAGGATGGACTTCAAAGACACTGGTCACTAATCTTGCAGTTCAAACACATTCACTGTCTAAATACTGACCCTTAGCACTTAATAAGTTTAATAATTTTTTAAATTATGTTTTTTGACTATAAATAATTCTTATTTACATTATTCATGATGTTAGCCAGAGGGGAACTGGCCCCCACAGTGAGTCTGGTTTCTCCCAAGGTTATTTTTCTCCATTAACAATCATCTTTTGGAGTTTTGTGTTCCTTGCCACAGTCGCCTTCGGCTTGCTCACTGGGGTTATTAATACAATTATTATTTAATTATTTTTAAACACGATAAAGAATCATATCTTATCTAATTCCACAACAGGGCTCCAAACAAAAAAAAAAAAAATCAATTAAGGAGCCAATGGCTCCTACAGGGGGAAAAACAGGCGCCAAATATTTTAAATTTTTTTAACTCCATCCATTCCTTTTCGTCCCGCAGCTCGCTAACAGTGTAGTCTGTGGAGCATTCTTCGCAATTATGTGATCACGTGCATTTTTATGCTTGTTACTGTCACCGTGTTTTCTAACAGTCTCTTTTTTGAAATTGTTAGTTCCTGCAATGAACTCCGTTTTCCACGCTATTTCTTTGATATAAACTTTTGTTATGTATCTCGGGAAATGTAAAGCAAATTTTAAAATCAAAAGGGAGTAAACTTTTACTGTCACCAATGGCGACCTTGACAGAAATTACACTCACAAATAAATTTATTTGGTCACAAATGCGACCATTTTTAGTCGCAGTTTGGAGCCCTGCACAAGGATGATGATTTATCGACTTTATAGACATTACATTTTTATCGTCTGTTAATGCTGAACTTCTGTAAAGCTGCTTTGAAACGATGTGTGTTGTGAAAGGCGCTATACAAATAAAATTGACTTGACTTGACTTGACAAATGCTTTGCTGCATACCTCGGTTGTAACGAGTGGTTATTTCAGTCAAAGTTGCTCTTCTATCAGCTTGAATCAGTTGGCCCATTCTCCTCTGACCTCTAGCATCAACAAGGCATTTTCGCCCACAGGACTGCCGCATACTGGATGTTTTTCCCTTTTCACACCATTCTTTGTAAACCCTAGAAATGGCTGTGCGTGAAAATCCCAGTAACTGAGCAGATTGTGAAATACTCAGACCGGCCCGTCTGGCACCAACAACCATGCCACGCTCAAAATTGCTTAAATCACCTTTCTTTCCCATTCTGACATTCAGTTTGGAGTTCAGGAGATTGTCTTGACCAGGACCACACCCGTAAATGCATTGAAGCAACTGCCATGTGATTGGTTGATTAGATAATTGCATTAATGAGAAATTGAACAGGTGTTCCTAATAATCCTTTAGGTGAGTGTGTGTATATATATATATATATATAATCATTTTATTTTTTGAAGTTACTACAACAGATGAGCATTGGAGAGTAGTTACTGAATGTTGATGTCCCCTATGCCTGGATTCAACTCTGACTAGAGGGAATGATAAAATTGTAGCAAAATTGAAAGTTCTCATGCCTGGTAAGGGCAGGAAACTTACCACCATCTTCAGTAAACAAAGAGAAGAGAGTAAAAACACAACAATCCTGTCAAACAAACACATTTCAGGACAATGAAAATGAACAATAGGCTAATTTAAACCACATATAAAATGATATCATTGGAATGGAATTGGCACCAATGGACTTGTGAACTGCACTAGGTACCAGCCATAAACTGAAAACACCAAACATAAAAGTGCTATAACTTGTAATAATGCAGATATACCTTATACTAATGAATACACTAAAAATATTTGCTGTGGATGTTCATGGAAGGTCCTGTACATACTAAACAAACAATGAGATAACTGCCATTTATTCTGGTACATACATATTGTATATTATTTTAAAGCCTGTGTTGCTCATTAATATCTAACATCTAATTCTAAATATGTATTATTACCAGATTACATGAGCCTAATGAAAGATAAAAAAAACTGGAACATCTTCAGTCATCTCATACAGCTTCTATTGATCAGGTTAGAGTCTATGTTACTGTTTAATAAAGTATAAATCATTGTAATCTGTTTTTGAAATATGTAACACTTATTATAGATTTCAGTTGTATGGAATTTTTGTCAGTTATCCTAGAAAGTTTAGTTTATTAGTTGTTAAACCTGGGCATTCATGGGGAAAGGCTAAATATGTTTAGATATTAGACTCTATTGACCTGTTCAATGAGCCATCCATGATCAAACCTGGGGTAATTTTTGGAAATAAAAGGAAATGTACACAGCTGGCTTACCTCTATGGATTATGGGCCAAGCTATCAGTTTTTCAGCTGTATACATTGTTCTATTCCAATAGTAGGGGGAAAACATTGCTTTTATTTGTCTTCATATATTTATAGAAATTACTTAATCCTAGAATGTATATGTAACACTATTTAATACATACAGTTGAAGCCAGAAGTTTACATACACTTAGGTTGAAGTCATTAAAACTGATTTTTAACCACTCTACAGATTTAATATTAGCAAACAATAGTTTTGGCAAGACGTTTAGGACATCTACAAGCCTGGTTCATCCTTGGGAGCAATTTCCAAATGCCTGAAGGCACCACGTTCATCTGAACAAACAATAGTATGCAAGTATAAACACCATGGGACCACACAGCCATCATACCTTTTGCAATGGATGGTTGCTGAGATGAGACAGAGGGTCTACAATGTGAAGGCTTTAATAAAAATTATGACAATCAAACAAACAGGAACTCAAAAAAACAACAAACAAGAACTGACTAAGGAATGCAAAACTAAAGGGTATATATACAAACAAAAGCTAATGAGGGAATGGAAATCAGGTGAGAACAATCAGGAACAGATTGCAGTGATGAGGTCAGTGCATGATGGGAAACGTAGTCCGGGGGAAACACTTCAAAATAAGAGTCCTAGGAAACACAATGGAGACAGACTGTGATATAATCCCGCCCCCCTTAAAGATGGCTTAGGAGGTCAGGAAGATACTAGGGATGAAGGGGACCTTGAAGATGACCAGGTGGCCAGGGAGGAGACCCCAGGGTAAGGATTGAGTCCGGATGTCTGGGAGGCGGACACAGGGCCGTAATTGGGTCAGGAGGCCTCGGTAGCAGCCACAGGGCGGAGATCGGATCAGGAGGCCTAAGAGGCGGCCACAGAGCAGGGACAGGGTCAGGAGGCCTGGGAGGTTGCCACAGAGTGGGGACAGAGTCAGGAGGCCCGGGTGATGGCCACAGAGCTGGGACTGTGTCAGGCGGCGGAGTTACTGTAGGATGGTCAGGTAGAGCCGCTGTAGGAGTCGTCTCTGGAGAAGCGGGTGGAACCGCTGAAAGAGGAGTCTCTGGGGGGAGCGGACGGAACCACTGGAAGAGGAGTCTCTGGGGGAGCAGGTGGAACCGCTGAAAAAGGAGTCTCTGGGGGAGCGGATGGAGCTGTAGAAGACTCTGAGGGTGGAGCCAGGAGAGGCTCGACGAAGGCAAGTGGGGCCTGGAGAGGCTCGAGGGACAAAGCCATTGATGGTAGCGACTGGAGAATGACCTCCATGGTTGTGAGCACGGGCAGAGACTGGGGAATGACCTCCATGGTCATGAGCATGACCAGAGACTGGGGAGAAGGTATCCTTTTCCTTCTCCTTTTAAGGACAGCTGGGAGCGTAGTTACAGGAGCGGGCGAGGCCACAGGCATTAGTTCTGGGATGGTTGAGACTACATGTATGACTGTAGGCAAAACTGGAACATCATCAGTCATCTCATTCAGCTTCTATTGAGCAGGTTAGAGTCTATGTTTCTGTTTAACAAAGTATAAATCATTGTAGTCTGTTTTTGAAATAGGTAACTGTTGAGCCTCATGTATTCAGATACAAGACAAAGGCAGGCCTAACAAAGTCATAAAGCCTGACTGAGACCCACAAACACAAAGTCATAAATCTTACTGATAAAAACCACGCCAAAAATCAAACAAAGGGTGTACAAAACAGACTACAAATCCCAAGAAGCCTTGCTCACTTTAAAACTGTGTGAAATTCCAAAGGATCGAAATCTCAACTCCTATTGGATGAGGCGCTCAACAAAACGCTCCTCAACCATGATGTCATCGGTAGTAGAAATACCTCTGAGGTCCTTCTGAGCATTGCTTCCATCGACTTTGCGTGCCATACGTTGCATAAGGAATTAATGTATGACTTGAAACTGTGGCCATACAATCTCCATCTTGCCTGGACGAGTTGAGATTATTCAGTGTTCCAACGAAAACTAATGGATCTGAAGGAGACAGCCGAGCAATCCGCATCTTCGTCCGTTTGCCTGCAGAAGTGAAGTGAGAAGATTTCTCTTCCATCTTCAATCGAGTTGACATTGCTGATTTTTCTGGCAGCCCGGAGAGAATCAGCAGCCGTACTGACCGCCAACAGAGCGAGGAAAGGGCCTCCCGTCACCACCCGAGCCTCGAGGAACCGAGTCAGAGTCAAGCGACAGATGAACATACATTCTACTCGCGTCCTCACGTGGTTCAAGTAAGAGGTTACGTCTGGGCAGAGATAGAATATTATAGGGTGTTATTCTTGTGTATCAAGGTTATTGCTTGTATAGTTTACAGACGACCGCTCATTGTTGTTAATAATACTTGAGGTATTACTGGAAAATACTGTTATTACAAATGAGATTTGCTGTGTTGTAATCCAACTATGTTGGATTGTTGTGTATTTACGCCATTGCGGATGAGACCAGCACACTGTGTTTATCCATTAAGGACCAAAGACCGCAGGACGGGTTAATAGTCGTTCACAGCGTCTCCGAGTGATAAACCAACAGTTGCCTTCTCTCCCATGATCTCTGCCACTTTATTCTCTCTCTCTCTCTCTCTCTCTCTCTGTGGTACTAACCGCACACACACGTGACCCCTCACAAACATTTAGCTAGTAGATAACTTTGTGATAAAGCTCAGCTTTGCCCCCAAGTTACTGTACAAGCGGAGACATGCGGTAAATGGGCAGACACCATTAACCGGCTTCTCTCCGCCCACCTTCGCAGCCATACTCTCTTGCCGGAAATCTCACGTGATGTACTCTCCACGAGAGTCACGTCTGCCATTTTGTGCACAAGCAAAATATATAAAATTATTTGATTAATCATCTCACACACACACACACACACACACACACACACATTCCTCATGTGTTATGTTTATTTTTGGTTACTATATCTAATCATGTCACTGTTTAGTTTGTAGTTGTAAGACAGAGTTTATTGACTGCATTGTATTGATTATTAATTGATATTACTGCATCAATAAACTTTGTTATATTTCAAAGAGAAGTGTTTTGTTTTGGTTTGCATACACATGTTTCCAAGGCTGGCTGAGGATATCAGTGCTCGGATTCAAGCCTTCATTGTTCCCTTTTGAAAATTGAAATTCTCTGGATGTTGATTTTCCTAAGAGAAAAATCTAATATTTGAGACTGGTATACTTTCTGACAGTGCCCCGGCGATATTAATTCTTATTAATATTCTATTGATTTTGATAACTGACAATTATCTTTGATTATTGTTGATTTAAAAGGATTATACAGCTAACATTGATTCTAATCAGTGTTCTATTGATTTGAATAATTGACAATTATCTATGATAATTATTAATTATTGCTAATAACCAAACCCGCTCCTAAACATAGAGCCCTACACAAAATCTGACATCGAAGAGGGTCCCCTCTTTAGCACAATGCATTTACATTCACATTTATGCATTTGGCAGATGCTTTTATCCAAAGCGACTTACAGTGCACTATTACAGGGACAATCCCCCCGGAGCAACCTGGAGTTAAGTGCCTTGCTCAAGGACACAATGGTTGTGGCCGTGGGGATCGAACCAGCGACCTTCTGATTAACAGTTATGTGCTTTAGCCCACTACGCCACCACCACTACCACAATGCGTAGAAGGGTACCCCTAAAAACTCCAGGGACACATGCTAGGAGCCGAGCTGCCCCTAGTGGTACAGTCTCTGACTTCGTCCTTCTAGACTCCTGTCAATCTCCTCCAGCGGCCTGCTGGTTGGACGCCAGTGCCCCTCCTTAGAGTCAATTTTCAATCACACCAACTTGCATTTCAAACCAATTGATTCCACACCACGGAGGGGGGAAAATTACTTCCAAGCCTAGAGTGGTGTAAGCAGCTCAAAGGCCCCATTAGCCAGTGAGCCGTACGCAATCTGGGATCCACCACCACGTGTTGACTGGACTCCCTCCCCACCACGAAAGGGAGGAAGTCGTCCTCATCGCTATATCGAGCTGAGTGACTATGGTGTTTTGGATGACTTGGGTGACCTTGCGCATTCGACAACTCGAGTCCCTTGCAAGGGACATAAAACGCTTTGACCCGAGTAATCGAGATTCAAACATCAATGATTATCTCTATAAGTTGAGCTCTGTCTGGTTGACTTGCCTTATGCTTCGTCGCATGAAAAGCGTGAAAAAAGCCCTACGTGAAGAGTATCTGCTGTATATCGATGAAGCCTGCGCTACTATAGCTGCTTTTGCCATCACATAGAAGAGGCATGAGGCTCTGCATGAGTATTACAGATGCCTGAGAACCGTGTACTTCCAAGGACGTAACGCACCATATCTGGAGGAGGAATGGGCTTTCAAGTTTCTTTTCCTTCACAACCTCCATGAGAGTGTGCGATATGAAGTCATGATACACTGCAGAACGGGCAACCCCACCATGCAGGAAATGAGAAGTTCAACTGGCATGGGAGATATGCGTGCGCCCTGCCCAAGGGCATGAATTTGATGGGGATCGACGTCCTGGGGATCCAAGCCTCAGAATATGCAGACCTAGTGCTCGAAGGCAACAAAATGCCTCATGTTAAGGTAAATGATAGAACAGGACCCCAGAGGCGTTGATCACCCCGCCAGCATGGTGGGGAACAGAACCAGGGGGTGGTGACCAGACACACCACCAGG
The DNA here is from genome assembly GCA_032164185.1 of Moxostoma hubbsi. Lineage (NCBI taxonomy): Eukaryota > Metazoa > Chordata > Actinopteri > Cypriniformes > Catostomidae > Moxostoma > Moxostoma hubbsi. The sequence continues at coordinate 34,223,279 of JAVLUX010000023.1, read as the reverse complement.
GTCACGCCAGGCCAAAACGGCAAAACGTTCGCCGGCCAAAAAGAAAGGTAAGGTTCGAACAAAAATACAAACAAGAAGGTGAATGGGTAGACAAGGGTTCAAATCCCCTCTCAGGGAGTGGGGAGTGGTTGTAGCGTAGTGGGCTAAAACACTAAACTGTTAAGCAGAATGTTGTCGGTTCGATCCTCACAGCCACCACCATTGTGTCCTTGAGCAAGGCACTTAACTCCAGGTTGCTCCGGGGCGATTGTCCCTGTAATAAGTGCACTGTAAGTTGCTTTGGATAAAAGTCTGCCAAATGCATAAATGTAAATGTAGAACGAGATTTGAGAAGGGAAATGGAGGATATAAGGAGATGCTTGATGGAGTTAGAAATGCAGCTTGACATTCATCCATCAACTCTTGAAAGGAACACTGCGCTAAAACCCCATCAATGACTTGTGGGGGTACAAGTCATTGATGGGGTTTTAGCGCAGTGTTCCTTTCAAGAGTTAACGCCAAAGTTTACTTTGTAGGTTGAGGAACGGGAGCCCCCCCAAAAAACAAAAAACAATCCTCCTAATACACCACACCTTCCTTTTCTGAACTTCTTGGGCGACCTTGTCCATGAAACGCCCAACACTTTTTAGATCCAAGATGGCGGCGGGGTAGCATGCAGCGGCTGCTCCGGATCCAAAATGGTGCTATTTTTGTTAAATAACCCGACTTTTGCGGCACATGGACATCAGCACAACCGGTGTTCATGTCTACCATCGCCAGACACTGCTCAAATATAGAATTAATGCAACAACCGAGCTGCATGATGACTGCAGGAGGCGCTACATGAACTCGGCTTGATGCGGAGACCAGGCCTCCAGTCCTCGGCGTCTCCTGATGCCGGTGGCCAGGGAAGAGGATGTCATAAGTGGTGTGCGAGGAAGCGGAAGCACGGCAAGAGGGTGGGTGTCCATGCTAGGCTAAAAACAAACCCTAGCCGGCTGGCTCTCCCGTCTATCCTGCTCTCAAATGTTTGCTCCCTGGACAATAAACTGGACTGCATCCGACTCCAGCAGGCTACGCAACGTAAGTTTAGAGACTGCTTCGTCATTGTTTTTACGGAGACGTGGCTCAGCGACAGAGTTCTGGACACCGCCATTCAGCTAGACGGGCTTGCCTCGTTTCGTGCCAACAGAAATGCAGCTCTGTGCGGTAAGACTCGCGGTGGTGGCTTGTGTGTTTGCAACAACACGGAATGGTGCAAGAACTCTATGCTAGTCTCTAGCTACTGCTCATCGCTGGTGGAGCTTGTGACTGTTAGATGCAGACCTTTTTATTTATCACGGGAATTCACCACTGTTATCATAACCAGAGTTTACATTCCCCCCAACGCTAATGCCAAGGAAGCGCTCTGTGAACTGTATGGGGCTATGAGCGAACTGCAGAACGCTCACCCTGATGGACTGTTTATTGTCACCGGAGATTTCAACCATGCGAATCTCAAGACAGTGCTCCCTGAATTCCATCAGTATGTGGACTTTTCAATGAGAGGGGCGAACACGCTTGATCTTGTTTACACAAACATCGCAGGCGCGTACCCCCACCTCGGCTACTCAGCCCACATCTCCGTTATGCTAATTTCAGCATACAGACCTCTCGTCAGATGCACAAAACCGCTTCAGAAGCAGGTGAAAACCTGGCCAGCAGGAGCCATCTCTGCTCTTCAGGACTGTTTTGAGTGTACTGACTGGCACATGTTCAGGGAGGCTGCAACATATGGCAACTCCACCAACTTGGAGGAATACACAGCATCAGTGACCAGATACATCAGCAAGTGCATTGATGATGTCACTTTCTCCAAGACCATCACCACACGCTCCAACCAGAAGCCGTGGATGACTGCAGAGGTGCGCGCGCTGCTGAGGACCCGAGACTCTGCCTTCAGGGCAGGCGACAAGGCAGCCCCAAGAACAGCGAGGGCCAAACTGTCGCAGGCCATCAGAGAGGCAAAGCGCACACATGCACAGAGAATCCACAGTCACTTCCAGGACAGCGGTGACACGCAGCACATGTGGCAGGGCATCCGGGCCATCACCAACTACAGGACAACATCAGTTGCCTATGACAAAGATGGCTCCCTTCCAGATGCGCTGAATGACTTCTACACTCGGTTTGAAGTGCAGAACAACGTGGTGGCGAGGAAGACCACCCCTCCTCCCAAAAACCAGGTGCTCTGTCTTACCACAGCTGATGTGAGGAAAACTCTACGTAGAGTCAACCCACAGAAGGCTGCTGGACCAGACAACATTCCTGGCAGAGTACTCAGAGGATGTGCAGACCAGCTGGCAGATGTTCTTACCGTCATCTTCAACATCTATCTGAGCAGCGCCGTCGTTCCAACGTGCTTCAAGGCCACCACCATCGTCCCCATGCCAAAGAAGTCTTCAGTGTCCTGCCTCAATAACTACCGTCCCGTCACCTTCACACCCATCATCATGAAGTGCTTCGAAAGGCTCGTCATGAGACACATTAAGACCCAGCTTCCCCCCTCACTAGACCCACTGCAGTTTGCATATCGTCCGAACCATTCAACAGATGATGCCATCATCACCACCCTCCATCTGGCCCTCAAACACCTAGATAAAAAGGACTCATACATTCGAATGCTGTTCATAGACTTCAGCTTCAGCTCAGCACAATCATTCCCCAGCACCTGATTGGAAAGCTGAATCTGCTGGGCCTGGACACCTCCCTCTGCAACTGGATCCTGGGAGACCTCAGTCAGTCTGGATCGGGAACAGCATCTCCACCACCACCACACTGAGCACTGGGGCCCCCCAGGGCTGTGTGCTCAGTCCACTGCTGTTCACTCTGCTGACTCACAACTGTGCTCACAAATGTACAGCTCGAATCACATCATCAAATTCGCCTATGACACGACCGTGGTGGGTCTCATCAGCAAGAACGACGAGTCAGCATACAGAGAGGAGGTGCAGCGGCTAATGGACTGGTGTAGAGCCAACAAACTGTCTCTGAATGTCGACAAAACAAAATAGATTGTTGTTGACTTTAGGAGAGCACAGTGACCACTCTCCGCTGAACATCGACGGCTCCTCTGTGGAGATCGTCAAGAGCACCAAATTCCTTGGTGTTCACCTGGCGGAGAACCTCAGCTGGTCCCGCAACACCAGCTCTATTATCAAGAAAGCCCAGCAGCGTCTCTACTTTCTTCAAAGGCTGAGGAAAGCACATCTCCCACCCCCATCCTCACTAGCCAACAGCATTGTGGACGACCCCACACACCCCTCACACAAACTCTTCACCCTCCTGCCATCTGGCAAGAGGTACCGAAGCATTCAGGACTGTGTAACTGCTTCTTCCCCCAAGCCATCAGACTCCTCAATACTCAGAGACTGGTTTGACACACACACACACACACACACACACACACACACACACACACACACACACACACACACACGTGTCCTGAGTTGCACTTTAATTATTGTCACTTTATAACTGGCTACTATCTCAATAACTGCTATGTCCATAGAACACTATCTCATAGTATGTTATGTTTACATTTGGCATTTTTTTAAACTGTCATCTTTTGCAATACTGTGTACTGTTCTGTGTATTGCTCTTTCGGTGTCTATTGTTCATTGTTAGTCATTTATTGTACTGCCCTGTACTTTTTGCACACGTTTGCATGTGCACTTTATATAGGTATGTTATTTAGTCTGTGTAGTCTCATGTGATTCTGGGTTTGTCCTATGTTGTTTTATGTAGCACCATGGTCCTGGAGGAACGTTGTCTCTTTTCACTGTATACTGTACTAACTGTATATGTTTGAAACGACAATAAAAACCCCTTGACTTGACACATATATACATCAGTAGTAGCAGTGGGGTGCATCAGCTCCCACACACTACTTGACAATGGTTCCGAAATAATGGGTTCTAACACCTTCACAGAGATGGATGGAGCAAAGCAACGTAAGCATGCAAGTTAGGTCGTCTATCACAAAACGGACCAGGATTGGCATTACCTTTCAAGGAATGATGCTTGTACACCCAGTTTAATTATGTCCCATTAATACTAACCACTGTTATTTGGCCAGGACCTACTGAACTGACTAGCTCCTCTCATTAACTGCCGTCATGTACACATGGGTTCAGGTTGACACACCGAGACCACATCGTCCAGAAAACATTTGCCAGCCTCAGGTGGTCAAGTCGTCATCATCCAGAATTCCAGCAGAGACTCCAAGAACAATTACAGTGCCTCCAGGCTACTATAGTCACTGTAAATTTCACCGCTCTTTTCAATAACATTTTGCAAGCTTTAGGGACTCTGCCAGAGTTTGTCAGAGAAGACATAATTTATGCGTGTATCGTTAGAGATCTAATGCAGGACTTCATCAGGGAAATTAGCTCCTCGGTCAACAGTCTGAGTGGTGGAAGGATTCCAGCTTACCTGGTCTCCCTAGACCTTGTTGAACAAATCCTTAGATTTGCTACTACCTCCGTTGTGCAACCTTCACAGATACACCAGGTATATAGTCTTGGCAGTGAACTTCAAATTCATGTAAATCCTCAGAACCTCAAGATAGGATTTATTCTCAATCAAACCATCATAAAAAGGCAGAATATATACCGACTAAAGTCTGTATTGAATGTTGGTTTTCAGAGAGGTAACACACGTTCACCTCAAAACACCGCCAACACTCGCCTACCATGACAAGGCCCCTCGTTCTACCTTATTCCAAACCCAAGTATGTCTGTCAAAAATGAGGCAACATCCTCCTGTGTCCTCCGTTACAGAAGAACATGAATCTAGCGGCTGTCCATATCCTGCTTCTCAAGCAAGGGGACCGTCCATTTGAGGATCACGCCCATGAGTTCTTAGAATTAGTGAATTTAGTGCACTATCCAGACCACGCTCTGGTGGTTTTCTTCTGGACCATTAATCTGATTGAGTTGAAAATCGGCATGCAGTGTCATGACTGTCTGAGGACATTGGCATATCTAAAAAAACATGGCCCCCATCGGCCAATGAAGTTTGAGCACCTATTAGACAAGGTTAACGGATGCCGATCGGCACAAATCTCAGTGGGTTTGTTTGAACCCTAGCCCTAGAGGTCTGTGACAAATTTGAAAGACCATCCTGAAAAAAGTTATCAAAGAATTTTGATATGTCAAATCTTTCCAAATATATAAGCGAATATGTTTTTGGGTGTGGTCTACAAGTACTAATTGGCATGTATATTCTGAGCGAGAAATTCAAACTTAACAAAATGCAAAACACAGTGACAAGATAACATTCTGAAATAACATGCTAATTTTCATCAATTTGCCAGAGCTATAAGGTAAGAAATAGCTATTTTACAACTGTAATTGATGCTGTAATTTTACATAAATAGGCTGTTATTTTTGTCCACCAGAGGGAGTCACAGGAGAAGAAATAACTTCAAAGAGTATTAACATTTAATACTGAAATATTTTGCCATTTAGCCACTCCTTGTAAATCAGATAAATAAATTATTAAATGAACAGCATTTTTCTTAATTTCTCCTTTGAAAGAATAGCTTCTGTTTGTCAGTTGCTTTGTATAAAAGCATCTGCTTAATGAAAACAGGTAATAAGCATACATAAACCATAGATCTTCTTGATTTTAGTTGGGAATGAAAAGAAAGGGATGGATTTAAACCAGGGATGCACCGAAATTTCGGCCGCCGAAAAACTTCGGCCGAAAATGGCACTACCCCGTCTGTCGCTCACTTCAACGTCGTGTCGAAGAAGCGACACTAGGGGTCTCTCTTGAGCGCCAAATATGCCTCTGATCTATGGAAAAAGGCCAATGAGAGTTGGCGAACAGTATTTGCATACCCCGCCCCCCGGACATACGGGTACAAAGGCGAGGGAAATACGCTCGTTCATTCAGTAATTTTCTTCGGAGCCGATGGTCAGGTATGCAGCCAGCTGCGAGTCACAAACACCAGATTCCTGCTTCTGTTCCTCTGACGCTCTGTTTGCTGTTGGATCTACGGTGCACTTCAGCGGCTTTCTCCTTCTCTGCACGGCAGTGCAGTTTGCCCCTGGGCGCTTCGATAGCACAGAGAATTGAAAGTGTTACATTGAAAGAGTGACTTTCTCTGTAAAAGAATTTATTTCTCTGAAAGAGCATTACACAGCGGCGTTGAATGTCCTTTTCAGGACGCGTCTTTATAAAGATGTCATTTCCGCCCCTGTGTAGTTTCTGGATGCGGTGATTTCTCTCCACCTCTCACGGTCATAAAAGCTGCCTTGCATGCCTGGGCTGCGATCACAAGCAGGCAGCATTTTATGAATGGTTCATGTTCTCAGTGCGAGAACATAGCCATGGCAACATTGCAGTCGCGCGGCTTTCTTTTGTAATGAGAGAAAGCCACTTCAGCCAGCCCCCGTGCCTTGCCTCCTTCCTACGGGATTGACGCAGGCGCCGCGGGCGTTGAAGGCGATTTGGGGATTATGACAGGCTCTGTTCGCCGGGTAAACCCCCTCGAACCTCCTGCCTCCCCGGCACAATTGCTTCTTTCAGAATTGGATGACATCGCTGCATCGGAGAGTGTTACAGTGGCGTCTGATGCTGACGACTCGCCTGGTCCGACCACCTTTGGGGCTGCTCGCCCAGCCTGAGCCTGACGCACGGAGGTCCGCTATGCTTTCCCGGGCTACTTTACCGGTCCCGCGGGAATGTGCGGCGTTTACAGCCACCCCCCCCGGTTCCTTTCGTCTCGGACGTGCATGATGAGTTGAGCAAAGCCAAGGCTTCTTTGCTCCTCCATCTCACTACCCTCGTGGTGGAACGGTCCCAGACTGCTTCCGTGCTGCACTCATTACAAAAGCCCTTCCTGCAACCAATGCCAGGCCGAGGCACTTCAAAACTTGCACCTTGGGTAGTCCTGTTCTTGATGTGCTGCAGGAACTGTACTGGATGATCAACCGCGCCCCCGGGCCACGGAGGTCAGAAGCGCCGGCACTCGAACAGGCGATGGCCACCCTTGTGGTCCAGAAACGTATCTATGGACTGGACCTGTTCGAAATGCGGGAGGTAGACAAGGCACACCCTCTCCCACACCCCCGTCTCCCAGCTCCGTCCATTCGGCGCCACCGTTGATGACTCTGCCAAGCAGTCCTCAGCAGTGAAGCAGACGGAGACCATCTCACATCCTGCCCCGCCGCAAGCCTGCCACCATGGGCCATGCCCCGTCTGCTCACTGAGGGTGTCCTCCTGCAGCTATGAAACACCCTTGTCGAGCACTCCGCTGGAAGCAGACGCCCCCGTCTCATGGACACCCTCGAGGACCCGGAAGGCTCCCAGCCGCTCCGTTCGACATCTAGATTGGTCCATAGAGGCAGACCTGAAGGACGCGTACTTCCAGGTCTCAATTTTGCCTCGACACCGCCCCTTTCTGCAGCTTGCGTTCAATGGCCAGGCGTATCAGTACAAGTCCTCCCCTTCGGCATGTCTCTGTCCCCTCGCGTCATCATGAAAGTCGCAGAGGCAGCTCTTGCCCCGCTTTGAGAAGCCGGCATCCGCATACTCAATTACCTCGATGACTGGCTTATTCTGGCCCACTTGCGAGAGTTACTATGCGCTCACAGAGACCAGGTGCTCAGGCACCTCAGCCATTTAGGGCTTCAGGTCAACTGGGAAAAGAGCAAGCTTACTCCAGTCCAGAGCATCTCTTTTCTCAGTATAGAGTTGGACTCTGTCTCAATGTCAGCACGTCTCACCAACGAGCGTACCTAGTCAGTGTTGAGGTGCCTCGCCGCCTTCAGGCCAGACACAACAGTCCCTTTAAAACTTTTCCAGAGGCTCCTGGGGCATATGGCGTCCTCCGCGACGGTCGCACCGCTGGGGTTGATGCATATGAGACCGCTTCAACACTGGCTTCAGACCCGAGTCCCGAGACGAGCATGGCGCCGCGGCATACACCGTGTGACAATCACCCCCGCCTGCCACCAAATATTCAAACCCTGGACAGACCTCTGTTTCTTACGGGCAGGAGTACCCTTACAGCAGGTGTCCCGACACGTCCTGGTCACGACCGACGCCTTCAGATCGGGTTGGACACCGTATGCAATGGGCACGCAGTAGCAGGCCATTGGAAAGGGGCCCAGCTGCGTTGGCACATCAACTGCCTCGAGTTGTTGACAGTCCTTTTGGTCTAGTGGAAGTTTCTCCCGTTAGTTCGAGACGAACATATCCTGGTCAAGTCGGACAGCACCACCGCGGTGGCGTACATAAATCGCCAATGTGGTGTAGACTCGCGTCACGTCACAACTTGCCTGTCGTCTCCTCTTTTGGAGCCAGCAGCGACTCAAATCCCCGGCAACCTCAATGTGATAACGGACGCGCTGTCACGACAACGCTTGCCTGGCGGAGAGTGGAGGCTTCACCCCCACTTTGTTCAGCTGATCTGGGGACGGGTCGGCAAGGCCCAGGTAGACCTGTTTGCCTCCTGAGAGACCTCCCACTGCCCTGGTATGCCTGCTCAGAGGCTCCCTCGGGGCAGATGCACTGGCACACAGCTGGCCAGTGGGGCTGCGCAAGTACGCATTTCCCCTAGTGAGCCTTCTTGCACAGGTGCTGTGCAAGGTCAGGGAGTACAGATCAAGTCACTCTTGTGGCTCCCTACTGGCCCACCCGGGCCCGGTTCTCGGATCTTGTACTCCTCGCTACAGCCCCTCCCTGGCAAATTCCCCTGAGGAGAGAACTTCTTTCTCAGGGACAGGGCACGCTCTGGCATCCGCATCCAGACCGTTGGAACCTCCACGTCTGGTCCCTGGACGGGACACGGAAGATCTAGCTGGTCTACCACCCGTAGCCACGATCAACCAAGCCAGAGCCCCTTCTACCAGGCAACTCTACTCTCTGAAATGGTGTCTGTTGGTGAATTGGTGTTCTTCTTGGGTAGAAGACCCACAGAGATGCGCAGTTAGGTCAGTGCTCCTGTTCCTACAGGAGAGGTTGGAGGGGAGGCTGTCCCCTTCCACCTTGAAGGTGTATGTTGCCGCTATCGCAGCTCACCATGACCCAGTAGATGGCAAGTCCCTGGGTAAGCACGACTTAATCGTCAGGTTCCTAAGAGGTGCCCGGAGGCTAAATCCCTCCCGGCCAAACCTGTTCCCATCCTGGCATCTCTCGGTGGTCCTCACCAGTTTTCGGAGATCCCCCTCCGAGCCGCTAGAATCAGTTGGCTCAGGGCCCTCTCTTTAAAAAGATGGCCCTGCTGATCGCACTCGCTTCCATCAAGAGGGTCGGGGACCTGCAAGCGTTCTCTACTAATGACACTTGCCTGGAGTTCGGTCCGGCAGACACATATGTGATCCTAAGACCTCGACCGGGCTATGTGCCCAAGGTTCCTACTACACCCTTCAGAGATCAGGTAGTGAACCTGCAAGCGCTGCCCCGGGAGGAGGCAGACCCAGCCCCCTCACTGCTGTGTCCGGTACTTGCTTTGCGTGCCTACCTGGAACGCACCCAGAGCTTCAGATGCTCTGAGCAGCTCTTTATCTGCTTTTGGGGGACAGCAGAAAGGGAACGCTGTCTCCAAACAGAGGCTGTCCCACTGGGTGGCGGATGCCATTCTGTTGGCCTATCTCACCAAGGCCGTGCCACCCCCCCTACGGGTTTGAGCCCACTCTACCAGGAGTGTGGCATCCTCATGGGCACTGGCTAGGGGCACCTCCCTAGCAGACATTTGCAGAGCTGCAGGCTGGGCAACACCTAATACATTTGCGAGGTTTTACAATCTCAGGGTTGAGTCAGTCTCGTCCCGTGTTTTCTCAGGTCCGAGCCCATAGATCTCGGTACACGTCAAAGATCTGACTGGGTGAATCGCTTGCGTCCAGCGCCCTTTCCCTCGGCCGAGGTAAAACAGTGCGCCTTCTTCCCAGGAGACCCCTTTTAGGTTCCTGGTCGATTCCTCCCTAGCCCTCGTGTCTGCAGTTCAGCAGAGGAACTCTGCTACCCCTACTGGAATAGGTGCTCCACAGATCAGGCCTCCTACGCAGACTCCTCCAGTGTGTACTTCCGCGGTACGGTCACCTTACGAGCTGACCCGCGTCTCCCTTAGGCAGTCCTTCGCTGCCCTCCGGTCGCCGTGTTGTAGCAACTCCCCCCTCCTCGAGGTTGGATCTACCACCGCGCCATTCTTTCCTTTTGCCACCTTTACTTCCCTTTTCAGGTGGGTGTGGCCTCCGCAGGGTCTTTCCCCCCTGAAAGAATAGGAATTCGGGTAAGACCCCCCTTCCCACGATGCGGTAATGGCCCCGGCTGCTCTTGCTCTATGCCGAGAAACATAGAGAGAAAAGAGGCCCAGCCAGGCTTGGCCCGTTCCCTAGTTGGCAGCGTCGCCTTGTTCCTCTCTAAGGTAACCAAAAGGATTCCGACGACTTTATTGGGGCATTGGGGAAGGGTACGTGCAGTCTGAAACACAGTTGGTCGCTTGTGCACATGAAATACCTGCCCGCTCCTGTGTCAGCAGTACACGGCTCAGCACGTGGCGTGATTTGAAGTGGACCCCTAGCGTCGCTTCTTCGACACTACATCGAAGTGAGCGACAGACGGGGAATGTCTCGGTTACTTATGTAACCTCCATACCCTGATGGAGGGAACGAGATGTCGTGTCCTCCCCGCCATGTCGCTGAGCCGAGCCGCTTTTGTGGCCGGACACTCCCGACTCCTCAGAAAAATCCTGAATGAACGAGCGTATTTCCCTCACCTTTGTACCCATATGTCCGGGGGCGGGGTATGCAAATACTGTTCGCCAACTCTCATTGGCCTTTTTTCATAGATCAGAGGAATATTCGGCGCTCAAGAGAGACCCCTAGTGTCGCTTCTTCGACACGACGTCTCGTTCCCTCCATCAGGGAACGGAGATTACATACGTAACCGAGACATTTTGGTTTTTGGCCAAAAGAGAAAAAAGGCCGAAAATATGAGCCGAAAATATATACCTCCTCGCCCTGCCCCTCAGTGCTCAGATTTCACTCTGGATCGATCTAGCCCTTATCACGGCGCTACCCAACAAAGGCCGATCATGTCATTACTTTGACGCGGAGAAAAAGCAGCGTGCAATAGAAATGATACATGCAGTGCTGGAGGAGATGGAAGCATCTGAAGGAGACTCGACGCGCAACACAGCGCAAAGTGTGCCAGAGAAATGGTTGCGTACCAGTGATGAGGCGCACACTCCCTCGCTTTCTGACATGTTTGAAGAGATTATACAGGAAAACACCCCGATCCACAGCAGTGCCACAACTAGCGCTGCTACACCACAACTTGAATCGTATCTAGCTGAACTACCCATTGCCAGAAGCGAAAATCCCCTTGACTACTGGCGCATGAACAAAGACCACTTTCCATTGCTTGCGCAGATTGCACACAGGTATTTATCTGCCCAAGCACCAGCACAGAGAGTGAGAGACTGTTCAGTGCAGCATCTCATGTTCTTGATCAGAAGAAGAACCTTCTCTCCTGTCAGAAAACTGAGCAACTTTTGTTTTTGAAGAGAAACTTGCCACTTGTACTTAAAGGGTTACTTCAGGATTTAGCATTAAGCTTTGTATCAGTAGAAAACCAGTAGTATTTTCGAATTACCGAGCTCCCCCCCCTCACATCACCCTGAGACGAGAGATTTATGTATTTTTAGTCATCGGAGGATTTTTGGGCCAGAGGCTTAAAACTACAGCCAGTATTAGTAGCTAGTTCCACATGTTTTCACCACGCCCATATGGGGTGGGCTCTCACTCACAGAATGTGAAGATAGTGTCAGCCATCTTTCTGTAGAAGCTAAGCTAACAGGCTCTTGCTCTGTGTAGAAAGTTTGTATACAAGTAGGCTAATCACGATGGCGGAAGGTAGTTTTGAAGTTGAAATGGCAGAAGGGGATTTCGATGATCTGTTGCGAGAATCTGATGCTCGCGGCTACCTATACAAGCCGCAATACAGCGATGAACAGTTGCGGGAGATGGAGGAACAGGCGGGCGGAGCAGCTGCTGTAGCAGGGGAGCAAGACCTGCTTGGCAGTCAGGAGGAAGAGCCCGGCCAGACTCGAGTTGGGGCGGACTGGTGGTGTCAGTGCTCTCGCTGTGCGCCTATGGAAACAGATAGAGAGTCCTATTGCTGTCGCAAATTTCAGCGATGCCTTTTTCTTCTGGACGAGATCGCTGAATCCGCTGATGAAACTGCATTGCTAACTTTAGCATGTATAACTGAGCACCCAAGTTTTGTACCACACATGGACAGGGGAGTCCTGGAAACTTATTTTAGGATCCCGAAGATAAATTGGAAACACCAGCCAACCAGCCAACACCAGACGGCTTAGTGTAAAGTGAGTATTTTGTTTGTTTTTCTTTTTGTTACTAAGACGTCATGTACAGAGTTTGGACACCCGGAATTATCATAATGTTCTTCCCGCGTAGTCAGTCAATTTATCAACTAACTCATGATTTATAGAGTCACGATGTATCAAAGCAAGCCTAGTTGTATCAAATTTTCAGATTCTGCTGCCTGTAACCGGTAGGCATGGTTTGGGAGTGGCCTCGTAAGGGCAGCAAAGCAAGTGCATTCTGGGAGTTGTTGTCTTTCAGCCACATGAGTAAAAAATACATTTTCTGCCTTTTCTCAGTCTAGAATGCTTCAAATTCAAAAATAATTTCACATTTATACTATATACACACACTCACCTAAAGGATTATTAGGAACACCTGTTCAATTTCTCATTAATGCAATTATCTAATCAACCAATCACATGGCAGTTGCTTCAATGCATTTAGGGGTGTGGTCCTGGTCAAGACAATCTCCTGAACTCCAAACTGAATGTCAGAATGGGAAAGAAAGGTGATTTAAGCAATTTTGAGCGTGGCATGGTTGTTGGTGCCAGACGGGCCGGTCTGAGTATTTCACAATCTGCTCAGTTACTGGGATTTTCACGCACAACCATTTCTAGGGTTTACAAAGACTGATTCAAGTTGATAGAAGAGCAAATTTGACTGAAATAACCACTCGTTACAACCGAGGTATGCAGCAAAGCATTTGTGAAGCCACAACACGCACAACCTTGAGGCGGATGGGCTACAACAGCAGAAGACCCCACCGGGTACCACTCATCTCCACTACAAATAGGAAAAAGAGGCTACAATTTGCAAGAGCTCACCAAAATTGGACAGTTGAAGACTGGAAAAATGTTGCCTGGTCTGATGAGTCTCGATTTCTGTTGAGACATTCAGATGGTAGAGTCAGAATTTGGCGTAAACAGAATGAGAACATGGATCCATCATGCCTTGTTACCACTGTGCAGGCTGGTGGTGGTGGTGTAATGGTGTGGGGGATGTTTTCTTGGCACACTTTAGGCCCCTTAGTGCCAATTGGGCATCGTTTAAATGCCACGGCCTACCTGAGCATTGTTTCTGACCATGTCCATCCCTTTATGGCCACCATGTACCCATCCTCTGATGGCTACTTCCAGCAGGATAATGCACCATGTCACAAAGCTCGAATCATTTCAAATTGGTTTCTTGAACATGACAATGAGTTCACTGTACTAAAATGGCCCCCACAGTCACCAGATCTCAATCCAATAGAGCATCTTTGGGATGTGGTGGAACGGGAGCTTCGTGCCCTGGATGTGCATCCCACAAATCTCCATCAACTGCAAGATGCTATCCTGCTATCAATATGGGCCAACATTTCTAAAGAATGCTTTCAGCACCTTGTTGAATCAATGCCACGTAGAATTAAGGCAGTTCTGAAGGCGAAAGGGGGTCAAACACAGTATTAGTATGGTGTTCCTAATAATCCTTTAGGTGAGTGTAAATGACCAATTTTAAATACACATTCATCTTCCCAGAGGTGAAGTATCCCTTTAAATAGAAAGCGGTCCAATTTTCTATGTATACAATTACATTAAAATTTGTGTAGCCCTGCAACACTTGTTCTTCACTTGAGGCTACATCTGTCATTTACAGTTTAAGGTTGGATTTAGTTCTGTTACTGCTGTCTTGCACTGTTGTTTTGCACAATAATTTTCACTTAAAGTGGACATACGTTTACATAAACAGTATAGAGACCCTCTGCCATTCTGTGTTTTGCCTGTTGTTTTAATTAAAATGACTGTTGCCTATTTAAACTTTTTGAAAGATGCTAGCTAAGTTCATTACTTGACGGTTGTTTTGCATATATTAGTTTTCTAAAACTTTACATTATTTGGATAATTGTTAATAAAATCTGTTTGTAAAATTTGATTGTTACAGAACTGAATGAAGAATAATATTTAATATTGTTTTAATATATTTTCTGTCCAATTTTGGTGTGTTACTTTCAATAAAAGTGTGATATTTTATTGGTTTGTAGTTTTTCAATTCAGATTCATTAAATTCATGAAATTAATGAAAAAGTATCATATTAACACAATTATACACAAAAAAAATATATATATATATATATATATATATATATATATATATATATATATATATATTATTTTATTTATTTATTATTTTTTTTTTAAAATAGGTAAAAAATTAAAAAGTCAATTTCGGTTTTCGGCCAAGTGCATCCTGGATTTTCGGTTTCGACCCAGAATTTTCATTTCAGTGCATCTCTAATTTAAACCCTATTTGTACAGGATTAGTTTTATATGTTTGTTAAAAAATATGCTAGAAAATGTAAAACAAGATTTATGGTGTTCAGTTCACTACACAACTTACACAAGATTCCGAGTTGGGCTCTCTGCATCATCATTCAAAACTGTTTGAATCAATATGACCAAAGTAAGTTAACATCCCATGTATAACTGACTTTACATGCTATTTGTTTGTTTTTCATTCTATGTCCCTGCTCAATTTAAACATAAATACATTTATATGATGTGAAAATCTATTACCCTTAATCAAGCAGGACTATAACAATGTTTTAAATCACAGTAAGTTTCCAGTTTTAAATAGGTTTGCAGCAGAAAATTTCAAAACGCATAAAATGCATACACACTACTGTATGCATCCCCGTTTTCCCTTGCAAAATAAGAACAAAAAAGTAGGCTATATATGGGAAAAATAGAGAGCTAAGTGTTTTAGACACACAATTTTTCATCATATAATAAATACAAATGTCTTTTCTCCTGCCCTTGTCTTTTGATTTTCAATACAATTTTTATGTTTAGCTTGTCAGGACCAACTTGTTTGATGGCCTGTTTGTGTGAATTTGCAATAGAAACAACACCCTCTTACGCACAAGTCTATCAATAGTGGTCACCATGTTTGCAATCTGCATGACTGCCGTTGCACACTAAAGTTACATTTGGTACCTTTGCATCTCAATGTGGGCTCGTTGCACTACCATTTTTGAACAAAGATTTCCATTGGGAAAATAATTGGTGCTCTGATGTTCAAGAGGGCAGCAGTTTTTCTGACCCACATGCTCGTATCTCGATCATACCAACTGGAACAGAGAGGCTATTCCTAGTTTACTGTACTGTTTCTAACATGTTGTCTGCATTCATTTGACTATTTTCTCTATGTAGGATTGTTGCAGTGTTGTATAGTTGCTTTATTTTTGTACAATTGTTATTATATGAGTAAAATAATTTAAACAATCAACATTTCATTATGATCTCCTTAATCTGATTTATGTTGCCTTTTTATATTTACACTTTAACATTCAAACTATGGTGCCTAAATTTTTTAATGGAATATCTTAATACATTTACATAAATAATTATATCACCCCAATCAAGCCTCTGACTTCACAAACCTACTGTTTGCCGAACAAACATGTATGGTTTTATTCGATTTCATAGATTTCATTTGTCTTAAACGATGTATTTGGTGTATTATGCACACTAGTAAGCAGTTTCATATAAGTTATTAATGTACAAAAACACAAAAGCTGTGTATACAATATGTATTACAGAATTTACTGGTTAGTAGTTTCAGTTCTATGAAATTGTCACAGTTTAAAAACAACAATCCACACAGTTTTATATGTTAGAGAGCCAGATATATCTATTATAGAAATATGTACTTGTAATGTTAATAGTTCTTAAAAAATTGCTTATATTAAACTTATACATAATAGTTTGAATTTGTATCTTGTTATATGTATATGTTTATTTTACTTAATCTGATTGTTCATCAGATTAATATCAATTTATTTTTATAGCATTTTGATACTTTTTTAAATATACTTTGCTTTACTCCACTAGGCAATATCATTTTACATTTTCAAACATTCCTTTTTTGCCATTAATTGTAATAAAGTATCAAAATGAAGTACTACAGACAATATGCCGACTTAGACATCTAATATCACCATCGTTGACTCTGTCTGGGATTACATGACGACACAGAAACAAAAGAGCCAGACTAAATCCATACAACTGTGGCAAGTTCTCGAAACAGCCTACCCGCAAAACGTCTCGGTTACGTATGTAACCTCCGTTCCCTGATGGAGGGAACGAGACGTTGTGTCGAAGAAGCGACACTAGGGGTCTCTCTTGAGCGCCGAAAGATACCTCTGATCTATGAAAAAAGGCCAATGAGAGTTGGCGAACAGTATTTGCATACTCCGCCTCCGGATACGGATATAAAGGCGAGAGAAATACGCTCGTTCATTCAGGATTTTTCTGAGCCGCCGGGAGTGTACCGGGCACCTCAGCGGCTCGGCTCAGCGACGTGGCCGGGAAGACACAACGTCTCGTTCCCTCCATCAGGGAATGGAGGTTACATACGTAACCGAGACGTTCCCCGTCTGTCGCTCACTTCGACGTCGTGTCGAAGAAGCGACACTAGGGGTCCACTTCAAAACTCGCCATGCGCTGAGCCGTGTACGTGTACTGCTGACACAGAAGCGGGCAGGTATTTGCACGTGCACAAGCGACCAACTGTGTTCAGGCTGCATGTACTCTTCCCCAATGCCCCGAAAAAGCGTCAGCATCCTTTTGGTTACCCTAGGGGGGAACAAGGTGACACTCCCAACTAGGGAACGGGCCAAGCCTGGCTGGGCCTCTTTTCTCTCTATGTTTTCTCGGCATAGAGCAAGAGCAGCCGGGGCCCTTACCGCATCGAGGGAAGGGGGTCTTATTCCTGAATTCCTATTCTTTTAGGGGAAAAAGACCCTGCGGAGGCCACACCCGCCCAGCAGGGGAGGTAAAGGTGGCAAAATACATCACATGGCCACTTTGGGCATGTGGGAGGAAATGGCGCGGTGGTAGATCCAACCTCGAGGAGGGGGGAGTTGCTACAACACGGCGACCGGAGGGCAACAAGGACTGCCTAAGGGAGACGCGGGTCAGCCCGTAAGGTGACCGTACCGCGGAAATACACACAGGAGGAGTCCCGTAGGAGGCCTGATCTGTGGAGCACCTATTCCAGTAGGGGTAGCCGGAGGTACCCGTAGTGGACTGGACCAGCATGTTCCTCCGCTGAACTGCTGCGGGCCCGAAGGGCTAGGGAGGAATCAACCAGGGACCTAGGTCCTCTGGGACAAAAGCGCACTGTTTTGCCTTGGCAGAGGGAAACGGCGCTGGAACAAGCGGTTCACCCGGTCAGATCGTCGACGTGTACCGAGTTCTACGGGCTCGGACCTGAGAGAACACGGGACGAGACTGACTCAACCCTGAGATTGTAGAATCTCGTAAAGGTGTTAGGTGCTGCCCAGCCCGCAGCTCTGCAAATGTCTGCTAGGGAGGTGCCCCTCGCCAGTGCCCATGAGGATGCCACACTCCTAGTGGAGTGGGCCCGAACCCGTAAGGGGGGTGGCACGGCCTGGGTGTGGTAGGCCAATTGAATGGCCTCCATCACCCAGTGAGACAACCTCTGTTTGGAGACAGCGTTCCCTTTCTGCTGTCCTCCAAAGCAGACAAAGAGCTGCTCAGAGCGCCTAAAGCTCTGGGTGCATTCCAGGTAGGTACGCAAGGCACGTTCCGGACACAATAGTGAGAGGGCTGGGTCTGCCTCCTCCCGGGGCAGCGCTTGTAGGTTCACTACCTGATCTCTAAAGGGCGTGGTAGGAACCTTGGGCACAT
Source organism: Moxostoma hubbsi (assembly GCA_032164185.1). Classification (NCBI taxonomy): domain Eukaryota; kingdom Metazoa; phylum Chordata; class Actinopteri; order Cypriniformes; family Catostomidae; genus Moxostoma; species Moxostoma hubbsi. The sequence continues at coordinate 34,205,230 of JAVLUX010000023.1, read as the reverse complement.
AGCCCGGTCGAGGTCTTAGGATCACATGAGTGTCTGCCGGACCGAACTCCAGGCAAGTGTCGTTAGTAGAGAACGCTTGCAGGTCCCCGACCCTCTTGATGGAGGCGAGGGCGATCAGCAGGGCCGTTTTTAGAGAGAGGGCCCTGAGTCCAGCTGATTCTAGCGGCTCGAAAGGGGATCTCTGAAGACCGGCGAGGACCACCGAGAGATCTTAGGAGGGGAACAGGTTTAGCCGGGAGGGGTTTAACCTCCGGGCGCCTCTTAGGAACCTGACGATTAAGTCGTGCTTGCCCAGAGACTTGCCGTCTACTGGGTCGTGGTGAGCTGCGATAGTGGCAACATACACCTTCAAGGTGGACGGGGACAGCCTCCCCTCCAACCTCTCCTGTAGGAACAGGAGCACTGACCTAACTGCGCACCTCTGTGGGTCTTCTGCCCGGGAAGAACACCAATTGACAAACAGACGCCACTTCAGGGCGTAGAGTTGCCTGGTAGAAGGGGCTCTGGCTTGGTTGATCGTGGCTACGACCGTGGGTGGTAGACCAGCTAGATCTTCCGCGTCCCATCCAGGGACCAGACGTGGAGGTTCCAGAGGTCTGGGTGCGGATGCCAGAGCGTGCCCCGTCCCTGAGAAAGAAGGTCCTTCCTCAGGGGAATTCGCCAGGGAGGGGCTGTTGCGAGGAGCACGAGGTCCGAGAACCAGGCCCGGGTGGGCCAGTAAGGAGCCACGAGAGTGACTTGCTCCTTGTCCTCCCTGACCTTGCACAGCACCTGTGCAAGAAGGTTCACTGGGGGAAATGCGTACTTGCGCAGCCCCACCGGCCAGCTGTGTGCCAGTGCATCTGCCCCTAGGGGAGCCTCTGAGCGGGCATACCAGAGCGGGCAGTGGTAGGTCTCTCGGGAGGCAAACAGGTCTACCTGGGCCTTGCCGAACCATTCCCAAATCAGCTGAACCGAGTGGGGGTGAAGCCTCCACTCTCCGCCAGGCAAGCGTTGTCGTGACAGCGCGTCCGCCATCACATTGAGGTTGCCGGGGATGTGAGTGGCACGCAGCGACCTGAGTCGGTGCTGGCTCCAAAGGAGGAGACGACGGGCGAGTTGCGACATGTGACGGGAGCGTACGCCACCTTGGCGATTTATGTACGCGACCGCAGTGGTGCTGTCTGACCTGACCAGGACATGTTTGTCGTGAATTAACGGGAGAAACTGCCGCAGGGCTAGAAGGACGGTCAACAACTCGAGGCAGTTGATGTGCCAACGCAGCTGGGCCCTTTTCCAATGGCCTGAGGCTGCGTGCCCGTTGCAAACGGCACCCCAACTCAATCTGGAGGCGTCGGTCGTGACCAGGATGCGTCTGGACACCTGCTGTAGGGGTACTCCAGCCCGTAAGAAACAGAGGTCTGTCCAGGGGTTGAATGTTTGTTGGCAGGCGGGGGTGATTGTTACCCGGTGCGTGCCGTGGCGCCATGCTCGTATCGGGACTCGGGTCTGGAGCCAGTGTTGGAGCGGTCTCATATGCATCAACCCCAGCGGCGCGACCGCCGCGGAGGACGCCATATGCCCCAGGAGCCTCTGGAAAAGTTTTAAGGGGACCGCTGTGCCTGGCCTGAAGGCGGCGAGGCAGTTCAACACTGACTGGGCACGCTCGTTGGTGAGACGTGCGGACATTGAGACAGAGTCTAACTCCATCCCGAGAAAAGAGATGCTCTGAACTGGAGCGAGCTTGCTCTTTTCCCAGTTGACCTGAAGCCCCAGACGGCTGAGGTGCCTGAGCACCTGGTCTCTGTGGGCGCATAGTAACTCTCTCGAGTGGGCCAGAATGAGCCAGTCGTCGAGGTAGTTGAGTATGCGGATGCCAGCTTCTCGGAGCGGAGCAAGAGCTGCCTCTGCGACTTTCGTGAAGATGCGAGGGGACAGAGACAGGCCGAAGGGGAGGACTTTGTACTGGTACGCCTGGCCCTCGAACGCAAACCGCAGGTAGGGGCGGTGTCGGGGCAGGATGGAGACGTGGAAGTACGCGTCCTTCAGGTCTATCACTGTGAACCAATCTAGATGCCAGACGCAGGTTAAAATGTGTTTCTGCGTGAGCATCTTGAACGGGAGTTTGTGCAACGCTCGGTTGAGAACTCGAAGGTCCAAGATTGGTCGTAAGCCGCCACTTTTCTTGGGTACGATGAAGTAGGGGCTGTAGCAACCCTTCTTCATCTCGGTTGGAGGGACAGGCTCTATCGCGTCTTTGGCCAGAAGAGTCACGATTTCCGCGCGCAGGGAGTGGGCGTGTTCGCCGTGTACTGCGGAAAAGCGGACGCCCATGAAGGGGGGCGGGGGCCTGGCAAACTGAATTGCGTAACTGAGTCGGATGGACCGGGCCAGCCAGCGAGACGGGTTGGGAAGTGAAAGCCACGCGTCCAACCTCTGCACTAGGGGCACCAAAGGGACGGTTAATTTGGACGTACCCGGCGGGGCGGAGCAGCGGGGCGGAGCAGGTAGGGCAGCGTTGGGCGGCGACAGGGCGACCCGCGGCTGAGGTGCTGAGAAGAGACTCAAGGCACTTACCTTGCTCCGCACACCCGGCTGGGGGCGGGTTAGCGACTGAGGAGGAGGTCCTGGGTAGGCGTCCTCTAGACTCATCGGAATCGGCCGGCTGGGGGACAGTCGTGGGGCTGAAGACGGGTGGTCCGTGTCCAGGAAGCCAGGACTGTTGAGATCTAAGGGCAAAGTGCCGTGAGAACGGCATTTGCGGGCCAGGTGACCCAGAGACATAGGAAATAGCTCTTTTATTGAGAATGTGGGTACCGCAACCCCGTCTAAGGGGGAGCGGCAAATTAAATTGTTTGAAAACAAAAGATTCTCCTCCTGGCCCTCCACCGGGGGACGGAGTGGTCTTACCACCTCCGGAGCTAACGTCTGTGTCGCTGGGTCGTCCGTCTCAGGACCGCCTAGGAGCCTTCCGGGTCCTCGGGGGAGTCCGGGAGACGGGGGGCGTCTGCTTCCTGCGGTGTGCTCGATGCAGGGGCCGAGAGCTGGGCCCGGGTTGAGGCGGAGCAGGTTTCTTAGCCGCAGGGGGACGCCCTTGGCGAGCAGACGGGGCAGTGGCCTTGGCGGCAGGTTTGCGGCGAGGCAGGATGTGAGAAATAGCCTCCGTCTGTCTTCTCACCACGGAGAACTGCTGGGCGAAGTCCTCGACGGTGTCGCCGAAGAGGCCAAGCTGGGAGACAGGGGCGTCGAGGAAGCGGACTTTGTTGGCCTCATGCATCTCAACCAGGTTGAGCCAAGGATGACGTTCCTGGACCACAAGGGTGGCCATCGCCTGCCCGAGTGCCTGCACAGTGACCTTCGTAGCTCTGAGGGCGAGGTCAGTCGCTGAGCGCAGTTCCTGCAGCACATCGGGGTCAGGGCTACCCTCGTGCAGATCTCTGACCGCCTTGGCCTGGTGGACTTGCAGGATGGCCATGGCGTGCAAGGCGGAGGCGGCCTGTCCCGCGGCGCTGTAGGCTTTGTTGTTCAAGGAGGATGAAGTCCTACAGGCCTTGGAAGGGGGTACAGGGCGTCCGCGCCAGGTGGTAGGGTTACCGGGACGAAGATGGAGCGCAACTGCCCTATCCACCTGGGGAATCGTCGTGTACCCGTGGGCCTCTCCGCCGTCGAGGGTAGCGAGAGCGGACGAGCAGGGCTTTTGACGGATGAGAGCGGCGCTCTCCATGAAGACGTCAGCTCGTCATGCACCTCCAGGAAAAACGGGACCGGGGGGGCGTGGCTGAGAGCGGCGCCCAGACCCCAGGAACCAGTCATCCAACCGTGACAGGTGTGGGGAGGGTGGAGGTTTCCAGTCTAACCCCACCCCGACGGCGGCCCGGGCAAGCATGTCGGACATCTGCGCGTCCGCCTCAGCCTGGGCCTGCTGGCCCGAAGGCGGCAGTCCAGGGGAGGAGTCAGCGTCAGATGCCGCACTCTCCGACGGAGCGGCGAGCTCATCGGCTTCAGGCTCCAGAGAATAGGCAGACCGGCCCGGAGGCGAGTCGCCGTTACCTCGAGGCTGGACGGAGGTAAACGAGCGTGTCGGGGGGCGGGTGGTCCGCAGGGACGTGCCCGGCGGAAGCGCACCCACCGCCCTCCCCAAATCGCCTCCAGTGCCAACCGCATCGTCCTCAATCCCGTGGGAAGGAGGAGCGATACGGGGGGCGGCTGGAGTGGCGTGCTTTCTATTGAAAGCGAGCCGCGACCGCAACGTTACCATGGTCATGTTCTCGCCTGTGGCCGTCAGAAGCGGAGAGCACTCTACCACATCCAGGAACTACACAGGGGTTGAATGGCATCTTTATAAAGACGCGCCCTGAAAAGGGCGTTCAACACCACTGTGTATTGCTCTTTTAGAGAAATAAACTCTTTATGAAGAAATATAACTCTTTTGGAAAGGGAACTCTTTCAACTCTGCGCTGTCGAAGCGCCCAGGGGCAAACTGCACGCCGGCAGAGAAGAGAAAACAGCCGCTGAAGTGCGCCGTAAATCCAACAGCAGCAGAGCGTGAGAGGATCAGAAGCAAGATCAGTTGTGTGTAGCACAGCAGACAGCATTCACACGACCATCGGTTCCGAAGAAAATTACTGAATGAACGAGCGTATTTCTCTCGCCTTTATATCCGTATCCGGAGGCGGAGTATGCAAATACTGTTTGCCAACTCTCACTGGCCTTTTTTCATAGATCAGAGGTATCTTTCGGCGCTCAAGAGAGACCCCTAGTGTCGCTTCTTCGACACGACGTCGAAGTGAGCGACAGACGGGGAACTATATATTACTGAGAAAAATGTTGTCATTTGTGAAAATATAATGTAATATCAGGATGTTTTCAAAAAAAGACCATGAATAGTTTTTATCCATCAATTAACTTCTATTAACTGAATAAATCAATATTTTCTTTGACCATCTTTTGCATTAAAGCAACTTGTCCTAATTACAATTGATCACAGTTATAAAGTAGTTTACATGTAATATTTTTATTTTTTAAACTTTTATTTTTACTTAACTACATTACAAAGCATAATATCATACTTTTTGCTGCTCTATATATCATAAAAACTTATCGTTCCTCTTTATTTTCCATTTAAGAAATCCATGCCCACGTGGCCAGATTAGCTCAACAAATAAAGATGCTGACTACCACCCCTGGATTCGCAAGTTCGAATTCAGGGCGTGCTGAGTGACTCCAACCAAGTCTCATAAGCAACCAAATTCATCAGTTGCTATTGAGGATAGAGTCACATAGGATAACCTCCTTGTAGTCATCATAATGTGGTTCTTGCTCTTGTTTGGCCGAGTTTTGAATGGATGTTGCGGATAGAATGATAGAATGAAGCATGATGCCTCCACACGCTATTCCTCTGCAGTAACACGCATAACAAAGCACTTGATAATATACAGGATTGACGATCTCAGAAATGGAGTAAACTGAAATTCGTCCTCTGCCACCCAAAATGAGGCGAGTCACAAGGACGTAGATCGCATTACAAATTGGTCATTCCAAATTGGGAAGAAAAAGGAGAGAAAAAAAAAAAAAAATCTGCACCCGCTCTGAGACGCAATACAGATCCTGATTCATGAACAAACCAATTATTTTCAATAAACCTGTTCAGTCACACTACACGATTCATTCCCAAATAGCACTACGCCATATGATTATGATGTTTTTTGGAAATATGTAAATCACTGCCATCTCTGAAAATTATCACAATTCCAAGATATACACAAAAATTCACTATACCAATATAGCAACTGAGTTTTGGCCGAATCTGGCTGACATTCGGCACTACTGGTTTAGTTCTATCATTGGGTTTGTAACACCGTTGTGTGAAACGGCATTCAGCTGTATTCTTGCATGACTCTGATCAGCCATGAGAAACAAAGAAGCAAAAATAACTAATTTGGCTGAAGCCTAGCTTAAGTCTGGTCATCCAAACTGGCTGACTTATGGTGTAACATTGGCTTACATGATGGAGAAAAAAAGACACACATTTGGCTGAATTCTGGTAATTCAACTTCTTATTCTTGTTCTTCTTTTGATTATATTGGCCACAGGAATTTTGAAACTATGTGTTGTTAAAGGCGCTAAAGAAATAAAAATGACTTGACAATAAACAGCAGCAAACGGTTGTTGAAAAAAATTGCTGCAAAATTGATGAAAAAATGTTTACTCACTGCTACTATACATGAAAAACAAACAACAGAACAGCTCAATGGAACTCTGCGCTCTTCTTCCACAACCATTACAAAAAAGTAGGTTATTACTTAAGTTTTTCTTAGTTTACACATATAGCTTTCATCTGTTTACCTACTCATTTTTACACACACTAGAATTTGTGATATAAGACGAAAGAATATCTTTTATCATTGGGCCACATGTCATTTCTTAATTATCAACATACATATTTACATAAGCTAATAATTATATTTCTAGAATTTATTTGGTTTTAGTTTCATTGCTATAGACACGTTGCACATTAGACATTCAACAGAATAATTCACAAAATTACATAGTTTTAAAAGTTAGAGGGCCACATATGTTTATTATAGAAATACTTATTTGTATAAAATTAAGTACTTCTGATAAATACTTGTCTACTTACAGAGTTTTGAACTGCAACTTCTGTCTACACATTGCTTACTGAAGACTCATATGAAGTCTATAAACACCATGCACAATATCTATTCTTTCGAATTTCACTGTTGGTTCCCAAACCTGCTTGGACCCCGATGGTTGCTGCTTGTGGCTATATTTATTATTATTATTCTGCTTCTTCTTCCACTCTTGAGTCTATAGCAGCCCATAGAACCGCTTGCGGGAAAGTTATGAAATTTGGCAAACATATAGAGGACAAATTTTGCATCTCTACATCAAACTCTCTAGTGCCACCAACTGCCCAAACTTGCACACGTTTATGTTAATAACTTTTGAACCTAGAAATAAAATTATTTTTCCTCTGATTCCATGGCTCTAGACGATTCGAATGCACCCTATGACATTATTTTCCATCATGAAAAATTTTCCGTCATTTTGAATTTTATAAAAAAACTTTTTCGAAACTCGTCCTAGGCCGTTTGTCCGATTTGCATGAAAATTGGCCTGCATCATCTAGAGGCACTCAATGCAAAACTTTATTTCACAGAATTTTGATAAACCTTCCATTTTGAATGACAATTCAACGAATTTGACAGAGTGTACAAAATTGAAATTGAGGCTGTATCTCTGCAATGCTTTGAGGGATTGGAGATAGCTAAAAAAATTTTTTGGCTAATAACATTTGAACACTTTTGCTGAAATATAAATGTAAATTGTCTCTTTAGACCAAGTGCTACATACTGAGTTGAATACCACCACATTTTCCTATATCGGCCATTTTGGATGTCGGCCATTTTGAATTTAATCATAAAATGCTTTATTTACCAATGACTTGGCGTATCGTTACGAAACTCTATGTGTTTTTGGCACCATGCTCTGAAGAGACTGAAAATTTTTGGGCCAGCGCCACCTTGTGGTCAAACTTTATAATGCTATTTCTATAAATGCTAATAGCGATTAAGTCCATTAGCCAACTGTAATGAGTCTGGTTTTGATAGATTCCATGGTTCATGCCGAGAACATTGAAACCAATTATGTCATGATCGAGCAAACTTCCTGTCTGCCATTTTTAAATGCTTTGAAAATGAAAAAGAAAGGGCGTATTTATGTATATGTCCACATTGCATAAATATGTGTCATTTTGACTGATGGTTTTTCAAACCTAATATTCAAGATGACATCACTCTGATGTACTATGCAAAGAATGGCCCACATTTGCCTTTAGAGGGCGCTACAGGCCATGCCCAAATGTCCAATTTTCAGGTAAAAAAAATTTCTAATTTTGTACATTGATACTACAGGCCAACGGTAACCTCTAAACCAATAATAGCCAACATTCGCCCTTAGGGGGCACTACCAACCATGCCCAAATGTCCTATTTTCAAAGTGCTGGCAATTCCACCCCATGTATTCAATTCTTCTTAAACTTAATGTACATACCTCAATGTACATAATGAACAAAAAGCCTCAAGGATCCATAAGGTCCAGCATGATGGATTTTCCTGTACACTGAAAAATTTTTCATTTAGGTTTCAGACAGAAAGACATGTTTTTTGGATTCCTCCATTGGGAGGGTTTAATCCCAACCCTCTACTGATCAATTTTAAATGATTTGCCATTTTAAGGAAATCGCATTGCTGCTTGCAGCTATATTTATTATTATTTTTATTATTCCATCCTAAAACTGATCATGCAGACCAAACAGTAAGACGTAGAGAGCTGAAACTTTGAGTGACATTAGTCCCCTAGAGTACTACAGCGTATCAAAGTTTCGGCCTGATCGGCCTCAAGGGGGCACTATAGTGATCATGTTTATGTTTTGGACCATAACTCCTAAACAGTTTGTCGCACCTTCAAGTGTCTTACATCGGTGGCACAAGATGAACAAAATGTATATCTCTGAATTAATTTCCGTCACGACAATTTTTGCGCTAATTTGCATAATTCGAAAACCTACTTTTTTGAACTCCTATGCCGTTTTTCTGATTTTTGGGTGTGTCTACTATGAACCCTCTTGACAAAAAGCTATCAAAGGAATTTTGATTCGAAGCATTGCGAAGATATAAGCCAACGAATTGTCAGGTGTCATCCATTTATGTATTGACCAATATCTACAAAACAAAAAGGTCAACAGGTCATTATGAGGATGCATGCAAAGTCACAAAAAATTTCACCTATAGGGGGCGCAACAACAAAAACACTAATAACTCCGCAAATGTATGATCAATGAAGTTGAAAATTTGTATGCTTCTTGAAGGGGCCAAAAGGCTAACATATCCTACAGTATCAGTCAGACAATTAAAAAAACATGGCCGCTAGCAGCAATAAAATTCCTGCAGCTAATAGCATCAAATCTGAATGGCTGTTACAAAACAATATTTGTAGACAGTGTTAGAATGAGGCTGTGTACCAAGTTTTAAGAAAATCAGCCACAAGGTGGTGTTATAACAAGGACATTTACTTTTTTACCAATAACTCTGCAACCGAGTTGAATAGTCTCAAAGTTATTTTTTTGTGAGTACCTGTCCTGTTAAACTGCTGTATGGTCTTGGCCACCGTGCTGCAGCTCAGTGTCAGGGTCTTGGCAATCTTCTTATAGCCTAGGCCATCTTTATGTAGAGCAACAATTTTTTTTTTCAGATCCTCAGAGTGTTCTTTGCCATGAGGTGCCATTTTGAACTTCCAGTGACCAGTATGAGGGAGTGTGAGAGTGATGACACCAAATTTAACACACCTGCTCCCCATTCACACCTGAGACCTTGTAACACTAACGAGTCACATGACAACAGGGAGGGAAAATGGCAAATTGGGCCCAATTTGGACATTTTGACTTAAGGGTGTACTCACTTTTGTTGCCAGCAGTTTAGACATTAATGGCTGTGTGTTGAGTTATTTTGAGGGGACAGCAAATTTACACTGTTATACAAGCTGTACACTCACTACTTTACATTGGAGCAAAGTGTCATTTCTTCAGTGTTGTCACATGAAAAGATATAATCAAATATTTACCAAATGAGGGGTGTATTCACTTTTGTGAGATACTGTATTTAGGGGTTGCATTTATCATATGGGTTTGAACAAGTGTATCCAAAAACCTATACTTCCTAAAATAAATATACAAACTTCTAAAACCTTTTTGAAGATTGAGTGCTTTGTGGCTTTATAACAGTTAAAAAGTAAAAAAAAAAAAAGAAAAAAAAGAAAATGACCACCATAACAATTATCCTGTTTCAGGATTGTTGAACACAAGACATCAATCATATTTAACACCAATTTCAAATTCAGCAACTTATAAAGTACATATACAAATACATTCCTTTTTTGCATACTTTGAAAGTTCTTAAAAGGCTTGAACCCTGTTAATTGCTGCTTGCAGCTATATTTGTTGTTGTTTTTTTTTTGTTTTTTTTTTAAGTTAGACGTTAGACTAACTGCCTGGCTCTGGTACCCTGTGTTATCTGCTGCCTTACACTCCCATATTACTGAAGCAAAATTTGTGTTGAATACAGTGTAATGAGAATTTTTCAATTAATATGGTCTAAGTAACTGAAATAATCACAAATGTTAGGGCATGTCAAAACAACATTGAAAAAAAAAAAAAACACCTCAGACTCCAGGGGGTTAAGAGAGACATTATTAAATGAAGATGGAGTGTGTGGATCTTTGGACACATTACACAGAACAAGTTAAAGCAAATTCTACTTGCATAATGTGCAATGACTTGCATGTACAATATTTATTGTAAAAGTTCTCAAATTCAATTAAAATCTACCAGCTCTTGAGTTTTGCAACACTTTAGCATTCAAACAGATGTCCGACAGGCACGTTTCGCTGGTCTGTTGCCATGCTGTTGAATGCAGAATTTTGTGAAAACAGTCCATGTAAAAGTTTAAGCAAAGTGGTTAAGGTTCTCGGTTACTGACCAAAAGGTCGGGGGTTCAAGCCCCAGCACCGTCAAGATACCAGTGTTGGGCCCTTGAGCAAGGCCCTTGACCCTATCTGCTCCTGTTTCATGGCTGACCCTTCGCTCTAACCCCAGCTTAGTTGGGATATGCAAAAAAACTGCATTTCATTGGCTCTGTATCTGTACTCTGCACAATGACAATAAAAGTTGAATCTTAATCTTAAACTAAAGCAATGGTAACACCACAATCCATGACAACTCATGAGTATTCACTGCAGCCAGCACAGGCACATTTCCTTAGAGTACACACTCATGAGACACAGCATGCAGTGAAAGGATTTTGGTGATAAGGTTCTTCGCCACTACATAACTCAATCACTGGCCAGTGAAATCGTAATATTTTGTATATTATTTCTGACTATTTTGACACATGGTGCAAAATTTGGTTGCATCTGTGAGTGATTAACTCGTAATGGCAGAAGTGGATGAAGTTTCACAATATTAGTGAGGACATTTAAAAAAAAAAATGTGGCACTCACAAATATAGTGAAAACTGATGAAAACTCGAAAGTGAGGACATTTTAGGTGGTTCTCACTAGTAAAAAAAGGCTAATCCACTAAACCACAAATTAAATCTTTAAGTTAGTTAGTGCCGGAGGCCCTGGGGGGACAGACGTCTATAACTCCATCAGGCAGAGCCAGGAGACTGAATCCTCACCCTCGGGGCGAGGTCCTCCAGAAACAACAAAAAGCCGCTACGGATGGCCACGTGGAATGTTCGAACGTTCACAGCGGAGGAGAGGCTGCCACTCTTCTGTCGGGAGCTGGACTGGTACTGCCTGGTTCTCTGTGGTGTTCAGGAGGTCTGGTGGACCAGCTCTGGCTCTTGCCACAATGAGGGGTGGACTGTCCTCTACTCGGGGCAGGTGACGGCCAAACAACAGGGAGTGGCTCTTCTTCTGAACAAAAGAATGAAGGCAGCATGGGAGCGTGGCGGTGAGGTGTGGGAAGCTGTGAGCCCCAGGTTACTTTGGGTTTGCCTTCCAATCAACCAGAGGCGAGGAGTGGTAGTTGTGTTATTTATGCCCCCACCGAAAACAAACATCCGTGGAGGGATGCGGGAAAGGCCGATGAGTCAGATGCCTTCTATGACCTCCTGTCACAGGTGTTGGCTAAAGTGGCCCCTCGGGATAGAAACATCATGTTGAGTGATTTCAATGCCCGAGTTGGTCATGATGCTAGCACCTGGTCAGGAGTGATTGGAAGACATGGGCCTGATCAGCTCAATAACAACGGCAGGTGGCTGCTAGATTTTTGTGCAGCCCATGGGCTTGTAATTACCAACACACTGTTCCAGCATCGGCGCATCCACACAACATCATGGATGCATGCCGGGTCCAAGCAAGAACATCTGCTGGACTACATAGTGATGGAACAGTGGATGCAGGCCCATGTCCTTGACACCAGGACCTACCGTGGAGCTGATCTGCCCACTGACCCTCGACTTGTCATCTGTAAGATGCACCTGTCATTCTTCCACTCCGGTGGTGGGTGTAAACCCAGGACCCCTTTCAAACCCATAGTGGCCTGGTCTAGTCTAGCTGATGAAAGTTGCAAGCGAGAATTTCAGCATCGCTTGCAGCTGGGGTTGGCATCATCCCCCACTCCTCTGGATGTCGAGGGGAAATGGGCGAGGTTTAGGACTGTGGCTCATGTGACTGAAATGACAGTTTTAGGCACACGGTCCAGACATCCTCAGAAACCCTGGCTGATGGAGGAGGTGTTCAGGCTGGCTTAGAAAAAGCGACAGGCCCACTCTCATCATCTACAGCATCCCACATCAGAGAATGAGGAGGCTTACCGCAGCCTTCGCTCGGAGGTTCGGAGACCCGTGAGGCGCTGCAAGGATGGTTGGTGGTCGTGGGTTGCTGAGGAGATGGAGTCTGCCTCAATGGCCCATGATCACAAATCACTCTTTAATTCTATCAAAAAAAAAGTTACTTGCAGCGCCACACCTATTACCATCATTAGGGGAAAGAACGGTGATCCAATCTCCGACCCCCAGAAATAGGTTTGCAGAGCATTTCTGTGAGGTCCTGGGGGAGGGGAAGTCCCTGAGCCTGGAAAACATTGTGGGACAAAGTGGGGATGACCCTGCTGGGGCTGCGGTGCCACAAATATTGGAGGAAGAAGTCACTCCCTGTGGGTGGCTGGCAGAAGTGCCATCTTTGGAGAAAGTTCTGAAGGCGATCCAGAGCCTGAGACCAGGAAAGGCACCGGGGAGAGATGATCTCCCCAGCGAAATGCTGAGGGAGAGTGGTGTTTGTGCACAGACTGCCCTACATGACATCATAACAACAGTGTGGACCACTGGGCGGGTTCTGCAGGATTGGAAGGATGCCCTGGTGGTTCCTCTCTTTAAAAAGGGGGACCACACAGATTGTAACAACTATAGGGGCACCTCACTCCTCAGTGTGTCGGGAAAGGTCCTGGCAAGGGTTAAAGCTCCTGGCAAGGAGCCCCAGTGTTGTTTCAGGAAGGGGCGGTCTTGCACAGATGCCATATTCTCTGTCCGTCTGCAACAGCAGAGGTGTAGGGAATTCCAGCAAGACCTACATCTCTGCTTTATTGACCTGGTCAAGGCCTATGATACCATCAGTAGGCCTGGGCCATGGATTGTTCTTCGTGCTTTCGGAGTCCCAGATCCGCTGCTCGTGATCATTAAGAACCTTCATGATGGCGAGTGGGGCCGGGTAAAACTACGTGGTCGGGAGTCGGAGCCATTCCCTGTTCACGTTGGAGTGCGACAGGGATGTCCTCTGGCTCCGACATTATTTAATATCTATTTCGACCACGTGGTTCGTGAAGCCTTCAATGGCTGTACCGGAGGAATTTCCATCTGGTACAGATATAATGGGAGGTTGATCGATGCCCATGTGCGGTCAAGGGATGGCTCCCTATTGGTCAACCACATTATGTATACTGATGATCTGGTGATTGCTGCTCACTCAGAGGAGGAGTTGGAGGCACTGCTGATGAACCTGGAGCTTGCCACTAAGAGATGGGGCCTTACCATCAGCCCAACCAAAACTAAGCACCTGCCTGGGTATTATGAACCATCGAACACTCCACCCCCACAGCTCCCAGTAGGTTATGGGGCAGTTGTGGAGAGAGGAGTGTTTTCCATATCTGGGAAGTGTGCTTATGACCAGCTCTGGTTTGACAGCAGAGGTCTCACTCCGAATCAGTCGAGTGGCATTATCTTTTCATCGGTTGCGTAACGCTGTGTGGAAGCTACCCGGTTTGTCCCTCCGCACAAAGCTTCAGGTATTCTCGGCCACGGTCATTCCCTCCCTTCTCTATGCTTGCGAAACTAATGTCCCTAATGGAACATCTTTGCCGGTCAGAAACATTTAGGCTGGCCTGCCTAAGATCCATTCTGGGTTTAACCAGGCTGGATTGTGTGAGGAGCTCACAAATCTTTGAAAGATGTGGACAAAGTCCCATCGGTGAGCTCCTCAGGCAGGCAAGGTTGCGTTGGATGGGTCATTTAGCCCACATGCCCAGCCACCGCATGCCTAATCAGCTTTTGTTCGGCCGGATAGAGGGGGGCTAAGTGGGCGCAGCATGGGCTGGAGAAGAGATGGAGTGATGTGGTACAGGAGGATGTGGAGCTGAGTGGACTTGCCGATGACTGGTACCAGCAGTGTCAAGATCGGCCTCTTTGGAGGATCACAACAACGAGCTGAGCGCCGGGTGGCTAAAGCACAGCAAGTTGGCACAGTAGGGGGCACAGGTGGTACATCAGCCAGTCATCTCAGTCAGTCGACCCGTGTCACCTGTTGGATCTATCCCGTGACCTCCTGCCAGCGGGCGTTCAACACTTCAAGTGGCCTTAACGTGCACATAGCCTGGCACAAGCGTCGTGGTGACGTCACCGCAACATAGTGGTAAATGGCGGTTGTTGTTGTTGTTTTTGAGTGTGTGTGTGTGTGTGTGTGTGTGTGTGTGTGTGTGTGTCTGATGTATAAAATACCTGTCCTGTTTAGTAGGTTGTGTCTGGCTTTGACAAAGGCCAATATATCAGCATCAGTCTGTTTATCTCCAGTTAGAGGTATAGAGGTTGATGAGATGCCAGTTGAGGGCAAAGCTCTAAAACACAAGTCAAGACATGATACTTTGAGAATTTTAAGGATCCAAGGCAAGGTTGGTCCATAATTTCTCAGAGATTTGGCAACACCACCATAAAGACCCTTTCCATTGTATATGAACTTTTTCAACATTAACCAAGATTGCAAAGGAATGTCCATTTTTGATCTGTTATTGTTTACTCATTTCAAAACTTAAACTTTTTTATAGTCTCACAATAAATAATACAAATATTAATAATGCTGACAACAAATATATGTATTCTGTTATGTTTTAGTGTAGTTTTATTTTATAAGAGGTGCTTTTACCTCAATTTTGTGGTGGTCACAGGATTGGATGTATTGTCTCCATTTCTGAAAAGAAAGGATGTATTGAAAGAGGAATGACCAATACTTTTAGTCCTATTTAAAAAGGTTGAATTTAGACAGAGCTTACTATTTTTTATTTGTATTAATGTTATCAGTTTCATTAGACATTTGTACAATCCACAAAATGCAAGTCAGCAGGTGCTTTTATCCAAAGCAACTTACAGTGCACTAATTAAAGAGTAGTCCAGGGATCTTTCCTATGCTCACGACACAATAGTGATGGTTCATGAATCACTTTTTTTTTAGGGGACAGGAACGAATGCATTGGCGCAGTATCAATAACAATATCAGTCCAAGAACAAACACATCATTCTTTTGCATGCAGTTTCATTAGTGGAAATCTGGAGTTTTCTGAACTCCTGCTAAACTTGAGCAGTGGATGAAACTGGTGGCAAATAGTTGATGATAGGCTGTGAGATTTGGGTGTTTTTAATAGTGATGCCCAGGGTTTATACGATGTATTTCAAGGGGCAAATTCTGTTCCATTTTTAAAAGTTTGAACACCCCCGCTATAACCCTTCAGTTTCATGGTCAGATCTTTAAGTATCATACTACTCCTTCCTACAAAAAAATATTATATATATATATATATATATATATATATATATACACAGTGAGGAAAATAAGTATTTGAACACCCTGCTATTTTGCAAGTTCTCCCACTTAGAAATCATGGAGGGGTCTGAAATTGTCATCGTAGGTGCATGTCCACTGTGAGAGACATAATCTAAAAAAAAAAATTCAGAAATCACAATATATGATTTTTTAACTATTTATTTGTATGATACAGCTGCAAATAAGTATTTGAACACCTGTCTATCAGCTAGAATTCTGACCCTCAAAGACCTGTTAGTCTGCCTTTAAAATGTCCACCTCCACTCCATTTATTATCCTAAATTAGATGCACCTGTTTGAGGTCATTAGCTGCATAAAGACACCTGTCCACCCCATACAATCAGTAAGAATCCAACTACTAACATGGCCAAGACCAAAGAGCTGTCCAAAGACACTAGAGACAAAATTGTACACCTCCACAAGGCTGGAAAGGGCTACGGGGAAATTGCCAAGCAGCTTGGTGAAAAAAGGTCCACTGTTGGAGCAATCATTAGAAAATGGAAGAAGCTAAACATGACTGTCAATCTCCCTCGGACTGGGGCTCCATGCAAGATCTCACCTCGTGGGGTCTCAATGATCCTAAGAAAGGTGAGAAATCAGCCCAGAACTACACGGGAGGAGCTGGTCAATGACCTGAAAAGAGCTGGGACCACCGTTTCCAAGGTTACTGTTGGTAATACACCAAGACGTCATGGTTTGAAATCATGCATGGCACGGAAGGTTCCCCTGCTTAAACCAGCACATGTCAAGGCCCGTCTTAAGTTTGCCAGTGACCATTTGGATGATCCAGAGGAGTCATGGGAGAAAGTCATGTGGTCAGATGAGACCAAAATAGAACTTTTTGGTCATAATTCCACTAACCGTGTTTGGAGGAAGAAGAATGATGAGTACCATCCCAAGAACACCATCCCTACTGTGAAGCATGGGGGTGGTAGCATCATGCTTTGGGGGTGTTTTTCTGCACATGGGACAGGGCGACTGCACTGTATTAAGGAGAGGATGACCGGGGCCATGTATTGCGAGATTTTGGGGAACAACCTCCTTCCCTCAGTTAGAGCATTGAAGATGGGTCGAGGCTGGGTCTTCCAACATGACAATGACCCGAAGCACACAGCCAGGATAACCAAGGAGTGGCTCTGTAAGAAGCATATCAAGGTTCTGGCGTGGCCTAGCCAGTCTCCAGACCTAAACCCAATAGAGAATCTTTGGAGGGAGCTCAAACTCCGTGTTTCTCAGCGACAGCCCAGAAATCTGACTGATCTAGAGAAGATCTGTGTGGAGGAGTGGGCCAAAATCCCTCCTGCAGTGTGTGCAAACCTGGTGAAAAACTACAGGAAACGTTTGACCTCTGTAATTGCAAACAAAGGCTACTGTACCAAATATTAACATTGATTTTCTCAGGTGTTCAAATACTTATTTGCAGCTGTATCATACAAATAAATAGTTAAAAAAATCATACATTGTGATTTCTGGATTTTTTTTTTTAGATTATGTCTCTCACAGTGGACATGCACCTACGATGACAATTTCAGACCCCTCCATGATTTCTAAGTGGGAGAACTTGCAAAATAGCAGGGTGTTCAAATACTTATTTTCCTCACTGTGTGTATATATATATATATATATATATATATATATATATATATATATATATATATATATATATATATATATATATATATATATATATATATATATACACACACACACACACACATATGGGCAGATGACGTGACGCATGTTTTTTCTGTAATTAATTGTAAATGTTTACTGAACTGCATTTATCAACTAATACAACACATTCCAGTGGGGCATAGAACATCGTTTTATTTCAATATTATGATTTTGGGACGTAAATTGTATTTGGTGTCGTTCATATTTCAAGGTGAATAGCAAAATGTCCTGCGGTGTGACTGTAACATTGATGACTCATCAAATGTAAATATTAGTGAAATAAAGCAGATATGTTTGAAGCAGCTAATAAATGCCTTGGCATTATTTTGTATGTATTTACTTAATTAACTTAAGTTTTCAAAATGCTAAAAAGTACTAAAAAATATTTACAGTACATTTAGTTTTGAAACACAAATGCTGTCCTGCAGTGTGACATAGGATATTAGATTTTTGTACTGGCAGTTACATGGACAGCCATTGGGGTCCTTTAGTCAAGCCCCCCACCAGGAATTCCCCCAGATGTTTGGATTTTCTAAGGAGATTAAAAGGTTAGTGTTAATCTCTTATTAATTTGATAAATTTCATCATTTCTGTCAGACCATGAACGTGTCCATTTTTGATAGTCCTGTGGTGTGACTGATCTAGTTCGAGAAAAAAGAAAAATATTTAAAAAAAAATTATTATATTCAGGTTTAAAACAATGAACTTATTCAGTTACTGAAAGGCCCAAGGTCAGTCTTGAATAGCAATGACTCAAAATGGCGGCAAAGGTGAAAGAGTCCTGTGGTGTGACAGCCCGTCCTGTAGTGTGACATAATTAAGTCAGATGTCTTGTTAGATTCTCGTCTGTTATGTTTGCAATATTAAACATAAATATAAATATATCTCTGTCTCTATATATATATTAAACAAATATTGTAAATATTATATATATTATTATATCTATATCCACTTTGGTGGAAATAGAAACCAAGTGACCATACATACAGTGGTTGCCTACACCAAAACGACCATTCAGAGCTTTGCAACCATCTCAAAATCTCTGAGGCATGATGAGCGTGCTGTATGGGCTCACTTACAGCCGGTCATTGAAGACCTACAAATGCAGCATGACACACAGTTTGAGTCACTCCACCTCATCAGTGATGGTCCTGTGACACAGTATCGAAACAAGGCAAATTGTTTCCTAATGAGTACGCTGCCATTTACCTGGGGGTTCCAGTGTCTCACATGGAATTACAGTGAACGGGGCCACGGAAAAGGAGCTCCTGATGGGGTTGGAGCTTGTGTGAAGCGGATGGCAGATCAGGCTGTCCAAAGGGGAGCTGATCTGCAAACTGCAGAGGCCCTCTTTGACTTCTTGTCCAGCAAAGATGAGATAAAAATCCAAATGAAATGGATAGAGGAAAAGGATATAGAAGAATTTGACAAACTGCTCCCTCCTGTGCTCCCTGCTGTGAAAGGCATACTAGGTACACACCAGATTTTCTCTACAACACCAGGGGAGGTGTTTCATAGGGCAGTGAGTTGCTTCTGCAGCTACCCAAAAGTGTGTGGCTGCTTCAAGGTTACAAAAGTCACAATGGCGACTGGTGACAGTCCAGCTCAAGAGATTACCCCTACTCCGTCCTTCTTGGATGAAGATGTTGAAAGTGACAAGACCAAGTGTTTGAAGTGGGAAAGTTCATCATAGTAAAATATGATGAGAAGCGATATGTGGGCCAAGTGTTGAATATTCAGGGAGAGGAAATACAGGCGAACTGTATGGTTCAACATGGAAACAAGAATGCCTTCCAGTGGCCTGACAAAGAAGATACCATTTACTACTCGCGGAGTGATATAATTGGTAAGATTTCAGAGCCTGAGCCTCATGGTCGAGTTGCGAAGTTAACGAACATGGACTGGCTCATGTTCAACACATAAGTTTGCCATTTCTCCTATGAAATAATTTCTACATCTTTTTTTTTTTGTACAAAAATATTGGTTCTAACAGCTTGTAATGTTTATGATCTGATCTTTTGTTAGTGATGACTCCAGAATGTCAAATTTCTTTTGTTCACTGGAATCTTTGTTCAAAGAGCTGAATTGATGATTTTAACATGCTTTTAATTATTTTAGCATTATTTTAATGACTTTCTCCTGAGAAACAATATATTTGTTTAGTATTTTATGTTAAAAATAGAAATGAATGGGCTTTATGATTGGGTCTGGTTTGACGCCTCCAAAATGTTAATTTTTTTCAGTATGTCTTGTTCACTATGTTTTTAGTTTAAATTCATACACTAAGTAATAAGATTGTACTGATATGTTGCATTTTTATTAATGTTCAAATAGAGATGCAAATGAATTTATTTTGTTACAAAAGTATTCAATAAATTTCACCATAAATGTTCATACAGTGTCTCATTTCGTCCTGTGGTGTGACGGGATGTCCTGTGGTGTGACATCACTTCAAACACAATTAAACGACTTTTACTATGTTAACTAGCTTAAATAATTATACGCATTTGAAAACATTGCATAATATAACTATATATATAAAAACAGTTACATTTTCAAATATTTTTTCTTATTTTACACAATATTTCCACTGGAGTGAGTGATAAAAGATGGCACAAGCAAAGAATATAATCGAAAAACAGCTGTGAAAAAAATTATATGCCGAATTTTAATGATCATTCTTTAAGAATACTTGTTAAACTTAAAGCATACCTGATTTGTATTTGAAATTAATAATATTTCAATATTTGAATTTTATAGTATTGTCATGTCACACCGCAGGACATATTTTGCCTGGAGCTGTGAGAAAAGCTTAATAAATTAAATAAGGCGAAAAAAAATCTGGTAACCTCTAACAGTTTCAAAACCAACAGTATTTGAACTTTACAAATTCATACAATTCTCAAGCAATTTAGCACTTTGTTTTAAAAAATGCTGTTTCACCCTTATTTGTCATCTACCCATATACAACTGATCCAGCTGTAGAAATTTAATTGTATACATTTTTTTTTTTTATAGGATCATGTTTGTGAGGATTTACCTCTGATCTCTGGAATAGAAAGAAGTTTGCTCCTTTTGTCTTCTCTCCTCAGGGTCGGTGTCATAACCTTTTGAATGTGTGTCTCTGTAAAAAACAAAAAATAATATAACCATTGCTAAAAAGCAAAACCATTCAAACTATTGGTCCATGTGTTAGTAAAATGTATTGTTGTTACTGCAAATGTTGAGTATTTGCAGATCTGCAGAATCTATAATCTAGCAGAATCTGATCACAATTGGATATACACAGCTCAGAAACATTGTTGGGATTTTTTTTGTCTTGCCTTGTCTACAGGCAGCAGTGGCGCCCATTTCAGTCAATCAGTCTGGCAGTTTAAAATACAGCAGGATAAATTAATGTGGAAATTAGGCCATTCTGATGTCACCAAATCAAAACGCTACATAACATTTTATTGAACCCTTTTTCTGGTTTAGTCTACAATGTATTGAGATAGTCTCACCTGATTAACATGCTGCTGAGAGGGCTGGTGTGACTGTGTCCTGTGTTCTGTGCACGATGACCCTGATGGCAGAATGATACAAATATACTTGAATCCAGCTACCCATTAAAATTTTGTTTAGTTTGGTGCTTTCATTTAGAAAAGCACTCATTGAAAAAATAACTGAAAGCGGAGTATAATTAACATCCTAGTGCAGACCTTCATTAAATTGATGCCACTTTTACATCTCAGTTGCAAGAATTTGTAAGAGCTCGCAAAATAATGTTTCCTAACACTTCAGTGGAATATTTAATGTAATTCTGATTCACCCAGACAGTAGGGCACAATGGGGCTAAAGGCACACCTTAAGGAAAATTATTGATATAGTCTAGATAACAGGGCAATAGTTATAGGGCACAATTTGTCAACTTTAAATATTTTTAAGAAAGCAAGTTACTTTTTTGAGTAACAAATTAAGATAAAACTTCTTCAAAATACCCACTTCAGGAAGGTGCATAATTTCTTTTTTGTTTTAATTACATGTTTCATTACATCTCAAGTATTCTATAAACAAATTAATCTTCGTTTTGATTGGATCAGTCAACGTGAGCCCACTTTGAACATTCTGCATATCAAATCTATTCCCCCCCACTTAAGAAAAATAATGTGTTTAATTGGTGCCTTTAGCCAAAAGAGTGGTGTTTTACCCCAAATACTATCCTGTCACTTAATGGAGAGTTAATCTTTTTTTTTTTATATAATTGTATATAATTTTGTCATTTAGAAAATGACAAATAAGATGTCAGGCTTTACTGCAGCCAAAAAAAGTATTCTGCAATCATGGATTGCTCCAGATACCAACATGAACAGATATTGGTTGTCTTCGGTTTACAATATAGTTTGCCTAGGTACTGTGAATTGCTGGAGCAGGATGGTTAAAACTTTGAAGGAACTGACTTAGCTTAGTTTTATGTGTGTATGTTTGTGTGTTTACATGTACATACCATACATACCACGTCTGAGAAACGAAGCGCGTTTGGAGGCTTCATGCTATTCTCCGCAGCATCCACACACAACTCACCACGTGCCCCACCGAGAGCAAGAACCAAACATTATAGCGACCACGAGTAGCTTACCCCATGTGACTCTACCTTCCCTAGCAACCGGGCCAGTTTGGTTGCCTAGGAGACCTGGCTGGAGTCACTCAGGCTGTGGTAGTTTTTTATGCTATTTACTGTTTTGAGAGAAAATAAGGTGACTTTTACCCCAGGGAGCCTTAAGCCACTCAATAGGCAAACCCAAAACAATACATGCAAAAATATGCATGAAATCCAAAGGAAAAACTGAAAAGGATTGAGGAAAAGTGTTGCACAGCTGGTCAAATGTCTGGTCAAAAGATTCGTATTTCCTTTTGTTACGTCCCAAGGGACGTATATTATATCATTGTGATAGTGATATTTAAATGTGGTTTATTGTGTGTTGTGTTTCCATGTGTATTCCCTTGTCAATTTCGCTCTCCATTTAAGTAGGATAATGAGGCCCACCTGTTGTTCATCACCCATGATTGACTCAGCCCAGGAATGGAAAGTATAAGACGCTCACAAATCTCTTCACCGGTGAGAGAAAGACATACAGAGAATATTTTTCTCCTGCATTAGTTATGTCATTGCTTGCTCCCAGCGTTACAATTGTGTTAATGTGAAAAGGATAACAGTCTTGTCAGTTGATTAACCAAATTGTCATTTGCAGTTGTTTACTGTTTATACAAGTTTATTATCCCAGTTTTACTTTGAGTCTATTTAAGTTGTTTGTGTTGTGGGATCATTTAGTAGGGAGGTGGATGCCATTTACTTTGATGGATTCTGTTTTCTTTTGGTTATTTATATAGAGAGGGAGTTATGGAAGTGATTTGTGTACTTTTCTTTTCCTTTTTGATAGGCAAGTCACTTTCTAAACCCCTTTAGGAAGAATGTCTTTTGTTATTTTGGCCGTTCCACTCCTGAAGTTTTCCATTTATCCCACTGATTTCTTTAATAAATTTGTTATATTTTACTATATCACATATTTTTGTGATCTGTGGTTACTCTGGGACCTGGAGGCAGGATCACTTTTGCACTCTCTTCAACACATTTGTTACCCACCTTCCCATACCCCTAGACCAATGAAGGTGTGCCATAACACTTTTAACAGGAATAAACAAAAACTTTGCCGTAGGGATAGGTCAGATGCTAATTTGCACATTAAGAAACGTGGGCACCAAAAGGATTTTTCTGAACATCCGGAACAGAGAATCACTGCATGTTTTATGGGGAAGGATGGCTTCGTTTCTTTGGACAAGTTTCAAGATATTGTTTGGAATAAACAGACTGTTCAAACATACTGTAGTGCGAAATCTGTAATTTTTTTCAATGTTAAAATACTCTCTCAGAAACCCAGCTTCAAATGCAAAGACAACTACAAGTGGCCAGAGACCAAAGTTAGACCAAATAATTGTTCAAGGAACAAAAACAAAAAAAAAACAAACACACACACAAAAAATAAATTCCTGAATGTAAAGAAAAACAGGAGCAAGACATTTTTAAATGTTGTTAACCAGTTAGTGACTTTGAATGTTAAGAATTTTTTTTCTCCAAGAAACCAAAGATGCAAGAATATACTGTATTAGAGGTAAAAAGGAAATACAATTTTTATAATATATGATGCATTAATACAGATTTGACTGAGAAGAAAATAATTAATATAAAATTATCCATATATATTTTATTTAGGCCTTACTTTGTAATAATATTCGGGTTTCATAAAGCTTATTACAGCTAAAGAGCCACAAGCAGTGTGTGCATGTTTACTCCTGTTTTACCCCAGTGTTGGTTATTAAACCACTATAAAGTTGATCCAGGACTTTAATAACTCTAGAAGACATGTTTGGTTTATGCGCTGTCTGCGTTTGCACCAAGGTTTAAAACAATAAAAATAATTTGGCCTGTGGTGACTCTGTCCTCCACTGCTTTATTTAATCAAATCTATATATAATCTTGATATTTGCTGTAGCTTTTCCATGTGTTTTTAATCCTCCAATAATTTACATTTTATTTTGTTGCATTGAAAGTTTATTTTCACCTGTTGTGTTAATCATAAGCAGACTTGATGTCACATTAACATGACACCAAACACAGATTTGCTTGGTTATCTCTAATAATGATTTCTCATGAATGATAAAATGAGGCAAATTTCCTTTTGCCCACCACTGATGCTTATATCTATGCTGATCAATCCCAAAATATAGAAAAAAATTGGATTGCTTATTTTGGTCAGGGAAGATCTTTTTTTTCACATACCAGGGTGACTAGCCAAGTTTCAGTTTAGTTTGCATGAACCCTGGGTTTTAGGTACCATAAAAATAGGTCAGTTACCACAAGCCAGATTATGATTCATTCAGTAGGAATCATGCTCATTTTGGAAGAATTCCCTCCTCTCCCTGACACTCCATGCAAGCCTCCTGCCATCAAACAATGGAAAACAGAGGTCCTTGATAGTCAAGTCAAGTCAATTTTATTTGTATAGCACCTTTCACAGCACATGTCGTTTCAAAGCAGCTTTACAGAAGATCAGCATTAACAGACGATAAAACTGTAATGTAAACTGTAACTGATACCACCACAATTCTGTCACAAACTCCAGGAGCTTTTGCTTCTAATAAATAATCGCTCTGATGCCTTGGAAAATATTGTGGGGGGAAATGCAAGAGTGACTGCAAGTATGAAAGCGGTAAAGCTGGCTCTACACTAGCTGATTTTTCCAATGATTTACAGGTGTTAGCTTCATTAACATAATCACTGGCCAGGCAGAGGGAAACGTCTCGGGTTACTTGTGTAACCCTTGTTCCCTGAAAAAAGCGGAACGAGATGCTGCGCTGCTAAGCGCTATGGGGAAACAATCTTATTGTGAGCTGCTCTGAACATGTGTGTAACACGTCAATGAAATTGACTGGAATTTATAGCCTCGGTCGGTGAGATCATTGGACGCACCTGTGGCCAGGCTATAAATAGGAGGCGTCACCAGAGTGTCGTCAGATTATTTTTCTGAAGAGCTGTCCTGGGACGTCCCAGTGCGGCAAAAGAAGCACAGCATCTCGTTCCGCTTTTTTCAGGGAACAAGGGTTACACAAGTAACCCGAGACGTTCCCTTTACAAAAAGCTTCACTTTGATGCTGCGCTGCTAAGCGCTATGGGGAACGAAATGTCCACGCCGCGGCACTGGGGCTGTCCGGACCCCTGATCGTTGTGAAGTGTTTTCACAGAACGCGAGAGGTTCCAGACATGAGCTCGAGATGTCGACTCAAGGGCATAAGCCCGGAGTAGCAGAACATCTAACACCATAAAATCCGAAGAGTGTGTGCGGAAAGGACTAGCCTGCCGTATCACAAACCTGGTTTAGACATGAGCTTGAAATGTCGACTCAAAGACATAAGAGTCCGGAGTAGCGGAGCATCTAGCCACAAAGTCAAAAGATGAGTTTGAGAAGCCGACCCAAGGGCTCTAACTCAAAAGTTCGTACCATGAACTTGGATTTGGCATGAGCCTGGGATGTCGACCCAAGGACATAGTCCGGGGTAGCAAAAACATCTTAGCCCATGTAGAAAATTGTAGAATGTGCGTGGAGAGGACCAGCCCGCCACGTCACAAACTTGTTCCTGCCTGAGTTTGAGATGTCGACTCAAGGGCATAAAAGCCCGGAGTAGCAAAACATCTAACACCATAAAATCCGAAGAATGTGTGTGGAAAGGACTAGCCTGCCGCATCACAAACCTGTTCAGACATGAGCTTGAGATGTCGACTCAAGGACATAAGAGTCCGGAGTAGCGAAGCATCTAGCCCACAAAGTCAGAAATGAGTTTGAGATGCCGACCCAAGGACATAAGAGTCCGGGGTAAAGCATCTAACTCAAAAAGTTCGTACCACGAACTTGATTTGGCATGAGCCTGAGATGTCGACCCAAGGACATAAGAGTCCGGGGTAGCAGAGCATCCAGCCCATGAAGAAAATTGTAGAATGTGCGTGGAGAGGACCAGCCCGCCGCGTCACAAACTTGTTCCTGCATGAGTTTGAGATGTCGACTCAAGGACGTAAGAGCCCGGAGTAGCACGAACATCCAAACTATTGAATCTAATGAATGTGTGCGGAGAGGACCAGCCTGCCGCATCACAAACTTGCTTAGACATCAGCGTAGATGTCGACCCAAAGGCATAAGAGCCCGGGGTAGCAGGAACATCTAGCCAAACCATAGATCCTGAAGAATGTGTGCGGAGAGGACCAGCCTGCCGCATCACAAACTTGCTTAGACATGAGCGTAGATGTCGACCCAAGGGCATAAGAGCCCGGGGTAGCATGAACATCTAGAAACATGACCATGAAACCAGATGAATGTGTGCGGAGAGGACCAGCCTGCCGCATCACAAACTTGCTGCAGAGAGAGACCTCTAGCCAAGGCTTTAGAGGAGGACAGCCCTCTGGTAGAGTGCGCCCTAAAACCTACTGGCGAAGCTTGACCGCGCGCCTCGTAGGCCGGGGCAAAAATGTACCTCACCCAAAGTGACATAGTCTGCCAGGAAGTGACCGCCCCCCGGTCATGGCTTCCAAGTGAAGAATTGCTGCCCTGACTTTACGCCACTAGCAAAAGCGGTGGACATAAGTCTGAAGGGTACAGACTTGACAAAGTCTGAGAAGCCTTAGCTGCTCCGGCGTTACAAACGGCAGGGAGCAGAAGGCTTAGAAAATAACCGGCCAAGGGTCGCTAAAGGCACCTTGGGCAGGTAGTTAGGGTGAGGGTGCAAAGAATGCTTTTGGTCATTCTGGGGCAAACTCTAAACAGGCCGGCAAAAGAGACAGAGCCTGTAGGTACCCAAGTCTCCTTAGAGACGTAATTGCCATAAGAAAAACCATCTTGAGAGTCAGAAGTCTACCAAACGCTGACTCTAGAGGTCTAAAAAAGGGGGTCTTACCCTGTGAAGAGGTCCTAGCAAGGACGCCTCTTGGGGGCACCCCGCCCACCAAGGCGTGGCAAACCGCAGTGGAAGCCACATAGAACCTGGCAGTGGCGAGGCAAGTGCCCGCTGACAGTTCTTTCTACAGAAAATCCAGAACTGAAGCAAACTGGCAGTTAGCTGGTTCTGTAATATGAACTTAGGGGGGGGAAAACTGGGCGACTCGGGGAGAAGTAGAGGAGACACTGCGCTATCAAAAGAGGCGAAGAGGTCCTCTTCTGCCCTGTAAAATCTACCCAGATCAGTTCCAAGTGGAGGGAGCCGTAGCACTTGAAATGTTCTCGGAAACTTCAATAGAAAGCCCTGTGAACCTCAGTTGGTACCCTTAGGGGCCAAGCATGAGAGTTATCACAATTCGGACCAGTGATGAGAAGGTCCTTCCTGTCCGGAATCGCCAAGGCGAGCCGTCAAGGAGAGGAATTCGAGAAACATATCCTGTTCGGCCAGCGCAGCGCCATTAAAAGGAGGCAAGACCTTTGCTGGCGAACCTTACCAAGACTCCCGGGAGCAGAAGAACCGGGCTTTGAGCCCAGACCCAAGAGGGCTGGGTGACTTAGGGAGAAGTAGAGGAGACATTGCGCTATCATAGAGGCGAAGAGGTCCTCTTCTACCCTAGATTAGTAAATCTGCTCCCACACACACACACGGGCATCCAGGGACGAAACTGCCCTGAGCTGCCCTGGGCCCCAAGGAGGATCGAACGTGTCAGAAATTCAGCTGACGTGAACGTGGATCCCCCGATGGTTTATGTAAGAGGCTACCACTGTATTGCCCACCCGCACCAAGACATGGCAGCCTCAGGAGGAAGTATTTCAGGGCCAGAAATACGGCCATCAGCTCGAGACAGTAACAGTGACAACCGAACTGACGACCCTCCTATCCCTTTAAGCCGGACGACCACTTAAGGCCGCTACCCAGCCCGTCAGGGAGGCGTCTGTCGTTAGCAGCCTGCGACGACAAGACGCACCTAGAGTGGGACCCAAGGTAAGAACCGGGGTCTGAACCACATAGAAAGGGAACGAAGCACTGGGCGCGTATTTTATTTGCCTGAGGGGAATGGCCCTTGGATGAAACCCCCTGGCTTTTAGCCACAGCTGAAACGGTCTCATATGGAGGAGGCCCAAAGGAATCACCGTGGACGCAGACGCCATGAGACCTAATATTCGTTGATACTGAGAACAGTGCAACCTTGACCTAGCCTGAGATTGCTCAGGGAGTTCTGAATGGAGATGACACGAGCGGGAGACAACTGTGCGTGCATCGTGATCAAATTCCATATGACCCCTAAATAGGAAATTTTCTGGGTCGGGGAAAGAACGCTCCTTTGGCGTTGAGTCTCGGACCCAGGGAACCTAGTTGAGCCAAGACGATATCCCTGTGCTGAACTGCCAGTTTCTGAGACTGGGCTAGGATCAGCCAGTCGTCTAGATAATTCAGAATGCGGATGCCCTGGAGTCGCAAAGGAGCCAGTGCTGCATCCATGCATTTCATGAATGTGCGGGGTGATAGGGCTAGGCCGGACCAGGAAGTATCTGCAGTTCTACCTGAAGTAGACATGCCTGTTCCAGGCTTACGGTAGTGGAAATCACGCCGTTGAAGCTCGGAGGGCGGCAAGCCTTTTCTACTCTTTTAGAACCCACATAGAAATACCTGGCAGATGTTTCCACGCTGCCAGATTCTCGGAGATGGTATTATTTCTGACACTTCCTGTTGAGGGGATGTCGAGTGTTCCGCGTCCTGGATCAAGTCAGGAAGCAACGGTACACCCAACTCTATGATGGAAGCCTCTATCACCCGAAACACCAAAGGCGGCGGGAGTGAAGAGGTTTCGTAAGGGTATCGGGAGGGCCGAAGTGGATGATACACGCGCCCCGTCCCGAAGGGAACTACCCCCACAAGGCTGGGTACAAGAATGTCAGGGTTTCTTTCTCTTAGAAATCACACCCCTGAGGTCTTGCATTGGGGGCTGCTGAGGGTGACGAACTGGACCCCAGTCTTCACGAGGGGGAGCACGATTCACCACGTCTTGTTTTAGAGCCTCCCGTCTGGAAGGACCGGGGCGGGGCTGGGTGGCCGATGGCCCCTCCCCCTGAGTGAGATGCCCACGCTCAGGTCCTTCAACAAAAGCCTAGTGCGCTTGTAACACTGCCATAGTGTGCAGAGCAACACCAGCCTGACCTGCTGTCTGATAAGCTTTCCCCACAAGCGTGGAGGTGGTCCTGCACAGCTTTGTGGGGAGAGTAGGTCTCTTTAGTGATGATGCCAAGCCAGGCGAGAGAAAACCCGCAGGTGTCTCTTCTACCGGCGGCATCACCAAATACCCCCGAGCTTCAGCACCCACGATAGTTGAATACACCAACGTCAAGGGCACGAAGATACGGGAAGTATACATTTTTATAAGGAAAGTTCTCTTTTAAAAAGACTTAGATTTTAACAAATTTCTAACAAAGAGTTTCGTGAGAACACACAGAGAGAAAGCTCTGAAGAAAAATGTCTGACGACACTCTGGTGACGCCTCCTAGGCTATAAGCCTGGCCACAGGTGCGTCCAATGATCTCACCGACCGAGGCTATAAATTCCAGTCAATTTCATTGACGTGTTACACACATGTTCAGAGCAGCTCACAATAAGATTGTTTCCCCATAGCGCTTAGCAGCGCAGCATCAAAGTGAAGCTTTTTGTAAAGGGAACATTAGCACCTCTCAGCGGGAGGTGTTAATCAAAATTTTAAAATTTTAAAATTTTTAATATCTAAATTTTTTTTTTTTTTTGGAGGAGGAGATTTCAATGTGGTACTGAAGAGTAGTATTGACAAGTGGCTACCAAAATCTGAAAATTCTAGTTTTTACTTAAAGATGTTCATGCTAAGGTTTTCTTAAATTGATAGCTGGAGGGAGACTCATCCCCCTCAAAAAGCTTTTACATGGTGCAATAAATCTTTCTTAAGCTAAACTCACATTAACCTGTGGCTTACTTCTAAAGAGTTTCAGCTGACATTATACTAATCGCCTTTCTCTGACCATAAATTTATTATTATTTGTATTCCTCTTTTAGCTACTGTTAACTCACATAGGACCCCCTTTTTTACTGGAAGCTTAATAACAACCTTTACTCATAATGAAGTAAAAGATAAAATGTATAATATTATTACATATTTTTAGAAAAAAGCAAATGAGGAAAACAACTACTGCAGCAATTGGGAATTTACTAAAAATTAAACCAGCAAGAATCTTCAAAAATGTTGTAGTGATTTGACGAAAAAAAAAGAAAAACAAATCTAATGAGAATACTATCATACGTATTTTATCTAAAATGCAGAAAATCTTACTGACTCTGGGAAAAAAAAAATAGAACTTGCTGAACAACAACATCAATTAGACAACATATAAGCATAAAGCTGAAGGAGCATTTATTAGCACAGAAAATGGCTTGAGGTAGGTGAGCAAAACTCTGCTTATTTTTTTAAGCAAAAAAACAGGAAAAATTTGGCATGCTGACTAGAAAGACAGCATGCCAAAAATAATCAGATTGAAAAACTTAGGATTCATGACATGATCAGTGATGATCAAAAGATTATTATACAATTCTGTGCTAAATTTTATGATTATTTGTGTACTTCCAAATTTTGCCAGCAAGACTAAGTAAAGTAAAAAAAGATTAAGTAAAACAGATCAAGCTTGTTGTGATCCTTCTATTACTCTGAAATACATCTTTGAAGCCATGGTTTATAGGGAGAGCATAGAGAAAATGCTTCTCCCAACTACCTTATGCCAAGTGTTAATTACTTTAATCCCAAAAACAAACAAAGACTGCCATCTTTGGCAAAGAATGCCATCATCAAACAAAGAATGCTTCTCCCTTCAGTAGACAACTGCCATCCAATCATATTATTAAACAACGACTACATAATAATAGCCTTAATAATTGCCAAACAATTAAAATGTGTACTGAATTCCATCATTGATGAATCACAGTCAGGATTTTTGCAAAACAGACATAATGTACAGTATATCAAACAACATATGATTGTTCACATATAATTCATAAGGACAGATTAATTACATTTTTAGATTACAATAAATATTTTGAAACACTAGAACATGATTTTTGTTTATAGGCTTTGTTAACTCTATTTGATTAAAATGCTGTATATAAATGGCAATAGCTGCATTAAATTAAGTAATGATACTTCACCTAGATTTTCTCTAAACCGGAGTCAAATTATCCCTTCTTTTGACCTTGATCTTGACTATGATCAAGCTCTTTTTGATCCCTTTGCTTGTTCTACCTACTTAATTAAGTTTTAGCCTGTCCCGCTCTCTCACCTGGTGGACATTGTCCAACAGCTGAAGCCTGCCTACTGTTCTTCAGATATTGTTCCCCCTCGCTTTTTGATTCAAGTTCTGGATGTTGTTGGTTCTAGTCTTTTGTCAATACTTCACAGTAGTTTAGTAAGTGGCATAGTCTCACTGTGTTTTAAGGATGCTGTGATGCAAGCCCTCCTTAAAAATCTAGTCTTGATCCCTCAGTTTTCATAATTACAGGCAGAATTCAAAATTACCTTTATCTAAAATTTTGTAGAATGTTATTTCTCTTTAACTTTCTGCATTTTAAAATGAAAACAGGATTTATGATCAATTTCAGTCTGGTTTTAGAGCAAAATACAGCACAGAGTGCTCTCATCAAAGTGTTGAATGACTTGTTGATGTCTGAATATTTGGGAAACTGAATCTTAGTGCTCCTTGATCTTAGTGCAGCCTTCTACACTATAGGTCATGGTATTCTCTTAGAGCGCTTAAGTCAGTGGGTGGGGATTCTGGGGACTGCACTTACATGGCTCTCTTCCTATTTGAATTATAGAACTTTCGCTGTTGAAATTGTGAATTTCTCCTCCTCCTCTGTGCCCATCTCACGTGGGGTTCCTCAATCTATATATGCTTCCATAAGGTTCAATCTGTCAAAAATACAACATTGCATACCACTGTTATGCTGCTGTCATTCAGCTTTATCTACCCCTGAAGCCATGTGATGATTTTACTTTAAATTCTCTGTTTGATTGTCTTAATGATATCAAACAATGATTAACAAGTATTAGTGTTTGACCCCCCTGATTATGATGAACATTTAATTTAACATCTAGGCCCCCTTTCAACTAATTGAAATACTCTTTTCTGAAAAGATCCTTCACAAATCCCGTTACCACTGCACACTCTCCAATTCTTCTCTAAAGCTTCAGGTTTACATCTTAATATTAATAAATGTGATTTATTCTCAATTAAAAGTTGTTCTATTTCTTCAATTGTTGGTATTGCTGTCAAAAATTGTGTAACACTCCTTGGACTTTGTGACACTTAAAATTTGTATGCCCTTCCCTTGCTAACTTCCCTCTGTCTCACTGACTCAGATGTACGTCTTTGCTTGCGAGTGCCCACTACTGGCGGAAAACATGCAATGGTTTAACAGGAACAGTTTTAACTGAGCCCTTAATCAATTGGAGCATGTTGAGGGCTGATGTCAATTTGTGGAATTATTTTGTGATTTTTTTTGCACATAGATTGATACAACCACAGATTTGTGAACAAAACCGACACACTGTTTCTCCCAGATGCAACTGAGATTTAATGTAAGCACAAATGCAACATTTGAGCAAAATTATCAGCTGTTTTAGTGGAGTACCTTTGATATTTCACCTTCAGATGTGTGTGCTTGGCATCTTGTCACCCTGCATCTTCAAATCAGACAGACACACTAAGGAAGAGCTGTTAAGTTCTCATTTTTGGGTATGTAACTGCTTTTTCAAGTTTTTCTACCAGATGGTTATTTCCTATTAAATCCACAAGTTTAAATGCTAGTTACATATGTAACTCTGGTTCTGTGAATTCCAGATGACAACCAGAGGCAGTGTTAAACACTAATGGATTATCACTGCGCCAGCCATATAGGTTGAGAGAATATACCAACAAAGTCATGTGATGACTTGTGCTGAGCTCAGAGGGTTATACACCATGATAGCTCAGCAGTCCACCTCAGAGATCTTTCTCACACTGTGGAATAATGGAGGCATCTTTTAAACGTTTTCTGTTGGTGTAACTGCAACTGTTCCCTGTTTGAAGGATGTTCTATAGGAATGTGTCTCTTGTCTCTACTCTCACGTTTCACACGTAGCTCAAATGTATGTCACACCCATATAAGGTAATGAGCTATTCCATTGGTGGGGGTCCAGTGGAATGTGGTTTTCTGGAATATATAACAAAGTGCTGAACAATAAACGTTGAAGAAGGATTTGATAGCATTGGGTGTCTGTCATTTCTTTCTTCCCTCAGCTGAGCCGTATCGAGACGGGGATTGCAGATCAAGAAAATAAATTAAATACATTGGAGGACAAAATTATCTAACAATTTGGGGGCTCGTCCGGGATTTCTCCAGACTGGTAAGACTGATTTAAGTATCAAGTTTTCCTGTCTGATGAGAGATTGAACAAAATGTAGTTTAACGTAGTTTAATTTGGCTCGATATTAACTCCGTTAATAACTCTGCTCGGGGGCCCCTGTCGAAGGGATGATTTTGCCCTATTATAAATAGGAAGGAGGGTTTTGCTCTATTATAACATAGGGAAAACCCCACAACCGCAGCAGTAGTTTAAAGGATATCCTTATTCTGGTATGAATAGGAAGAGGACGGGAATTGTCCTATGGAAAAGACGGAGAGAATTTGATCTGCATTATTGTTCTGCATGAACCGTGTCGATCGGGTAATTGTTTGTATTATTATTACTAAAAAGGTGACATTATGGGACAGGAAAAAAGCCGTCCTCTATGGAACAAAACTCCAAAACAATGGATGTTTTGCAATAAACAAGATTATAATACTGAGCCATATATCAGCAATTTGGCTGGGTGGTCAGAGAAAGGAGAAAGAAAAAAAGAAGAAGAAAAAAGAAAAACTTAATTAGATCAATTCATGAGTAAATCAAATCTATGGTTAAAAAGAGTGAAAGCACCCTCAGTGGGATTATAAATACATATAAGTGTCATACGAGGTGTGGAAGAAAATAAAACCATTCTGGGACAAAGGTCCTGAATGAAAAGAGACTAATCAAATGCACATAGCGGTCTCTGTTTCAAAACAAGCCGCCTAAATATGATATTGTCCGGAACAAAGCTTTAACCCCTAACCTCCCAAAGACACCATGCGCACTGTTGTATCACAATTTAACAAAATTTAAAAGGCAACTCATTCGCTGCAGCCACGGACGGATATGATTCAGATTCAAAGAAAGATACGAGCGAAGATACAACAGCTGCATTTCCTTTTATCAAGTGCCCAAACAGATATAAAATCGTTTCATTAACATTGTCAGAGACGCTGACTATATGCAAAGAATGACCATATATATAAACCGCATACCTTTATCATCGATACGGGCGCATCTAAAGTTTATTAACAGTGCATTTCATGATTTTGCCTGACTCTCCGTTCTGCCCACTGGTCTGTGATACGATGCATAAAATTTGGGAAAAAAATGACTTTTGATTCTAACTCATTACAATTGCTGTTTCCCTCAGTATATTGTCAGTCTGTGTATACAGGTCATTGCGGAGAAGTTTGCTTCTCAACGTTTGTCAGCACTTCTGCTGCGAAACAGGAAATGCTCAACGTCGACCCAGCGCTATGGGCCGCCCACAAAGATGAGGCGGACCTTATTGATATCAGACCATATGTTGCCAAACTCCGCTCTAACTTGCCAGTATACTACAAAAAGTATCAACAGTATAATGCAAACTGTCAAAAACAAAGGTATTAAAAGGTATTAATACAGTGTCTGAAACAAGGTAGTTATGAACCCATTCACACATATAAATCATCTATTAATCCTATGAAGAAAGCTAATAATACATGGCGATTAAAGTAAGAGTTGAAAATTAATGCAAATGTCACCAGTGGTGCCAGATGTGTGCACTAACTAAATCCCAGTAGATCACACTGATTTTACTATTATTAATTTGTGTTCTGCATTCTTCAGTGTCAGTCATGCCTGCTACGCAGCCGCTGTTCGCATTCACATATGGAGGCCAACAGTAACAGAATGCCCCAGGAATTTAGAGACTCGCCTGCTGTGTTCTCTGCTGTAGTGCACGCTACTTTGAAGGACACCAAGCTGCCACCTGTCTATTGCATTATGCTGACGACATCCTGGTTTCTGGACCGGACATCAAGTCATGCACAGCCGCTTCAACTATTGTGTGCAAAGGCTGGCTTCAAGACATCAAATGAAAAGATGCAATGGGTGAAACTGAACTATCAATCTGGGTCATGAACTACAGAATGGAACAGTTTGTCTCTCCACAGACAGAGTGAAGACGATTACTACCTTCCAACACACTAAAACAAAGGCTCAAATGCAAAGCTTCTTGGGTTTAGTGAACTATTGTCGAGCATGGGTGCCAAACTGCTCGTTATATGACAAAATACTGAGAGAAGCAACACTCTCAAGGGCTGAGGAACCTATCGAGTGGACTGCTGAAATGGACATTGCTACCAAATCATGATGAACCCTTTCATTTGTATGTGCACGAGGCAGCAGGCGCAGCAGCAGCGATCCTCGCTCAGTCTCATTGCGGAACATATAGACCAATGGCGTACTTGTCAAATATATTTTAGAGGCAGTCGCCAAAGACCTCCCTGCATGTTTACGAGCAGTGACTGCTGCAGCATTGATGGTAAAACATGCAGAATGTATTGGACTCTCACATCCATTAGTTGTGAACACCTCTCACCAGGTATGAACAATCATGCACAACATTACCACATGACAGCACAAAGTTGATCAGTGTAAGAAGTTATTTTATTGGCTACTGATAATCGGACAAATAAACCAACCTCTGATATAAACGGCCCGACTTTATCATTACAAATGACTGAAATTGCTGACTCGAGGTGAATTTTACAACGATTCAAATGATTGCATCAATTGCCTAAAAACGTACTTTATGCAGGCCGGATGTTTCATCTGCCCTGGAGGGGGACCATTGTTACATTGAACATTGAATCTTGACTTGACGGGTCCTGTTCCAAGCCTATTGCGTATACTGGTTTGGTTATGCTGTAACGGAAATTCAGAATCGAATTATTGAAGCTTATTCGCTCCCATATAAATCAGCAAGTATTCGCAAGAACAATGTTAAAGGCATTATCTGCTGCCACAGTGAATTTGGTTTAGCACTAGCTACACAACAGTCTCAGCGTAACTGATGTGGAAGAAGTTAGTCAGCCTGATAACAATTATCCTGACTTACAAGCTTTCTTTGAAAAAGATGTAGCCATCTAAACAGTAACTGATGAGCCTGTAGATTCAGTAAGGGTATGTGGCGCAAGGAGAAGATCTCAGGGAATTGAGGGAACTGAAAGTGTTCCTCCCAACTCTTCTGCTGTCCAAATACAAACTGTTGCCAAAGCACTAGGACCTAAAGATATAGAGAGACTATCCCAGAGCTTACCCTCAGCATGCACAAATGTTTCTGAATTTAGAAGAGAATTGATCAGCAAAATGCATCTCTACGACATGTCATTGGCAGAAGTCACAGCTGATGTCACAAATTCTAACTGAATCTGAATTCAACAGTTTTGTGTCTGCTGTTACTTCTGAACTACAACATGCCAGTAAAGGTGATTTGAGAGAAGGTATTTTGAAAATTCTAAAGAATATCATGTGACCCAAAATAGACTGGTCCAGAATCACTAACTGTGTACAAAGGAAAGAAGAAACTGTAAGTGAATACACTGAAAGGTTTTGTCAGTCAGCTGTAACTTACAGTGGAATAGTTGATGATTCTGAAAGTGTGTTAGATGACAAGGGAACCCTAGTCCGCATCTGGTCAGATGGCCTTGTAGCTGAGTACAGAAGAGCCTTGCCATTCCTAGATCTAACTTGGTCTAACAGAACTCTCAGAAGTAACCTAGACAGGTTAGCTACATGGGAAAGAAATGCTGATGTACACATTGCCTCAGATGCCCTGATCGCTTACTGTGAAAACCTCACAAAGGCAGCACAGAGTGCCAAAGAGAGAGTCAAGTCAAGTCAAGTCAATTTTATTTGTATAGCGCCTTTCACAACACACATCGTTTCAAAGCAGCTTTACAGAAGTTCAGCATTAACAGACGATAAAAATGTAATGTCTATAAAGTCGATAAATCATCATCCTTGTGCAGGGCTCCAAACTGCGACTAAAAATGGTCGCATTTGTGACCAAATAAATTTATTTGTGAGTGTAATTTCTGTCAAGGTCACCATTGGCGACAGTAAAAGTTTACTCCCTTTTGATTTTAAAATTTGCATTACATTTCCCGAGATACATAACAAAAGTTTATATCAAAGAAATAGCGGGGAAAACGGAGTTCATTGCAGGAACTAACAATTTCAAAAAAGAGACTGTTAGAAAACACGGTGACAGTAACAAGCATAAAAATGCACGTGATCACATAATTGCGAAGAATGCTCCACAGACTACACTGTTAGCGAGCTGCGGGACGAAAAAGGAATGGATGGAGTTAAAAAAATTTAAAATATTTGGCGCCTGTTTTTCCCCCTGTAGGAGCCATTGGCTCCTTAATTGATTTTTTTTTTTTTTTTTTTTTTTTTTTTTTTTTTTTGTTTGGAGCCCTGTTGTGGAATTAGATAAGATATGATTCTTTATCGTGTTTAAAAATAATTAAATAATAATTGTATTAATAAGTGAGTGGAGTCATGTTGGTGGAGTCATGTTGGCAGATTCCACCAGAAGGTAGACACACAATCATCCCAGGTCAATGGGTCATGATAAAGTCATTCAGAAACAAGCCATTAGAGCCTAAGTGGCACGGACCACATCAAGTAATGTTGATTACAGCAGCTGCAGTGTTGTGTCAGGGAAAGAAAACCTGGACTCATGAGTCACACTGTAAAGTTGTTCCACCACCTACAGGGATAGGATAGGACACGGACCAGTGAGGAGCCCAGGGAAGAACTGAATGCAACAGGCTTCGGGGGCCAACCCTGCGGTGAAGACTCCCTCATAGGCTTTCCCCATCCACTAGTCCACCCTTACCTCACTGTTCTTTAGGTGTCACAGGAATTAAGAAATAGGGAAAGAAGGAACAACAATAGAAAATGATACAACCCTAGTGTTTGAACAAATACTGTCTTTTGTCTTTTGTTTTCTTTCTTACTCTGTGCAGATACCACTTGATGGCTGTCCCGAGACCCATATGCACTGACTTCCTCACCTGCGTATGAAACCACAACCTCTAGAAAACAACAAGACCCACTGCCGAGCCAACTAAAAAAGAAAAAAAAATACACAACACAGAGACTCACATACGGGAACTTCAGTCATCCAGCAACATGATCAAGATTGTCATACTAGTAACCAACAAGACATTCTTGATCTTTCAGCAAAATTACATCAGATGACTGAAGATAATTCTTCATGGTTCGGAAACCTGTTAGGTAAACCCTGGCTGTGGATCAAGGAAATATAAAATCTGCTGTTGTTTCTCCTACTGGTGTACTATCTATGCGTCCACAGTATCAAGTGTTTCATTCAACAAATGACTCACGCCCCTCACGAGAAAATGACAGTTCCAACCAGAAAAGACTATTACCCATAAGAACTTCATGGACCCTAATTGCATGTTTGTTTCTGTGTCAGCATGCCATCACAGAAAATCATCACAGAGCATGTGCTATGTGCCTGTAACAATCACAGGTTACAAGAATGAACTTTTAAGTGTCTACTTTTGTATTTTGTGAGAGTTATTAGAACTCTCAAAGGGGGAACTGTTGTATTACAAATTTATAAAATGTCAAATCTAGGTTCAATACAATCGTATATAAACTGAGAAAGTAGAGTAGATTGCATTTAGCATTTGAGGTATAGATGATGATTATATCAGCTGTTAAACAGAGTTTTCCAGCAAGAGATTCCTGCCAGTCCTGATCTGTCTATTGTAAGTTAAATTAGTCAGATTACTGAGACTCTCACCCCTTGTCTTTAATGGCTCTTGGAGCCCCAGCCCCAGTCGTTGAATAGTTAGGCTGATTGGATTAGCATCTATGCATTTGAATAGTTATGCTGATTGGATTAGGATTGGTAACACTCTAGAGTCTAGGGTGGGTTCCTAAACCTGTATACTTAATTTACATGCTTTGTTTAAGGTAGTCACCTAGGTGCTTTGTCTCCATTTCTAAGCACTGCTCTCTAAATGTATATAAACTACAATGTAAAGCTCCCTTAGTCAGACTTGATGACCGCAGCTACCAACAGCTCGTGTTCTCAATAAAGAATCCTGCTGAAGATACAACCAAGTATCCTGGTCTTCGCTTCTGATTTTCCAACAGTGGCAACAAGTCAACGTCTTTCATGAGTTTTGAGTCATTAAACCATTGATAAAGAACAGAGACAGAATCAAATCTAATTATACTTTATTCAAATCATCATGTCTGAAAAAAAGAGACTTTAGCAGTTTATATATCATAAGCATTTTCCCCTGCAAATGACAACAAAGAAAAATTATTTTGTGTACTGCTGTTGTGCATGACCATAAAGGATGATGCAAAAAAGACAACAAAGCCTAAAAGTAGTTACAATATTTTAATTATATCCTGATGTCATTGTAATGTCATTGATCACTTTTACTCTTAATTAATACAGCCCCTTTCTCTCCTTGTTAACAAGATTACCAAACTCAAGGAGCAACATGCCTCCTCTCTTTCAATCGGTCACAAGATACTGATCTTCGCTCCTTCATTAATTTAATGAGTAAATTGGGTGTATTTGTTCAGTGGGTTAAAGCAATTATAGACTCCTTCAGAGCCCACACTCCAATGCTATTGTCTTGCGCATTAGTCAGTCTTACAAGCAAGAAAATTCACCAAAGTGCCTCATGCTTCAAACCAGTGCAGCATTGCGGCTGCAGCTGTTTAAAATGCGTATGTGCTGATTGCAAAGTCACAGAATTTTAGGGGGCTAAGGTGAATATTAGGGGGGACGAATAGTCACATCCATGTGATCGGCCTCTTACAACGAACACACTGCTGAAGTTTCATCAAGATCTGTTAATTTATGCAGAAGTTATAACACACTTCCTGTCTCACTTTTCTCGCCATAAATTTGTTTCCTCGCCACGGCCAAACCGTTCGAGATATCAAAAATCCGCTGGCAATTTTTCATCCTCAATGTCTTGACTTCATGCTGACTGAGATTCGTGGCGATTAAATGATTTCTCTAGGAGGAGTATTTCAAATTCCATTGTATACGTTTTCCAAACAACCCTAAATAGCCGACTTCCTGTTGGGCTGAGGTAAAAAGTAAGAGCATGAAGTATATATGAAACGATGAGATCTATATGTGTACCGACTTTCATATTATTACATGCAAGTGTGTTTGATTTATGGACCAAGGTTTCGGACCCCGTTCCAGGGGGCGCTGTTAAGCCCCCCTGCCACGCCCGGGTACCATCTTCAGCCCAGCCCTGATGGCCGCGGGTTCTGACCCGTGTGCAAAGTTTCAAGAGTTTTAGAGCACGTTAAGGCCCCCAAAAGTGCCCGAATAGTCGATAAAATAATAATAATAATAATAATAATAATAATAATCCTAAGGAAAACAATAGGGCCTTCGCCTTTTCAAGGCTTGGGCCCTAATAATAATAATAATAATAATAATAATAATCCTAAGGAAAACAATAGGGCCTTCGCCTTTTCAAGGCTTGGGCCCTAATAATAATAATAATAATCCTAAGGAAAACAATAGGGCCTTCGCCTTTTCAAGGCTTGGGCCCTAATAATAATCCTAAGGAAAACAATAGGGCCTTCGCCTTTTCAAGGCTTGGGCCCTAATAATCCTAAGGAAAACAATAGGGCCTTCACCTTTTCAAGGCTTGGGCCCTAATAATAATAATCAGGAGGAAAACAATAGGGCCTTCGCCTTTTCAAGGCTTGGGCCCTAATAATAATAATAATAATAATCCTAAGGAAAACAATAGGGCCTTCGCCTTTTCAAGGCTTGGGCCCTAATTGTAAAGTTTGAAGCGTTGCCACGGCAACAGTATCTAAGATATCAATAATCCTTTCACAGGTCTAAATCTGCCATGTGTTTACATTATACATGTAAAGTTTGAAGCAAATCGGGTAAAAACAAGAGGGTGATTTCAAAGCATTTTGAAAGTGACACACTTCCTGCTGCCAGTTGGTGGCGCTATAACTTTGACTCACAACAGTCACATCCATGTGATCGGCCTCTTACAACGAACACACTGCTGAAGTTTCATCAAGATCTGTTAATTTATGCAGAAGTTATAACACACTTCCTGTCTCACTTTTCTCGCCATAAATTTGTTTCCTCGCCACGGCCAAACCGTTCGAGATATCAAAAATCCGCTGGCAATTTTTCATCCTCAATGTCTTGACTTCATGCTGACTGAGATTCGTGGCGATTAAATGATTTCTCTAGGAGGAGTATTTCAAATTCCATTGCATATGTTTTCCAAACAACCCTAAATAGCCGACTTCCTGTTGGGCTGAGGTAAAAAGTAAGAGCATGAAGGATAGATGAAACGATGAGATCTATATGTGTACCGACTTTCATATTATTACATGCAAGTGTGTTTGATTTATGGAACAAGGTTTCGGACCCCGTTCCAGGGGGCGCTGTTAAGCCCCCCTGCCACGCCCGGGTACCATCTTCAGCCCAGCCCTGATGGCCGCGGGTTCTGACCCGTGTGCAAAGTTTCAAGAGTTTTAGAGCACGTTAAGGTCCCCAAAAGTGCCCGAATAGTCGATAAAATAATAATAATAATAATAATTAAAGCTGCAAGCAGCGATGACGGGCCCAAGCCGGTGGCACCGCAACCCCGGTGCCTTTAGTTACCGGGCTCATTTCCACTTGGTGGCTTTCGGAAAACAAAGGATGATGGACACAGCAACAACTCAAAAATATAGCTGAAAGCAGCAATGCGATTCCTCCTCAAAATGGCAAATCATTTAAAATTGATCAATAGAGGGTTGGGGTTAAACCCTCCCAATGAAAAAATCCAAAAAACATGTCTTTCTGTCTGAATCCTAAACTAAACATTTTCAGTGTACAGGAAAATCCATCATGCCGGACCTTATGGATCCTGTAGGGTTTTTTGTTTACAATGAGAAATGAGGTATGTTCACCAGGTTTCAGAAAAACTAAATAAATGGAGTGGAAATACAATCACTTTGAAAAAATGACATTTGGGCATGGCCTGTAGCGCACACTAAGGGCGAATGTGAGCCATTCTTGGTTTGTAGGTTCCTGTTGGCCTGTAGTATTAATGTACCAAATTAGAAAGTATTTGACAAAAAAATGTGCAATTTGGGAATGGCCTTTAGCGCCCCCTAAGGGCGAATGTGAGACATTCTTGGTTTGTGGATTTCTGTTGGCCTGTAGTGTCAATATACCAAATTAGAAAATTTTTGACCATAAAATGGGAATTTTGGGCATAGCCTGTAGCGCCCCCTAATGGCGAATATGGGCAATTCTTTGTTTGTGGGTTCCTGTTGGCCTGTAGTATCAATGTACCAAATTAGAACATTTTTGACCAGCAAATGGGAATTTAGGGCGTTGCCTGTATCGCCCCCTAAGGGCGAATGTGGGCCATTCTTGGTTTGTGGATTCCTGTTGGCCTGTAGTATCAATATACAAAATTAGAACATTTTTGACCAGAAAATGGGAATTTTGGGCATGGCCTGTAGCGCCCCCTAAGGGCGAATGTGGGATATTCTTTACGCAGTACTTCAGAGTGATGTCATCTTTAAGTATATATATAGGTCTGTTTGTAACCCACACCTATAAAATCACTTCTGAAGACATGGATTAAACCACTGGAGTGGTATGGATTACTTTTATGCTGCATTTATGTGATTTTTGTAGCTTCTGAGTTCTGATCACCATTCAAGTCATTGAAAGGTCCAACAGGGTTGAGATAATCTTCTAAAAAGCTTAATTTGTGTTCACTAGAAGAAATAAAATAATACACATCTGGGATGGAATGAGGGTGAGTATACGATGAGAGAAATTTACTTTGGGGGTAAAAACCATTTGTAGGCCTACTTTTTAGTTACTTGGAAAATTGTTACGTCTCTTTAAGAGGATTTTAAACGCATTTCATTCAAGGCACAGTCTGTGCGGCTTGTTTTATTGAGTTTAATCTTTTGAGAACTGTGAAGTCTCATTATTTTCGTGCTGTTACATCTGTATTCATTTCAGAGATTAATTGATTGAGATTGTGAAACTACATACAACCGACAAACCTCCGTGAAGATGCGAGTAAAAATGAGATGCCTCGCGCTGTCAGACACAACGCTGATAATCATTCTCGGAAGTGTTGATACTAGATTTAGATTCGCGATTTCTTCATCAACTGTTTATGTTCACTTGGGACAAAACAGACAATATATCATGTATTTTGACATTTTGTAGTATGAAATTGTCCGTTCAAACGCAAGAAGAAGCGAATGCGATCTCTCATCGGGGCTCGTGCGTTAGACGCGACGCATCTCGCGGTTTCACACAAATATTTATTTGAGTTGTTTTGCCATTTGTTGAGTTGAATGGTGTAAAATCGCTTGAAAGTTCAAACAGGAAAGTGTTAAAAACACATACAACAGACAAACATTGCTCGCATTGAAGATGCGAGTAAAAATGAGATCGCCTCACTATCGCGTGCTGTCAGTGAACACGCAGATGAAACATCATTCTCGGAAGCATTGATACGTTAGGATCGATCCGTCCATCCCTTCTTTCTTTAGACAGATGTTTCATGTTTGTGTGATAAGTGTTCGCGGAGTTTCACTTGATTTTTCTGACGTGTATCAGACATGATCGCTAAGACAGATTCGACGCACCGTTTATTTTCGTTATTTTACAAAAGCTCAAGGTTTTGTTGTTATTGTAAGTGTACACAAATAAAAGTAGACCTTTTATAGTTTGTAATGATCTCTTCCATGTATCTGAATGGGCAAAAATGACGCAGTATTTTGTTTAAGTTTTTTCCGCTGTTTAGAACAATGCATCTGAAAGGACATTACAGCGCCATTGTTGACCCCCATAATAATGCCAGAATTCAATAACTGGGTGAGGCGGGGCTTTAGTTCTTTGTTGTAT
Source organism: Moxostoma hubbsi (assembly GCA_032164185.1). NCBI lineage: Eukaryota > Metazoa > Chordata > Actinopteri > Cypriniformes > Catostomidae > Moxostoma > Moxostoma hubbsi. Next base: position 34,161,224 of record JAVLUX010000023.1, on the reverse strand, counting down.
TCACCTGCTACTGTGCGTGTAACATTTTTCTGTCAACTCTGCATACAGGTGAAACTCGAAAAACAAGAATATCGTGCAAAAGTTAATGTAAACCATACTATGTTGAACACAAGAGGGCAGTATAGCCCTATGTATTACATCACAAGACCCCCTCCCTTCCTACTCCTCACACACAGAGTCTGAGAGAGTGACTTTGCAAAATTCTGACATTTTCTCCACATTCAAACCAAAATATCTGACTTTCTGTTGGTCGGAGCTAATGACTGTAAATTAGAAAGTTGTCCGGCTTGAGGAGAACTATATCAATACCAATTTTTGTACCTGTAGATGAAACTAACCCCCCACTTTTTTGTCAAAAGGTGGCGCTACTGAGCCCCTCACCACACCCATTTCTGAAACTTTGCACATGTCTACTGGCTAATAAATGTGACGTGTCTGTCGAGTTTCATGCAATTTTAAGTATGTTAAGAGTCTCAAAAGCATCAATAAATAAAAGTAAAGTTTGAAGCGTTGCCACGGCAACAGTATCTAAGATATCAATAAACCTTTCACAGGTCTAAATCTGCCGTGTGTTTACATTATACACGTAAAGTTTGAAGCAAATCGGGTAAAAACAAGAGGGTGATTTCAAAGCATTTTGAAAGTGACACACTTCCTGCTGCCAGTTGGTGGCGCTATAACTTTGACTCACAATAGTCACATCCATGTGATCGGCCTCTTACAACGAACACACTGCTGAAGTTTCATCAAGATCTGTTAATTTATGCAGAAGTTATAACACACTTCCTGTCTCACTTTTCTCGCCATAAATTTGTTTCCTCGCCACGGCCAAACCGTTCGAGATATCAAAAATCCGCTGGCAATTTTTCATCCTCAATGTCTTGACTTCATGCTGACTGAGATTCGTGGCGATTAAATGATTTCTCTAGGAGGAGTATTTCAAATTCCATTGCATACGTTTTCCAAACAACCCTAAATAGCCGACTTCCTGTTGGGCTGAGGTAAAAAGTAAGAGCATGAAGTATATATGAAACGATGAGATCTATATGTGTACCGACTTTCATATTATTACATGCAATTGTGTTTGATTTATGGACCAAGGTTTCGGACCCCGTTCCAGGGGGCGCTGCTGAGCCCCCCTGCCACGCCCGGGTACCATCTTCAGCCCAGCTCTGATGGCCGCGAGTTCTGACCCGTGTGCAAAGTTTCAAGAGTTTTAGAGCACGTTAAGGCCCCCAAAAGTGCCCGAATAGTCGATAAAATAATAATAATAATAATAATTAAAGCTGCAAGCAGCGATGACGGGCCCAAGCCGGTGGCACCGCAACCCTGGTGCCTTTAGTTACCGGGCTCATTTCCACTTGGTGGCTTTCGGAAAACAAAGGATGATGGACACAGCAACAACTCAAAAATATAGCTGCAAGCAGCAATGCGATTCCTCCTCAAAACGGCAAATCATTTAAAATTGATCAATAGAGGGTTGGGGTTAAACCCTCCCAATGAAAAAATCCAAAAAACATGTCTTTCTGTCTGAATCCTAAACTAAACATTTTCAGTGTACAGGAAAATCCATCATGCCGGACCTTATGGATCCTGGAGGGTTTTTTGTTTACAATGAGAAATGAGGTATGTTCACCAGGTTTCAGAAAACTAAATAAATGGGGTGGAAATACAATCACTTTAAAAAAAAAGACATTTGGGCATGGCCTGTAGCGCCCCCTAAGGGCGAATGTGAGCCATTCTTGGTTTGTAGGTTCCTGTTGGCCTGTAGTATTAATGTACCAAATTAGAAAGTATTTGACAAAAAAATGTGCAATTTGGGAATGGCCTTTAGCGCCCCCTAAGGGCGAATGTGAGACATTCTTGGTTTGTGGATTTCTGTTGGCCTGTAGTGTCAATATACCAAATTAGAAAATTTTTGACCATAAAATGGGAATTTTGGGCATAACCTGTAGTGCCCCCTAATGGCGAATATGGGCAATTCTTTGTTTGTGGGTTCCTGTTGGCCTGTAGTATCAATGTACCAAATTAGAACATGTTTGACCAGCAAATGGGAATTTAGGGCGTGGCCTGTAGCGCCCCCTAAGGGCGAATGTGGGCCATTCTTGGTTTGTGGGTTCCTGTTGGCCTGTAGTATCAATGTACCAAATTAGAACATTTTTGACCAGCAAATGGGAATTTTGGGCATGGCCTGTAGCGCCCCCTAAGGGCGAATGTGGGATATTCTTTACGCAGTACTTCAGAGTGATGTCATCTTGAAGTATAAATATATAGGTCTATTTCTAACCCACACCTATAATATCACTTCTAAAGGCATGGATTTAACCACTGGAGTGGTATGGATTACTTTTATGCTGCATTTATGTGATTTTTGTAGCTTCTGAGTTCTGATCACCATTCAAGTCATTGAAAGGTCCAACAGGGTTGAGATAATCTTCTAAAAAGCTTAATTTGTGTTCACTAGAAGAAAGAAAATAATACACATCTGGGATGGAATGAGGGTGAGTATACGATGAGAGAAATTTATTTTTGGGGTGAAAACCATTTGTAGGCCTACTTTTTATTTACTTGGAAAATTGTTACTGTCTCTTTAAGAGGCACAAAAGCTTACTGGGATAACTCCGTAGAATTGATCCCCAATCCTTGATTTTCTTCTTTCACATTTGTTCATAAACCTAAATTTTAAACTTTACAAACGTGTGAACATATCTCCGATACTAGTCTTTATATAAAACAATCAGATTTCTTTGATATCGCTACTTATATCCAACTTTCCGAACTTCCGTTACTATTCTTAGCCCGCTAGCACTGCACGTGTGGTCTCTCGCCTATCGATCGTCTTACTTACACCTGTATAACTGAAAGCTATAATTCGCCATTATAGCACATCTGCTATAATGGCGAATATAGTGGATGTGTGTCTAACTCTACCTCTGTGTGCAGGTGAAGACACCTTTGAACTACATTCGGTGCAGTTGGAGCTGGAATCCGTCGAGAGGCAGATCCACGACCTGCTGGAGAGACAGGCCGAGCTGCGAGATCGGCGGTCCGCGCTTGAAGCATCACGCGCAGATGCTCACAGGTCAGTGGTTCATAATTTTTTGACTCCGACCTCGTCTACTCCGTGTGTTTCTCTGCACAGGACGCGATCCTCCCTGGCTTCATTCACTCCGGCACCGACACATCACCATGGACCCTGGGTGATTCCACGAGCGAGCCAGGACCAGACCAAGGACCTCCCCACCCCTCTCCGGCTTTCGAGATCTCCACCCGGAACCGCTTCTCACCTCTTCGCGAGTCGGAGCGCGACGACGCCGTGATCATCGGCGATTCGACCGTCCGTCATGTCCGCGCTCTCTCTGGCAAAGGTAAGGTGCGCACTCACTGCTTTCCTGGTGCTCGTGTTCTTGATGTCTCTACGCAGGTTCCCGAGATCTTGAATGGTGACGAGCGCGTCGGAGCTGTCGTGCTGCACGTGGGAACGAACGACACCAGGCTGCGGAAGACAGAGGTACTGAAGAAGGACTACAGGAGCCTGATCGAGTCGGTACGCAGCACTTCGCCAGAAACAACGATCGTCGTGTCTGGACCGCTTCCCACGTACCGACTAGGACAAGAAAGGTTCAGTAGATTATTTGCTCTAAATGAATGGTTAATGTCATGGTGTAATGAACAGAGACTGCTCTTTGTTAATAATTGGAATCTGTTTTGGGAGCGACCTAGGCTCTTCCGTCCTGATGGCCTTCACCCCAGCAGAGTCGGAGCGGCTGTTCTGTCGGACAACATCTCCAAGATGCTACACACCATATGACTAGTAAGTCAAAGTCCAAATCACAGTATTTGCTGTCCCAACTTAATTGATATAAGTACCAATGTAGAACATTATATAGAAACTGTGTCTGTTCCTCGTTTAGTAAAGCCAAACAATACATCTACTGTAGGATCTAGGAAAAATCTAATTGTAATTAAACCAGAAAATCTCAATATCAGTGAACAAAAACAATTTCTAAAGCTAGGTCTTCTAAACATTAGATCGCTCACACCTAAGGCGGTTATTGTAAATGAAATGGTCTCAGATAATAGTTTTGATGTATTTTGCCTTACTGAAACCTGGCTTAAACCAAATGATTATTTCGGTCTAAATTAGTCTACTCCGCCAGGATACTGTTATAAGCATGAGCCCCGTCTGATTGGTCGTGGCGGCGGTGTTGCAACAATTTATATAGATATTCTTAATGTTACTCAGAAAATAGGTCACAGGTTTAATTCGTTTGAAGTACTTGTACTAAATGTTACACTCTCAGATGTAAGAAAAAAATCCCTATTATCTCTAGCCTTGGCTACCGTATATAGACCTCCAGGGCCTGACGCTGATTTCCTAAAAGAGTTTGCAGACTTTCTATCAGATCTATTGGTCAATGTCGATAAAGCAATAATTGTTGGAGATTTTAACATACACGTAGATAACACAAATGATGCGTTAGGGGCTGCGTTTACAGATTTGTTAAACTCCTTCGGGGTCACGCAAAACGTCAGTGGTCCCACTCATCGCCTAAATCATACGCTAGATTTAATTATATCATATGGAACCAATCCAACCGATATAGATATTATTCCGCAAAATGATGATGTCACTGATCATTACATGGTAACTTGCATACTACGTACCACTGAAATCTGTCATATTGCGCCACGTTATCGACCAAGCAGAACAATCCTTCCAACCACAATAGATAGATTCTCAAATAGCTTACCTGATCTATCTCAGCTGCTCAGTGAACCCAAACAAACAGATGAACTAGAGGAAATGACTAGCAGTTTGAGCACCATTTTCTCTGGTACATTAGATATTGTTGCACCAATTAGATTAAAAAAGTTTCGAGAAAAAACTAGAGCACCATGGTACAACAGTGCTACGCATGCTATCAAGAGAGAAACTCGTAACTTAGAGCGTAAATGGAAACAAACTAATTTAGAGGTCTTTAGAATCGCGTGGAAAGACAGTATGTCACGTTACAAAAAGGCTCTAAAAACAGCCAGGGCTGAGCACCTCCGCAAACTAATAGAAAATAACCAAAATAATCCAAGGTTCTTATTTAACACCGTGGCTAGACTAACAAATAAACAGAGATCACCTGAGCAAAATATTCCGTTACAGTTTAGTAGTAATGATTTTATGAATTTCTTCACTGAGAAAATAGAAAACATCAGAAACACAATTGTAAACACAACTGTTAATGTACAATCTTTTATGGTGTCTTATGACTCACCCTCAATTATCGCCCCTCAAGAACAACTACACCGCTTTACAACTATAGGACAGGAAGAGCTAAATAAACTTATCATTGCATCTAAACCAACAACATGTTTACTAGATCCAATACCCACTAAACTACTGAAAGATGTGTTACATGTAGTGGAAGAGCCTCTTCTCAATATTATTAACTCGTCTTTATTTTTAGGTCATGTTCCAAGAATATTTAAGCTGGCAGTTATAAAACCTCTCATTAAGAAACCACAATTAGATCCAAATAACCTAGCAAATTACAGACCCATCTCAAATCTTCCATTTATGTCTAAAATATTAGAAAAAGTTGTGTCCGCTCAATTGTGCTCTTTCTTGCAAGAAAATGATATCTATGAAAAATTTCAGTCAGGATTCAGACCGCATCATAGCACAGAAACTGCGCTAGTTAAAATTACAAATGATTTACTTTTGGCTTCTGACCAAGGCTGCATCTCAATATTAGTTCTACTCGATCTTAGCGCTGCGTTCGACACTATAGATCATAAAATACTCTTGGATCGACTACAAAACTACACTGGTGTTCAGGGACAGGCATTAAGCTGGTTTAGATCGTACTTATCAGACCGTTACCATTTTGTCTGTTTAAATGGGGAAAAATCAAAAATAACGTCAGTAGACTATGGAGTGCCACAAGGATCTGTGTTAGGCCCTCTATTATTCTCAATATATATGCTACCACTTGGTAAAATTATAAGAAAACATGGAATTAATTTCCACTGTTATGCTGATGACACTCAATTATATATCTCATCACGACCAGATGAAAACACTAACTTATCTAACTTGACAGAGTGTCTTAAAGATATAAAATGCTGGATGACGTGTAATTTCCTGTTATTAAATTCCGATAAAACGGAGGTATTACTTATTGGTCCAAAAAACTACCCACAAAATCCCTTACAATACAACTTTAATTTAGAAGGATGTCCTGTTACATTATCCACTACAGTAAAAGACCTGGGTGTTATACTAGACCGCAACTTGACTTTCGAAAATCATATTTCATCTGTTACGAAAACAGCCTTTTTCCATCTTAGAAACATTGCTAAGCTACGTAACATGCTATCTGTTTCTGATGCAGAAAAGTTAGTTCATGCATTCATGACCTCGAGACTAGATTACTGTAATGCTTTATTAGCTGGTTGCCCTGCATCCTCAATAAACAAGCTACAGTTAGTCCAAAATGCAGCCGCTAGAGTTCTTACTAGGTCAAGAAAATATGATCATATAACACCGATTTTATCATCTCTACACTGGCTACCTATTAAGTTCCGTATCAATTACAAAGTATTACTACTGACCTATAAAGCCCTAAATGGTTTATCTCCGGTGTATTTAACGGATCTTCTATCGCCATACAATCCATCGCGCTCTTTAAGATCACTAAATTCGAGGCTTCTGGTCATACCTAGGATATCTAAGTCCACTAATGGAGGGAGGGCGTTCTCACATTTAGCTCCTAAACTCTGGAATAGCCTTCCTGATATTGTTCGAGGCTCAGACTCGCTGTCCCAGTTTAAAACTAGATTAAAGACGCATCTCTTTAACCAAGCATTCACATAATGCTTACTTTTTATACTACTGCTGAATCAGTTATAATGCATTAATATTATGAACATCAGCTATGCTAATTATTTCCCATCTGCTTTTCTGCTGTTATCTCGGGACGCCAGTCCCGAGGTAAATAGCGTTCGTCAGCTCCAGTTTGTATCCAGCCTCTCACAGAGACTTCAGATGCCCCATCACCATGGACTACGATCTTGAAATGGGATACATAGACTAACTATTGCCAACAAAAGCCTTCATCAGCCAAACAAGGACAATTGCATCTAAGTGAACTTCTGGAATTTAATCAAGGATGGACTTCAAAGACACTGGTCACTAATCTTGCAGTTCAAACACAATCACTGTCTAAATACTGACCCTTAGCACTTAATAAGTTTAATAATTTTTTTAAATCATGTTTTTTAACTATAAATAATTCTTATTTACATTATTCATGATGTTAGCCAGAGGGGAACTGGCCCCCACAGTGAGTCTGGTTTCTCCCAAGGTTATTTTTCTCCATTAACCATCATCTTTTGGAGTTTTGTGTTCCTTGCCACAGTCGCCTTCGGCTTGCTCACTGGGGTTATTAATACAATTATTAATACAATTATTATTTGATTATTTTTAAAACACGATAAAGAATCATATCTTATCTAATTCCACAACAAGGCTCCAAACAAAAAAAAAAATCAATTAAGGAGCGATTGGCTCCTATAGGGGGAAAAAACAGGCGCCAAATTTTTTTTTTTTTTTTTTTTTTTTTCTTTTCATTTTTAACTCCTTCCATTCCTTTTCGTCCCACAGCTCGCTAACAGTGTAGTCTGTGGAGCATTATTCGCAATTTTGTGATCACGTGCATTTTTTATGCTTGTTACTGTCACCGTGTTTTCTAACAGTCTCTTTTTTGAAATGGTTAGTTCCCGCAATGAACTCCGTTTTCCCCGCTATTTCTTTGATATAAACTTTTGTAATGTATCTCGGGAAATGTAATGCAAATTTTAAAATCAAAGGGAGTAAACTTTTACTGTCGCCAATGGCGACCTTGACAGAAATTACACTCACAAATAAATTTATTTGGTCACAAATGCGACCATTTTTAGTCGCAGTTTGGAGCCCTGCACAAGGATGATGATTTATCGACTTTATAGACATTACATTTTTATCGTCTGTTAATGCTGAACTTCTGTAAAGCTGCTTTGAAACGATGTGTGTTGTGAAAGGCGCTATACAAATAAAATTGACTTGACTTGACTTGACTTAAGAGGATTTTAAACGCATTTCATTCAAGGCACAGTCTGTGCGGCTTGTTTTATTGAGTTTAATCTTTTGAGAACTGTGAAGTCTCATTATTTTCGTGCTGTTACATCTGTATTCATTTCAGAGATTAATTGATTGAGATTGTGAAACTACATACAACCGACAAACCTCCATGAAGATGCGAGTAAAAATGAGATGCCTCGCGCTGTCAGACACAACGCTGATAATCATTCTCGGAAGTGTTGATACTAGATTTAGATTCGCGATTTCTTCATCAACTGTTTATGTTCACTTGAGACAAAACAGACAATATATCATGTATTTTGACATTTTGTTGTATGAAATTGTCCGTTCAAACGCAAGAAGAAGCGAATGCGATCTCTCATCGGGGCTCGTGAGTTAGACGTGACGCTGCTAGACGTGTGCAGGGAAGCGCATTTCACTGAATTTACGATGTTACACGTATAAACCTTCATCAACCCGTTAATCCAAAACGCAAATGCCGTTATTTTGCGTCTCTCGCTCCTGCTTGTGATTGACAAAGCTGTCAAACGGGACAATTTGCAAGCGTGCAAGTTTGGATCGGTCTTTTCACGTTTTAATAATTTGCAGTGTTCGACATCTACGTTCAAATCGAGCGGTGCAATATGCAATTCATCCAAAATAATTACAAAGTTATTTTCGCTCTTGTTCTACATATTTTTTTCAAGCGTCAGGTGATGTTTCTACAGTATTAATTTTCCTGCGCCACCACGAACAGAGTTGGAAATAAAACACGCATCCGGGCATTCAGATGGGTTAAAAAAAACTGCTTAAAAAAACATCTGAACAGCGTCTGCTCTCGGTCTCACATTAATTCAGGTGGATTTTTCACAAGCGACAACATTGGCAAACAAAAGTGCTAGCTAATGTTTAATTAGCAAGTTTCACCGAAATGTATTAAAAATAGAGGCTAGCTGCCTGTCCGATGAACAAATAGAGTCACGTCATTTTTTTTCCAGAAATAACTAGCAATACTCCTGCAAATAAATGCTTCGTAACTAAAACGTTTTGACTTTCAATAGAAAATATAGACAACACATGTTCTTACCTTGCAAAAATCGCCTCAGTATTTAATTTGAAGCAGTAAATCCAACACTGGAGTAAATCTCTCGTGATATCACCTTCCCATTGAAATGAAGGAAGACGGTGATGACGATACAGTTATTATTCTTGCCCAGGAACCCTTAACCAATCACATGTGCCTTTAGCTTTTATTGTCATGAGTATCTGGGCAGATTTCAGAAATAAAATCCCCTTAACCAATCACATGTGCCTTTAGCTTGTATTGTCATGAGTATCTGGGCAGATTTCAGAAATGAAATCGGTGATTGGACGACGATGAAACTGAGACAGGAACCATGGGAATAATTGTTCCCAAATTTGAACGCTCTGGCTGTAAATGGTTAAAGGTTGTTAAAAATTGCATCCGCCACTCAGTTGATGTATATATTGAGTGGGGACACATTGTTTGCTTTTTTTCTGGGATTCGACTGCAAAAGAGCTCAAGCAACTGTTGAACTCAGTCCCTGCCCATTCTGGACTCAGACCTGTTGTAAATCATTGAAGAATGAGGCTTGGATGCCATCTATTGGACATTTCTTGTAATTGCCACTCAGAGAATTAACAGCCAGCGGATTAGACATGGGTTTTCTTGTCCTTTTCCATTTCAGTTGATATTTTGACTGTATTTTATTGATCTAAAATGTACAAAATATTGAAGATATCAAGGATACCTTCGGAATTGAAAATGTGCAATGCCTTGACATTAGTCTGTATTTTTCGAGCATGTTCAGGGCGGTGCTTAAGGCGCTGGCGAAGTTTTGTCACTCTGCCAGCTAGATGCGTGATTGTTTCAACAAGGTCCGGTACCCAAACTGGGTGAGGCGGGGCTTTAGTTCTTTGTTGTATTCACCTGCTACGGCGTGTGTAACATTTTTCTGTCAACTCTGCATACAGGTGAAACTCGAAAAATTAGAATATCGTGCAAAAGTTAATGTAAACCATACTATGTTGAACACAAGAGGGCAGTATAGCCCTATGTATTACTTCACAAGACCCAACGTCCCCCCTCCCCTACAAACACACAGAGACTAGGAGAGTGACTGGAAAATTCTGAGATTTTCTCCACATTCAAACCAAAATATCTGACTTTCTGTTAGTCGGAGCTAATGACTGTAAATTAGAAAGTTGTCCGGCTTGAGGAGAACTATATCAATACCAATTTTTGTACCTGTAGATGAAACTAACCCCTCACTTTTTTGTCAAAAGGTGGCGCTACTGAGCCCCTCACCACACCCATTTCTGAAACTTTGCACATGTCTACTGGCTAATAAATGTGACGTGTCTGTCGAGTTTCATGCAATTTCAAGTATGTTAAGAGTCTCAAAAGCATCAATAAAGAAAAGTAAAGTTTGAAGCGTTGCCACGGCAACAGTATCTAAGATATCAATAATCCTTTCACAGGTCTAAATCTGCCGTGTGTTTATATTATACATGTAAAGTTTGAAGCAAATCGGGTAAAAACAAGAGGGTGATTTCAAAGCATTTTGAAAGTGACACACTTCCTGCTGCCAGTTGGTGGCGCTATAACTTTGACTCACAATAGTCACATCCATGTGATCGGCCTCTTACAACGAACACACTGCTGAAGTTTCATCAAGATCTGTTAATATATGCAGAAGTTATAACACACTTCCTGTCTCACTTTTCTCGCCATAAATTTGTTTCCTCGCCACGGCCAAACCGTTCGAGATATCAAAAATCCGCTGGCAACTTTTCATCCTCAATGTCTTGACTTCATGCTGACTGAGATTCGTGGCGATTAAATGATTTCTCTAGGAGGAGTATTTCAAATTCCATTGCATACGTTTTCCAAACAACCCTAAATAGCCGACTTCCTGTTGGGCTGAGGTAAAAAGTAAGAGCATGAAGGATATATGAAACGATGAGATCTATATGTGTACCGACTTTCATATTATTACATGCAAGTGTGTTTGATTTATGGACCAAGGTTTCGGACCCCGTTCCAGGGGGCGCTGCTGAGCCCCCCTGCCACGCCCGGGTACCATCTTCAGCCCAGCCCTGATTCCCGCGGGTTCTGACCCGTGTGCAAAGTTTCAAGAGTTTTAGAGCACGTTAAGGCCCCCAAAAGTGCCCGAATAGTCGATAAAATAATAATAATAATAATAATAATAATCCTAAGGAAAACAATAGGTCCTTCGCCTTTTCAAGGCTTGGGCCCTAATAATAATAATAATAATCCTAAGGAAAACAATAGGGCCTTCGCCTTTTCAAGGCTTGGGCCCTAATAATAATAATCAGGAGGAAAACAATAGGGCCTTCGCCTTTTCAAGGCTTGGGCCCTAAATATCTCTGAAAGCCTAGAAAAGTGGGGAGCTTGAAACAGTCTGACACAGCTTAAAACAGTATCACACACAGCTAAAACAGCCTGACATAGTTCAAACTGTTCTTACAATACACCACTAACTCATCCAACCAATATAGGAAAATAAGTTTGTAGAAACCTTTTCCTCATAGGCAAAAAACCCAACATTACTTAAAGGTGCATGAAAACACACTAATTGTTGTCAACCTTCAAGGGGCTTAAATCAGACATTTCATCACGATACAATCTTACATCAATTCTCTTGGCCTGCAATCTGATATTTGCAGATACTTCAATGTCTGCAGCAATAAGAGTACAAATTTAGGATCCATATTGGGACATCAACAACAAAATAAGGTACTTCAGATGTTGAAAACAATTATACATTTAATATTATCAAAAATAATGCCACAAGTGATCATCAATCATTTATTACAGCTTGCTTTTCAGCTTAATCCAATTCAAAGTACTTACATACCCATAACTTGTTTCCAACTATCTGTGCCATCTTGGCTACAACTTTCACGTTGTAATGAAAAATTATGTTACTGTTAACTTGGATAAATGTTATTAAGGGTGTTGATGTGTAGATATGTTAAGTCTAAGAACTGATGCTAGTGCTGGGCACCAGGTGTATCACTTTCCCTCATTAGTGCTGTTCAGAATGTCACTGTTGTCAAGATGTTTCACATGATGGTTGAACTGCTAAATAACAAATTCTCATGTAAAATTCAAATGGGACAATGCACAATGATATCTATGGAAGCCCAAATTTATCGCGCATGTGAGCTGCTCTGCATTTGTCACGAGAGCTTGCATTTTAAGAAGTGCCCGGTTGACGCGCATGCCTGGATAGCATTGGATCATTGGTTATTGGATTGATGCATCGATCCATATCGATAAATCGTTACATCCCAACAACCTTCCCTGGCACAGCAGAGGATAACTACTGTAAGTTGTTCACACCATCCATAACTGTTGTTAACCTTACCTCATTAAACAGAGGATAACCAAAAATTGTTAACACACACTTCAGTTGTTGTTCACTTTCTCTGATCAGAGGATAACCAAAAAAATGTAACACACACTTCAATTGTTGTTAACCTTTCCTGATTAAACAGAGGATGACCAAGTGTGCATCATGTATGCCCAGGTCAAAATAATGCATTCTATGATTCAAACCACAGTTAGGCATTATGTGATGCATGTTAGCATATAAAAATTGGATGTGCATTGTGAAGTGTAAAGTCAGCTTTGAGTGAGTCCAGAAATTGTGTCAAAGTTCACAGATCTTTTTTAGCTGCTGTTTGCAGCATAACGATCAGAGAGGATGTCTCATGATTCCTCTTGGTTTAATTTTAAGCATAGAATTTGGTTATGAAACAGAACAAAGAAGTCATAGTGTTGGAATAATGTGTTGTCCGTTTCTTGAGGGAGTCTGCTTTAGCTCTGTGTCTTCGTAATGAATTTTTAGCACATGATTACTATAATGACCATCACCCTTTAGGTGATGGCTGAGACCATCTAGAAGGAAGTTTTTGTGCTATCCTGGACAAGTTAAAAAAAAAAAAAAGTTCTTATTTCATGTTCTTAATTGTAATTTTTTTTTAATGTATCTTTAAAATGGATATTTAAAGCACTTTGAATTGCATTGCATATGAAATGTGCTATATAAATAAACTTGCCTTGACTTGCCTATACAATGTATAATAATATATATAAACATTTTAATGTGGAGTGAAGTAACCACAAAGAGAAAATATGTCATGTTCCATATGTAAATGCTTGTCTGTACGTAGAGAATGTTGATGTTAAAAAATTTCATGTCTCTTGCACCGATAATATAAAAGTAAGGATAAAATTATGCTCTTTTTCTGAGTGGGAAAACTATACTTGGCTCTACCCTCATTCCATCACCAATCCATCGAACCAAACAAAGGCCTTCTGGAACTGAACCAAGCAAAAAGAATTTAAAATGCCAAACAACGCACAAATTACAGACCTCCATATTTTCGCTAAAATCTGGTTCTTTCTTTAATATAATTTGATTAACCCAATCTCAAATCACGCGTACTAAAGAAGTTCTCTTTAAGATCATCGAGGGAGTTTTCAAACTCCATCCTGTCCGACATCTCCAAAGATGTCGAAGTCATCGCTTCAAAGCCCCGCCTGATCATTCCAGCACAAAAGTATTCAGCATCCACGATCTTAAACAGAGGTCCAAAACATCGACAGAGCAAAAACAGAACTTTTTAAGGCCCCATCAAAAGAACCAAAGAAATGCAACGAAATGCAAGTACACCTCAAGATTTTTGCTAGAAAGTGATGGTGTTTTATTTAAATACTTCAGGTATCCTGATTGAAAATTGAGGTATAATAAATTAAGTATCAATGGTTCTCAGGGAATGGCCTATAGACTTCATAAAGTTAAATTTGTTACACGGTTACAGATCAATTCCATTCAACTTCTGTTACAGCTCACTCATCAACCTGTTTTGTTTTTCGATACCAACACATTCACATGGAGGCAACAAAAAAAGTCAAAAAATCTCAAAAGTATAAGAACATACAGGCATAAAGGACAGGGAAAAACTGAGGCTGACTTCAAGAGAAGACTGAGCAAATAACAACTGAAAAGACTGGGTTTAAATACAGATGACAAATCTAGGCACAGATGAACTAGGTCATTAATCAAACAGAGTGGAGAGAGTTCAAAAGATTAATTGCTTCCCCTAGTGGCAAACTGGGAAATTATCAGGAGTCTCACAGGACCCCCCCTTCTACGAATGTCTCTTGACGTTCCACTTGGGACGGTCAGGGTGGCGATGGTGAAACTCCTGGACTATTTCAGGGTCCAGGATGTCCGAGGCTGGAACCAAGGACTGTTCCTCTGGTCCATATCCCTCCCAATCCACAAGGTATTGGAGCCCTCCACAAACCTGGTGAGAGTCTAACAGATGATAGACTGTAAACACAGGTTGGTCCCCAACAATATGGGGAGCAGGGGGCGGTTTGGATGCTGATAGTAGGGGGCTGGTGACAACCCTCTGTCAAAACTTCTCCAGGGCCCAAAATACCCACAGACCCCAGAGGGTTAAGTTGTTGTGAGCATATTCCACCCAAAACAGTTCTTTACTCCATAACGTGGGATTGGACGAGACAAGGCATCTCAAGGTGGCCTCCAGCTCTTGATTCATCCTCTCAGTTTGCCCACTGGACTGAGGATGAAACCCTGAAGAGAGGCTAACAGATGCACCCAGGAGTCTGCAGAAGGCCTTCCAGAACCGATAAGTAAATTGTGGTCCACAGTCCGACACAATGTCCTGTGGGATGCCATGTAGTTGGACAACATATTGCAAAAGGAGCTTAGCTGTTTCTTGAGCAGAGGGCAACTTGGTTAAGCGTATTAAATGACAAGACTTAGAAAATCTGTCAACGATAACAAAAATTACAGTGTTACCTTCAGATGGGGGAAGTCCCATGATAAAATCAACTGAGATGTGAGACCAAGGTTGGAATGGAATGGAAAGTGGGTGCAACAACCCTTGAGGACGCATCCTAGGTGTCTTGCTTCGAGGGCAAGTGGGGCAGTCCGCAACAAAAGAACGGACATCCTCCTCCATGTTGGGCCACCAAAATTGTTGCCTCAGAAACTCAAGTGTCCTTTCAATACCAGGGTGACTTGTCAGTCTCGAGGAGTGCCCCCACTGTAGTACTTGAGAACAAACTGATTTGGGAACAAAAATACAGCCTGGTGGGCCATTACCTGGGTCTGCCTCTGTCCTTTGAGCCCTCCTGACAATAATCTCTATTCCTCACTGGATAGGTGCCACAATCCGGGTGCTTGAGCGGATCGGCTCAGGATTCTGAACTTGCTCTGGTGTATCAAACTGCCTGGACAATGCTTCTGGTTTCTGATTCTTAGAACCTGGGCGGTAGGACAAGGTGAAGTGGAAGCAATTAAAAAAAGAGCCCACCTGGCCGCTTAGCCTCCTGTATGTAGGACAAGTTCTTATGGTCAGTCCAGACCAGGAATGGATGTTTATCCCCCTCTAGCCAGTGTCGCTCATCCAAAGCCACCTTGACCACAAGCAGTTCTCTGTTGCCAATGTCATAATTACGTTCACTGGGAGAGAGATGGCGTGAAAGAAAAGCACATGGGTGTAGTTTCCATTCAGTGCTTGCTCATTGGGAAAGTATAGCCCCCACCCCCACATAAGAAGCATCAACTTCAATGATAAAAGGGAGCTCTGGTTCAGGCAGGGTAAGTATTGGAGCTGTGACAAAATGCTTCTTCATATCCTTGAATGCCTTGTCTGCCTCTGGGGTCCAAGAAAGCATCATACCTTTAATAAGGGCAGTAAGAGGTGCAGTTATGGAGCTAAAAATCCTTATAAAACGTCTATAGAAATTGGCAAACCCCAAAAAGATTTGCAGCTCCTTAACTGTAATGAGTTGTATATCCTTGATATAATTCTCCATGGCAACTCTTTCAGGGGCAGAGGGAGAATAAATCCGACCATGAGGCAGGCAGGTTCCAGGCAACATTTGAATGCCACTCGCGACTTACTGAAAACCTCTTTTAGAGCCATGTATTCTTGAGGGACTCGGGATAATTCAGGGGGGACTTGGGACTCGAGAGTGGGAGAAGGTCTAGTGAAAAGACAAGTAGCATGACACGAGGTTCCCCATTCAATTATTGAACCAAAGGTCCAGTTGATATGTGGATTATGATGGTTCAACCAAGGATATCCTGGGACCACAGGGAATTCTGGAGAGGGAATAACATGAAATTGAAGAGTCTCCTGGTGTTCCCCCACACACAGACGTAGTGGAACAGTGAGATGACAGATCTTACCCGAACCAAGGGATGTCCATCAAGAGCAGTGACATTCACAGTAGGGTCAATGGTGGCCAAAGGGATCTTGAGTCGAGAGGCTAGGTTAGCATCCAAGAAGTTTCCAGTGGCCCTGGAGTCCACGAAGGCATTCAAAAGTTGTTCACCACTTCCCCAAAAAGTGATATGTTGAGGAGGACTCCAGTTGCCCTAGACTCATGAGTAGTTGCTTGACCCGTCACAGTCCTCCCTTCCCTGGACGGGCCTTGTCTTTTCCCATCAGTGCTGGACAGGAAGATCTGAAGTGTCCAGGTTCCCCACAATAGAGACAGCTCCTTAATTCTTTGGTCACGTTCTGAGAGAGACGGGTATGCCCCATCTGCATGGGCTCCTCCAGAGCAGAAGTTAAACTTGAGGAAAGATCAGTGGACGCTGAACTCAGTGGTACCTGAACTTCAAATGATGGGTAAGGGGTGGTGTGATGTTCCCTTCTTCTCTCCTTAAATCGGTTATCTATCCGTATAGACAAATCAATCAGTGTCTCCAGATCTGCCACACCCTCTCTGGAGACTAGATCATCCTTGATAGTGTGAGACCATGCTGAAAGGCTGCTATCAGGGCTTCCATGTTCCACTTGCTCTCTGCAGCTAAAGTACGGAAAGTTATGGCATACTCAGCAACACTGAGGTTCCCTTGGTGGAGTCGTAAGAGTTGCTTAGCCGCTTCCTCTCCACAGACTGGGTGATTTAACACCTTTTGAATTTCCTCAGTGAAAAGTTGTTAGCTAGAACATGGGGATGTTTGCTGTAGCCAGATTGCTGTGGCCCAAGATAAGGCCTTCCCTGTCAGCAGGGTGATAAGGTAAGCAATCTGAGGGGAAGGTGATAGCTCAAAGGTCAAGGAGCACAGAGTAAGAAATCCTCGGCACTCTCCAGCCATCTTGCCATCATTACCATACATAGCAAGACGAGGCTCAGGACCAGCAGAGGGTGGAGGTGAGGCAGGAGTGGTCAGTAGAGATTGAGACAGCACCGGAACAGCCTGAGAACCCAGCGGGTTGGAAGATTGGCTGGTAAGAGGAATTTGGACAAGCAGTTGCTCATATCTCCCAACCGCAGCTTCTTGTCTAGCCAGGACATGTTTTAGCCTTTCCATGGTGGATTGTTGACTGGTCACTGCTGCTATGAGGTGTTGACATTCAGATGGGGATTGTCCTGTGGTGGCTGTTGCAAGCTTATCCGGGTCTGCTGGGTCCATGCTTTGGCTCAGTCTTGCTGTAATGGGGGTTTGGGGGGGGGGGGGGGTCGAGCGTGCAGTCTTATCCTCTGAGCTACTGGAGACACTTTGGTTCTTGGACCCAAATGCAGACAAAAGGCTGGAGACAGTGTGATGTTTAAAGGGCTGTCTTTACTGAGCACAAAAGGTAATTTCAAGATACAAGGCACAAATCAGTCTTAGGGGAAAAGGAAATTCCAACACTTCAACAAGTATATAATTCACATGTAGAGTCAAAAGGCTCAATCACATTTATTTCATGGTGATTTCTTGTGCAGTGTAAATGCATTTTAATTTTTCATATTTTAATAACAGTCTCTTGTTGTGCTGTTTAAATGTATTTAAATTCTAAATAATTCAAATGTTCATAATGATCGGCCTTCAGCAGAAAGTGTAAACTAAAGATTTGTGGTAATATCAAAACATCGCATTGTTTGTTTGAACATCCCAGCCAGACTGACACAGCAACATTGGCTCAACCAATTGCATAGGTTTAGGATGGGGCTGTCTGATGTCAGACAAAGGGAGATTAGGACCATGTATGACAGTTCATGTCAGAAACACTGTCAGGTTATATCACCAGCGATTGAGCTAGTGTCATGTTATTTATAACATATACCAGTGAAAATATCCTGACTTTAAAGTAAAAAGGAGTAACACATCATGCTGCTAAATACAGTACAAACAAGTGGTGTAGTCAGGGCCAAATGCATGTATGCTTTTTACCAGGACTGTTTGTGTATAATGATTTCTAAGGATCAATATTTGCGTATAACCTTGATATACCCACTTGTTTTACTGCTTCAGAAGTATATAATCTACTATCAATAGTTTCCCTTTAAATGTATTAGATGGTGTTTTGTGAAACTGGAGATTCTTTGTTGTAATTGGTGCATTACCACTAGAATTCTGCCATCCCGACCCCTGACAACCGTTGTCGCCGCCATTATCAACTGAGGGAATTTATTTCTTTTCTCTCCCTTCCTCTCTTCTTCCTGGTCATTGTATTAAAGCATTTTTTTATTTAAGTTTAGTAGGGGACATTCGCGCTGAACATGTTTTTGCGTCTGTCTGAGCTGTTTTTCAATGTAAAGCAGCTTCTCGCACAGGAACGCCTGTAAATATGGGTCATTCCTACAATGCTGTGTCATTTGTCCCCATTACTGTGTGGAACATTACCCAAGTCTGTGTGGAATTTATATTGTTCAATTGCACCCAATTACAATTTTGATAGGCTTGATAAAAAGAATAAAGACTTTTTATAATGTTACACACTTCTGTGGGCTTAAAAGTAAAATGTTAATTAACTGAAATCCTTTTCTATTGCACGGTGTAATTTTCTCATGTCCCAAAAACTGCACGTCAAACAAAAATAAATGCTAAAACATTGGATTGCTATTTTTCCCCCGCACACAGTTAAGAGTTTAGTGTTGCTAATATGTATTCATTTGTGGTAAATGTGTGATTTTAACACTAATAGCGGAGGTTTTTTGTGTGTCCCTTGATTTATTGTGCAGCCTGTTATGTCATAATACTATGACCTATCATTGAAGATATACTGTATGCTAGGAAATCACATCACATTGCACATTCTGCAAAATTTGAAGTTTATAACTCTATTTTTTTAAATGTATTTTTTTCCTTTATTTTGTGGTGCTAGTCATACAGTGCATCCGGAAAGCATTTATTCACAGTGCTTCACTTTTTCCACATTTTGTTATGTTACAGCCTTATTCCAAAATGGATTAAATTCATTATTCTCCTAAAAATTCCACAAACAATACCCCATAATGACAATGTGAAAGAAGTTTGTTTGAAATGTTTGCAAATGTATAAATTTTTTTTTTTTTTTAAAAATCGCATGTACAGAAGTATTCACAGCCTTAGCTCAATACTTTGTTGAAGCACCTTTGGTACCAATTACAGCCTCAAGTCTTTTGTGTATGATGCTACAAGCTTGGCACATCTATTTTTGGGCAGTTTCTCCCATTCTTCTTTGCAGGACCTCTCAAGCTCCATCAGGTTGGATGGGGAGTGTCGGTGCACTGCCATTTTCCCTCTCCAGAGATGTTCAATCGGGGTCAAGTCTGGGCTCTGGCTGGGCCATTCAAGGACATTCACAGAGTTGTCCCGTAGCCACTCCTTTGTTATCTTGGCTGTGTGCTAAGGGTCATTGTCCTGTTGGAAGATGAACCTTCACCCCAGTCTGAGGTCCAGAGTGCTCTGAAGCAGGTTTTCATCAAAGATGTCTCTGTCCATTGCGGCATTCATTTTTCCCTCAATCCTGACTAGTCTCCCAGTTCCTGCCGCTGAAAAAATACCCCACAGCATGATGCTGCCACCACCATGCTTGACTGTAGGGATGGTATTGGCCAGGTGATGAGGTTTTCTCCACACATGGGACATATTTATGCCCGTATGTGGGAGCAGATTTACTGTCTAGACAGAAAATACAGACGGGGGAGTGGAAACTCCACTCCGAGATAGTGGAACAAATCTGGGTGAGATTTTACAGGGCAGAAGAGGACTTCTTCGCCTCTATGAAAAGCGCAATGTCTCCTCTAATTCTCCCTAAGTCACCCAGCCCCCCTGGGTCTGGACGCGATGGCGCATACATGGCCCGGAATGTGTCTGTATGCGTTTTTCACCCGGTTTCTCTGCTCCCGGGAGTCTTGGCAAGAGTTCACCAGCAAGGGTCTTGCCTGTTAGTGACAGCGCCATGCTGGCCGAACTGGGTATGGTTCTCGGAGTTAATATCTCTCCTCGACGGCTCACCTTGGGCGATTCCAAACAGGAAGGACCTTCTTTCTCAGGCACAGGGGACAATATTTCATCCCCGGCCCGAATTATGGAACCATTTTAAGTGCTAGGTCTCCCTCCACTTGGAACAAATCTGGGTGAGATTTTACAGGGCAGAAGAGGACCTCTTCGCCTCTATGAACAGCGCAATGTCTCCTCTACTTCTCCCTGAGTCACCCACTAGAAGTTATGCCAATAAATGGGGTGTCTTGAAAGATAGTGCAGTAAACATAATGCAGATCCAGTCAACTGCCAGATTGCTTCAGTTCTGGGCTTTCTGCAGGGAGAACTGTTATCAGGAACATGCCCCGACACTCTCAGGGTCTATATGGCCGCCATTTCGACTCGCCACGCCTTGGTGGACGGGGTGCAGTTGGGGAGACATCCTCTACTCGCTCGCTTCATTCGTGGAGCTAGGCGACCTAGGCCTCCTGCTAGGACCAGGACCCCTTCATGGGAATTAGCAATAGCCTTGGAGGGTCTGGTTGAGACCCCCTTTGAACGTCTAGAGTCGGAATCTACAGACTTCTGACTCTCAAGATGGTTTTTCTTATGGCGATTATCTCTCTAAAGAGGATTGGGGACCAACAGGCTTTGTCTTCTTGCCAGCCTGTTTTAGAGTTTGCCCAGGGAAGGTCCACAGCAATTCTGCACCCTCATCCTGACTACCCGTCACACTCGAGGCTCTGCTCCCTGCCGTTTACAACACCAGAGCAGGAAAGCCTTCACGGACTTTGTCCAGTCCGTGCCCTTCAGACCTATGTCCACCGCACTAGCCAGTGGCATAAGTCAGGGCAATTATTCGTTTGCCATGAGGACCACAACAGGGGGGCGGCCACCACCAAGCAGACCTTGTCGCATTGGGTTAGGGACGCTATTGCCCTGGCCTACGAGGCGCGCGGTCAAGCTTCGCCTGTAGGCATCAGGGGTCCCTCTGCAGCATGTTTGTGATGCGGCAGACTGGTCCTCTCCACACACATTCATTAGATTCTACAGCTTGGATGTTCATGCCACTCCGGGCTCTTATGTCCTTGAGTCGACATCTCAAGCCCATGTCTGAGCCCTCTCACGCTCTTGTGAGCACACTATACAATCGCAGGATGTCTGGACAGCCACTTTGCGGCAGCGTGGGTATTCTTGTTCTCAAAGTGCTCTTTAGCGCAGCATCATAGTGAAGCTTTTTGTAAAGGGAACGTCTCGGGTTACTTAGTGTAACCCTTGTTCCCTGAACAAAGAGGAACGAGATGCTGCACTTTTCTGCCGCACTGGAATGCCCTGGAACTGCTCTTCAGACAAAATACCTGACGATGCTCCGGTGACGCATCTATTTATAGCCCTGCGTCAGGTGCGTCCAATGATTACACCGGCAGAGGCTATAAATTCCGGTCAATGTTCATTGACGTGTTGCACACATATTCACAGCTGGTCACAACTAAGACGTGTTCCCAAAGAGCTCTTCAGCATCTCGTTCCGCTTTTTTCAGGGAACAAGGGTTACACTACGTAACCCGAGACGTTTCCTAGATATCAATCACAAGATGATGATGAAACATGAAGAAACTTGTAAAAGTATGTTTTATTTTACAAAAGTATCAAAGCCGGAATGTTACCGAATTGTAGTAATGACCCATTTACGGTATGTACAGAGTTGCAGTTCTGCTGCTCTCTATACACAGATTACGCCATCTAAGAGCAATAGTAAACCAGAATTTTTTTGGTAGAACTACTCCACTGGTACAAACATATTTTTGACATTGCAGACAAGTTTAGCTTTGTCATTGAAATTAAATATCTATAAAACCTGCAGCCTGGTGGTCTCCTGGGTCCACCATTCCTCAAATTCTAATTGAAGTTTCACTTTGGACTTTTCTCGTAACAGCTGTAGATGTTCAATCTCAGTCTTCAGACCTTTTAAATGTCCAGATGTGATCTTGTAACTATAAAGACAAATTTCAATATGAGTTATGCAAATGAGTCATATAAAAATGGCATATTAATACAATATTACAACACTCAGGTAGACAATAGTACTGTTTTAAATAAATAAAATTGTACACACTTTTTCTTCTCCTCCTCTATCCGTTTAAGGATTCTGTCCTCTACAGGGTCTGACTCAGATTCTGTTTGGTCCCCTGCTAAGCCTGAAGGGAGATATACCAAGAAACTGTTACGTTGAAAATGTTATGTGACATATTCCAGGATTCTCTTAAATACTTAAAAATTTATCAACCACACCATCAAATTTAAACACTCATGAATGGGTCATAAACTATTTTAAAAAACAGTTAGTTCTGTCCCTTTAATTTGATTAGACAATTGGTGTTTCAGGAGTGCTGTGGTTTCTTAAATCAACACTGGACAATGTTTCACTGTTTGTTCGTATTTTTGGTTTTCCTGACATGCTGTCAGTTTTTGTTGCTTGGTGATGCACAAAGATTGATTCTGCTCTTGCTTTTTGGAACAATTTGCATTGACAGGGAAAAATTTGCAAAGTAATTGGACATATTTTGTCTAAAATGCAAGTTAAACTTTTCATGAGCAGGGTCTAAATTCCCCTGCAGTGCCACCTAGAGTCAGTTGTTTCCACACATGACACTGCACCACCGGTAGAGGGGGGCAGAGTGTAGGAGAGTATTTTTTTATTTTTATTTTTTATTTCTTATAATTTCCATACTGTATTAAACATGTGAATAAATGGGCTTTGTCTGCTGTGCTGTATTTATTCTGGGTCCAAGCACTGAAGGTGCAGAAACCCTATTGTATTTGTACTGATTTTCTGATTATTATTATGGGTCCAAGCACTGAAGGTGCAAGTTGCATTTATCATGTGGGTTTGACCAAGTGTATCCAAAAGCCGATAATTACTAAAATAAATATAAAAATTTCTAAAACCTTTTTGGAGATTAGGTGCTTTGTGGCTTTATAACAGTTAAAAAGTAAAAAAAAAAAATTAAATTGTATAACAATTATCATGTTTCAGGATTGTTGAACAAGATATCGGAGTCATATTTAACACCAGTTTGTAAATTCAGCAACTTACAAAGTACATATACAAATACATACCTTTTTTGCATATTTTGAAAGTTCTTTAAAGGCTTGAACCCTGACAATTGCTGCTTGCAGCTATTTTTAGGGGTTTGAGCGCTTGGTGATCAAACCCTATTTTAATTTAAGATTTTTATTATTATTAGAGGTTCAAGTGCATACACTGAAACCCTATTGTAATTGTTAAGATTTTTAGGGTTTCAAGCCCGAAGACCAATATCTACCAATTGAAAAGGCCAAATGTTACGAAACTTGATAAACAGACAACAGGGCATTCTGAGGATGCACGCAAAGATACGAAAAATTGCACCTATAGGTGGCACTACAACAAAAAAACACTTAAAACTCCGCAACCATATAATCAATGAAGTTTAAAATTGGTATGCTTGTAGGGCTACAAGGCTAACATATCCTACAATTTCAATCAGACAAATAAAAAGACATGGCCACCAGCAGCCAATCAATTATCAGCTACTAATAACATCAAACCTGAATGGCCGAATGTTAAAAAAACACTAATACAGTGATAGATAGGGATAGATTGAAGCTGTGAACCAAGTTTTATTCAGTGATGGCATTTCCACCCCATTTGTCAAATTCTTCTGAATCTTGATTTACATGCCTCATTTCTCAAATGGTAACAAAAAAGCCTCCAGGATCCATAAGGTCCGGAATTATGGATTTTCCTGTGCACTGAAAATTTGGGAAAACCAAAATAAATACTCTGTTCCTGAAACATAGATCCAATTGACTTGAAATTTGGTACCCATGCGTAGAATTGATGTCTTTCAATTTGTTACTTAGCAAAAATGAACACAACACAAAATGGCTGAAAGGGGAATATTTATATAAATGTCCAGATTGCCTCAATATATGTGTCAAATAAAATGTCATTTTTTTGTCAATTTGAAAACTACAAACTATAAAAGGTCTACTTTAATTTGTGTACACTTACAATAACAACAAAACCTTTTGAAAAATAAAGAAAATAAACAGGGTGCATCGTCTCTATCTACGCAAGCATCTTTCTGAAACACGTCAGAAAAATCAATTGAAACTCTGCGAATACTTATCACACACACATGAAACATATGTCTAAAGAAAGTAGGGATGGGTGGATCGATCCTAAAGTATCAATACTTCAGAGAATGACGTTGTATCAAGACTGTCTCTGACAACACGCGATCCGTGGGGAGAGATCATTTTCACTTGCGTCTTCACAAAGGTTTGTCCATTGTATGTGTTTTAATGCTTGCCAGTTTCGTCTGTATTTTATAATCTCACACCCAAACAATTGAGGGAGTAGCCTGTGAGAGACAAAACTGATGTTGCTCAGCTTCACTTGACAGCATGGGTAGGATCACAGGAGATCCAACGAGAACAGATAAACTACTAATAGCTGAATGGATGAACGTGCTTCAGGTACAACATCCTCACAAGTTTAATAATGACTGCAGTCTCACAATCTCAATCAATTAATCTCTGAAATGAATACAGATGCAACAGCACGACACAGTATGACAATAATGAGACTTCACAGTTCTCAAAAGATTAAACTCAATGAAACAAACGGCACAGACTGTGCCTTCAATGTCGTATCATGCGATAAAACCCCCTTAAAGAGACAGAAACCATTTTGCCTTCATCCTGAACATTGACATTCCAAGTAAATGAAAAGTACAAATGGCATTATTTTTAGTTTTTCCTTTCACTCTTACGTTGTAAAATGCCACGTTTTTGAATAGCATTTTAAAATTTTAAAACAATCACTTTCATTTAAAACATCAACAACCTTCATTGTTTCACTGGATCTGTTCCTATTTTAATAATCTAAAATACAAAGCACTGACCATTTAAAGTGTGAGCCTGTACATCTTGAAAGAGTTATAAACAGTCACAGTTTTACAGTGTTATAATGTGCCTAGATAGTCTTTCAAATCAACTTTTCTCTCAACATTTACTCATCCTCATTCCATCCCAGATGTGTATGACTTACTTCTGCTGAACATAAATTAAGCTTTTTAGAAGAATATCTCAGCCCTGTTGGTCTTTTCAATGCACTTGAATGGTGATCAGAACTCAGAAGGTACAAAAATCACATAAATGCAACATAAAAGTAATCCATACTACTCCAGTGGTTTAATCCATGCCTTCAGAAGTGATATTATAGGTGTGGGTGATATTATGATGAACTTCAGAGGATGAACTGATGCCAACTCCAACCATAAGGTTGGTCTTAAAATGGACCACACCGAACCTCACCGAAATTACCGGCCAGGTTGAACTGCGATGCACCTCACTCATCTCTGCCTGCATCACCTTGGTCTATTGATGGGCTAAATTCTTGAAATGGAATACATAGACTAACAACTGCCAACAAAATTGCATCTATGTAAACTTCTTCAGTTAATACAGGATGGACTTCAAAAGACATTAGTCATTAATCTTAATTTTAAACACTGTCTCTCAAACACTGTCTCTCAACACTCTCAACTAACTCAACACATCAGACACTCAACAAAGTGGGAGGCACATATACAAACTGTTGTAATTCCTACACCGTTCACCTGATTTGGATGTAAATACCCTCAAATTAAAGCTGAAAGTCTGCAGTTAAAGCACATCTTGTTCGTTTCATTTCAACTCCATTGTGGTGGTGTATAGAGCCAAAAAGATTAGAATTGAGTCGATGTCCCAATATTTATGGACCTGACTGTATGTGTTGAGAATATTAGGCGGGTGGCTACCCCAGATTTTCACATCACAAGCAAAAGCTATGAAGTTTTCCTATAAAACGTTTTCTTTTCGTCCATATTTATTTAGGCAGGACAGTAAACTAGTTGTTATTTGCTCAGCACATTGGCTTTCAAGCTCAGTCAGGTCAAGAAAAATCACTGTTGGCTTATTCTTTATTACAGAGGTCAAGTACACCACAAAGCAGACTTTTTACTAGGTGTTGTGGACTCATCAATAAGAACACAACATTTCTCAATTTGGGTTGGTATGTGTTCCACTATTTTCTTTCTTATCTCATTTGCAGTGTGAACAATGATACTTGCTGCTGTGTATCTGGAGTGCAGAGTGGTTCCCATGTCAAGGCCATTTTGCTGTTGGAGAACCACCAACTCTTTGTAGTCCGAGCATGGCCTATTGTTCTTTGCAATGGAGTATGCAGAGCGAAACAGAGTGGCTGTCCCTATCCCCTTCTACTTGTTATGGAGATTGCGTCTGCTTGCAGGTGGCTTTTTGATGTGCTGTGCTTATAAATCTTACTTCGTAAACATGTCAACTGGTACTGGTGGTCACCATAATGACTGTAAGTTACCTTGGTGTCTGACCACTCTTTTGACAACGACATCCCCATTTCCTGAAGTAAAACAAGGGATGCAATCTTGTGGCATGTTGCACAACCAACAAAGTCCCCATTTACTCAAGTGAGGGATTCTCTTTTTTTTAAGTGTATGTGTTGTTTTACTGTCCAAATTCATGGGTAGCCTTTCTGTCTACTTTCATCTTGTTGTTTTCCTCCTGCACTGCAGCCTGTCTCACCACCACTGTCTGCCTTTGGTCTGTCTGCCTCACTAAACACTGTAAAGCACGGTTTGGAGATGTACAGTTAAAGACAAAATGATTAGCACCCCTATGAAATTTCAATTCTTTTTCAAATATTTCCAAAGTGATGTTTAACAGAGCAAGGGGATTTTAACACAGTATTTTTTATTATATTTTTCCTCTGGAGAAAGCCTTATTTATTTCTATTTGCCTGGAATAAAATAATTATTTAAAAAAAATAAAAAACAGCTAAAGTCAATATTGGTAAGGCACTCACCAATGTCCCTTGCTTCCACTCTCTCTCTGTCTCCTCCTGCTTTGCAAACTATCTCACCACCAGAGTCTGCTTCTTTGTCTATCTCACTGCTCTCTATAAAGAACGGTTTAAAAGAATAGGTTTTTTACTACACTTCCTTAATCTTCCCACTTCAGTGGATTAGATTAGGCCTTATTAATCAAAAAAACATATAAATTAATTAACACTAGTAAAGAACTAACCTCTCTCCTCTCTTTCTGCACCACTAAGCTCTCTCTTCACCGACTGTTTCTTTACTCTCTGTGAAGCACTGTTTTAAATGATAATTTAATGATAATTATATTTACTGAATAAATACACTAGTATATTAGTTGATATTGGGGATTTACAAAAACGGCTAATTTTTAGTCTCTCACACGTAGCTAACCAGTTTACTAGCTAGATGACTAGCTAGCACAGTAGCTACTTAAAGCTACTACATTTAGCTAACTACTGTATGTGGACAGCCAACTAACTGAAATATCAGAAACTATAGCATATTATTTACCATTTGATGCCTCCTTATCCAAAAGCCTGTTTTTTTTTTTCGGTGGAGGTGAAGACAAGGAAGTCGCATGAGTTAATGGACATTTACAAAAGTTTTGCATGTCTGTCCAATTGTTGCCCCCAATGCTAGCTGGTTCTAAGCCGAGGTCGGGTAGTTCTACATCGTCAGATTATTGCATGCACATGAATGAGCCGAGTTTTCTGTTGGATAGATGAATCCGTGCACGCTTGCAAAGCAAATAGAGCATGCGCAGGCGAACAAAACGAGCATAATTCGCCTGCCTGAGCAATGCTGGGAAAGCGGTAATAAGTAGGTAAACGCGTGTGTTTACCCTCCGCCACAACCCATTTGGAAGACCCATTTGCGACCATGCTTTAACTTCCTGGCTGATGTCAAGATGTTGCTTCAATATATCCACATAATTTTCCTTCCTCATGATTCCATCTATTTTGTGGAGTGCACCAGTCCCTCCTTCAGCAAAGCACCCCCACATCATGATTCTGCCATCACCCATGCTTCACAGTTGGGATGGAGTTTTTCCTCCAAACATAACAATGGGCATTATGGCCAAACATTAATTTTAGTTTAATTTGACCAGAGGACATTTCTCCAAAAATCTTTGGAGAAAAAGATCTATGTCCCCATGTGTACTTGCAAACTGTAGTCTGGCTTTTTTATAGCAGTTTTGGAGCATTGGCTTCTTCCTTGCTGAGCAGCCTTTCAGGCTATGGGACTCGTTTTAGTGTGGATATAGATACTTGTCTACCTGTTTCCTCCAGCATCTTCACAAGGTCCTTTGCTGTTGTTCTGGGATTGATTTGCACTTTTCACACCAAAAAGACAAAATGCATCTCCTTCCTGAGAGATATGATGGCTGCATGGACCCATGGTGTTTATACTTGTGTACTATTGTTTGTTCAGATGAACGTGGTGCCTTCAGGCATTTGGAAATTTCTCCCAAGGATGAACCAGACTTGTTGAGTTCCACAATTTTTTTTCTGAGGTTTTGGCTGATTTGTGGAAAAACAGACTTGATTGGAAATTACTCCCAAGGATGAACCAGACTTGTTGAGGTCCACAATTTTTTTTCTGAGGTTTTGGCTGATTTGTTTTGATTTTCCCTGATGTCAAGCAAAGAGGCTCTGAGTTTGAAGGAAGGCCTTAAAATACATCCACATGTACACCTTCAATTCAGTACACCTCCTATCAGAAGCTAATTGTCTAAAGGCTTGACATGATTTTCTGAAATTTACCAAGCTGCTTAAAGGCACAGTTAACTTAGTGTATGTAAACTTCTGACCTACTGGAATTGTGATATAACAAATTAAAAGTGAAACCATCTGTCTGTAAACAATTGTTGAAAAAATTAATCATGTCATGCACAAAGTAACTGTCCTAATCAACTTGCCAAAACTATAGTTTGCTAATATTAAATCTGTGGAGTGGTAAAAAAATTAGTTTTAATGACTTCAGCTTAAGTGTATGTAAACTGACTACAACTGTACATTACGACACACACACACACACACACACACACACACACACACACACACACACACACACGGTTTGGTAGTAACGGAATACATTTAACGGGATTATGTATTTAAAATACAAAATATTAGTCGCTGTATTCCACTACAGTTACAATTTAAATCATTGGTAATTAGAATACAGTTATATTCAAAAAGTATTTTGATTAAAGAAGAGATTACTTTGCATTTTATTGTCATTTGTTTTATTTAATATTTAGTCCTTTCAGATAGAAAACATTTATACATATAAATGATGCAATCCAAAGTGCATTTGAAATGCGGTGAAACACTTATGATGTGTTACATCCATACGTGGAGACAAAGTAGTAAGTTTGGTGCAGAAGAAATAGAAATAAACATTGTGTAAATTGTCAGCTTTACGCTAAGCTAAAACGCTATTTTTAGCCATTTTACATACACATGTTACCAGCCACGATCATATTTTTTTATTAAGAAAATTCACGTTGGATCCTAATTTCTTTTTTTCTAGTAAGACCTTTGATATTAGGGCAAAAATCTTATTCTTGATAATAATTTTTGTATCGTTTTCCTGTAAAAAATATTAAAAAATCTTTCAAACAAGAACAATTTCATTTATCTTGTTTTAGAAACAACATTGCATAAAATATGTAGGTTTTTCAGATAATGTATTTTTAACATGTATTTTGGCGAAATACATCAAAAAGTGAAAAAAATCTAGCAGTGCCTAAGTAATCCAAAGCATTTAAAATATGTTACTGACCTTAATGTAATCTAACAGAATACATTACAATTTACATTTTGCAGCATGTATTCTGTAATCTGTAGTGGAATACATTTCAGAAGTAACTTTTGAAATGTATTCCACTACAGATTACAGAATACATACTGAAAAATTTAATTTGTAATGTATTATGTTAATTACATGGTGTCCTGATTAATCGCAAATACAAATATTTGTT
The DNA here is from genome assembly GCA_032164185.1 of Moxostoma hubbsi. NCBI lineage: Eukaryota > Metazoa > Chordata > Actinopteri > Cypriniformes > Catostomidae > Moxostoma > Moxostoma hubbsi. Next base: position 34,130,901 of record JAVLUX010000023.1, on the reverse strand, counting down.
GAGAAATCCCTCATATAACAATAATTCAATATATAATGATATAATAATAATTATGCATAGTTCCCTTTACAAAAAGCTTCACTATGATGCTGCGCTTTGCTAAGCGCTATGGGAACGACCCTAGTCGTGAACGAGCTGTGAATATGTGTGTAACATGTCAATGAACATTGACTGGAATTTATAGCCTCGGCTGATGTAGTCATTAGACGCACCTGTGGCCAGGCTATAAATGGATGCGTCACCAGGTGTCGTCAGATCCTCTTTTTTCAGAGCGATTCTGTGTGTGTGTGTGTGTGTTTTACAAACCCTGTCAAAACTTTCTTTCCTCTGCTAGGAATTAGAATTTGTGAGGCACTTTGGGTGAGGGACATTATTGCCCGGGCCTACGAGGCACGCGGTCAAGCTTCGCCAGTAGGTTTTAGGGCGCACTCTACCAGAGGGCTCTCCTCCTCTAAAGCCTTGGCTAGAGGTCTCCCACTGCAGCATGTTTGTGATGCGGCAGGTTGGTCCTCACCGCACACATTCATTAAATTTTATGGTTTAGATGTTTGTTATTCCGGGCTCTTATGCCCTTGAGTCGACATCTCAATCTCATGTCTCTACAAGTTTGTAATGCAGCAGGCTGGTCCTCTCCACACACATTCATCATATTTTATTGTTTAGATGTTTGTTACACCGGGCTCTTATGCCCTTGAGTCGACATCTCAATCTCAAGTCTCTACAAGTTTTTGATGCGGGAGGCTGGTCCTCTCCGCACACATTCATCTGGTTTTATGGTCATGTTACTAGATGTTCATGCAACCTGGGCTCTTACGCCCTTGGGTCGACATCTACGCTTATGTCTAAGCAAGTTTGTGATGCGGCAGGCTGGTCCTCTCCGCACACATTCTTCAGGCTCTATGGTTTAGATGTTCATGCTACTCTGGGCTCTTATGCCCCTGAGTCGACATCTGAAGCTCATGTATAATCAAATCAAATCAAATCACTTTATTGTCACACTACTGTGTACACGAGTGCAACAGCAGGTGAAATTCTTGTGTGCAGTTCCGAGCAACATTGCAGTAATGACAGTGACGAGACATAAACCACTTTACAATAACAACATATTTACACAACACAATTTACATAACAAATGTACACATACCTACACAACAATTTACATATCAAATGTACACAATACACACAATGTAGAATACACACACTAGATAAGGGTATAAATATATATATACACTAACTGAATTGGGAGCGAGAATATATTGACAGAATGAGGATTAATAAAGTGCAGTGCTGATTGTTGATCGTGAGAGATCATGTGTTCAAAAGTCTTATTGCTTGTGGGAAGAAGCTGTCATGTAGTCGGGTGGTGCGGCTCCTGATGCTGCGATACCGCCTGCCTGATGGAAGCAGTGAGAGCAGCCCATGACTCGGGTGGCTGGAGTCTTTGATAATCCTCCGAGCTTTATTCACACACCGTCTGTTATATATATCCTGGAGGGAGGGAAGCTCACCTCCTATGATGTTTCTGGCCGTTCGCACCACCCTTTGCAGGTCTTTGCGGTTGTGGGCGGTGCTATTGCCGTACCAGGCGGTGATGCAGCCAGTCAGGATGCTCTTTACAGTGCTGTTGTAGAACCGTGTGAGGATGTGTTGGTTTATTCCAAACTTCCTCAGCCATCTCAGGAAGAAGAGGCGCTGGTGAGCCTTCTTCACAACGGCCTCAGTGTGGACGGACCATGTGAGTTCCTCAGCAATGTGGACACCGAGGAACTTGAAGCTGCTGACTCTCTCCACCGGTGCTCCATTAATGGTGATGGGGCTGTGTTCTCTGTCTTTCTTCCTGAAGTCCACCACAAGCTCCTTGGTTTTACTGACGTTGAGGGAGAGGTTGTGCTCCTGACACCAGCGCGTGAGAGTGTGCACCTCTCTGTAGGCTGTTTCGTCATTGTCAGTGATCAGACCTACAACCGTCGTATCGTCAGCAAACTTAATGATGGCATTGGAGCTATGTGTCGCCACACAGTCATGTGTGTAAAGGGAATACAGGAGTGGGCTGAGAACACAGCCCTGCGGGGCTCCAGTGTTGAGGGTCAGTGATGAGGAGATGTTGCTGCCCATTCTAACCACCTGACGTCTGCCTGACAGGAAATCCAGGATCCAGCTGCACAGCGAGCTGCAAGTCTGTGATGCGGCAGGTTGGTCCTCTCCGCACACATTCATTAGACTTTTATAGTTTGGATGTTTTTGCCACCTGGTCAAGTTTGTGATGCGGCGGGCTGGTCCTCTCCGCAGACATTCATCAAATTTTATGGGTTAGCTGTTTTGCTACTCCGGACTCTTACGTCCTTGAGTCGACATCTCAGCTCATGCCTGAACAAGTTTGTGATGCGGCAGGCTGGTCCTCTCCGCACACATTCATCATATTTTATGGTTTAGATGTTTGTTACTCCGGGCTCTTATGCCCTTGAGTCGACATCTCAAGCTCATGTCTGAGACCACTCGCGTTCTTGTGAGCACACTTCACAACCGTAGGGGTCCGGACAGCCCAAGTGCAGCGGCGTGGGTATTGCATTCCCATAGCGTTTAGCAAAGCGCAGCATCATAGTGAAGCTTTTTGTAAAGGGAACGTCTCGTGTTACATGTGTAACCCTTGTTCCCTGAAAAAAGTGGAACGAGATGCTGTGCTTCTTTGCCGCACTGGGACGTCCCAGGACTGCTCTTCAAAAAGAAGTATCTGACGACACCTGGTGACGCATCCATTTAATGTTCATTGACGTGTTACACACATATTCACAGCTCGTTCATGACTAGGATAGTTCCCATAGCGCTTTTCAAAGCGCAGCATCTCGTTCTGCTTTTTTCAGGGAACAAGGGTTACACATGTAACCCGAGACGTTTTCTTTATTAAAAAAAAAGTGTGTAGAATATATATATAAAAACATTTTCATATAATTAAAATGCATTACATTCTTGTGGCATAAGAGTTAATCATTGATGACAATACAAAAAGCAGCTTTAGTATAAAATGCATTGTTTACTACCATATTAGTAAACAGCATATTAGTAAGCCAATCATTGGCATACAGTTCACAGCAATCGATTTTGCAAGTGAATTTGTCAATCAGGTCGAGATTTATTATAAGGGCTTGTTTAAGGAGCCGTCAATGTACACCTGCATCAGACAGATTCTTATACAGCGTCTCGGGTGCGTTGCGTCATAAACACACAATTTTTATGTCACTGTGTCTGTCAAGCTCTGGCTTTTTGTGCACAATTTCCCCGCTTGAAAGGGACAGACACATCATCAACGAAGGCCTTAACTGGATTCCACTCTTCTTTTTATTGTATCAATTATGATCAATGTTAACATAGGTAGACAGAAGAAAGGTGAAAAACCTTTAACAGAAATAAAAAATACAAAATATGTAAATGAATTGCAAATAAAGCTTATTAAACATCCGTTGTTGTCATTCTTTGTATCTCTTTTGAAATGCAGCACTCTCAAATGATATTATTAACAAGCTTAATACACTATCACATTTTTAATGTGTATATGAAATCAGATCACGTTTAACGATCTGCTTAATCACACGTGAACTTCAGAAATAATATTTTATTGTCACTCTCCCACGATTAAATCGAAATACAAAACAAAGGAACACAAATCAAACACCAGTAACATAATAACATTAAGATTTGCTACACAGAACTACGTTTAGCTTGAAATAGTTACGTTATGAGCAGTTACAGAAAGTAGGTCACGGAAAATTTCCTTGCCGAGCACAGACATATGCTACGTCACAAACTAATTCGGCATTTGTAGCTACACAAACGTCATTCTCTTCCATTCACAGAAGCAAACGAATTATTAAAGTTCTCACCGGCTGCCACTTCGGGATTTGACGATGTATTTAAAGTTTGTGCACTTTTTACGTGTCCAGCTGCTCAGTTTTCGACAGAGCTCGTGTCCGACTCGTCCCATACACACCAACTCTTTTTTACTTCCGTTTTTCTGCCTCTTGCTCTGATTGGCTGAGAAACTACTATAGTTGTTTTTCCTTCTTTTTTTTTCTCTCTTTTCTTGTTCGTAATTAATTTATTTTTCCTCCAGTTTGACTTCACAGTGTCAAATACACTGGTGGCTCAGCGGTTAAGGCTCTGGATTACTGACCAGAAGGTTGGGGGTTCAAGCCCCAGCACCGCCAAGACACCACTGTGTGACCCTTGAGCAAGGCCCTTGATCCTATCTGCTCCAGGGGCACCAAATCATGGCTGACCCTGCACTCTGACCCCAGCTTAGCTGGGATATGTGAAAATAATAAATAATTTCACTGTATTTATGCAGAAATGTGTGACAATTGATCAATTATTATAACAAGTGTTTTGAACGCAAGAACACAAGTGTTTTTTTGTACTGCCTGCTGAAGGGTTGTTTTGTTCACTGCATAAACTGTGCGTTGCCCATACAGCTGAAGTTTCATTTACTGTCCTGAAGTAAACAGGTGGTACTACAAGCTAGTATTTCTCAGGAATGTTCCTTATAATGGTCCAGGGGCACTGCGATTAGTGTTGTCAAAAATACCGGTACTCTGGTACCAAGTCGGTACTCAAACAAAACAAAAAAATTTACGATACCAGAATTTCTGAAGGTACTGGAGTACTGAGTACTGTGTCTAACTTTCGAACACTCATGACAAGCAAAAGATGACAAGCAAAGCTGCTGTGGAGTCTCAACTGAATCTTGTCGAAAAGAAAAGTGGAAAAAGCCAGGTTTGGAAATTCTTTGGATTTGAGGCTGATGAAAAGGGAAACATCATAGATCAGCAAAAACCTATTTTGTAAACTCTGCTTTCACAATTTTCTGACGAGAGGAGGAAACACATCAAACTTAATAAAGCACCTGAAAGACAGACACACAGATTTATTCAAGAAAATAAAGCAGGTGAGTTTAAAAGCATATTATTATTTGCATTAGGGCTGAAACGTTTAGTCGACATTATCGACAACGTCGAAAATAAAAAATTGTTGAGAAAAATTTTCGTTGTCTAATAGTCGTTTGATCTGATTTAACGTACCATGAAATCACATTAAACTGTATTGATAAAGCATGAGAGCAGCACTGCAGTTCACGCCTGACGGAGGAGAGGAAGAATTACACAGATCAGTCCAGATGCACTCTAAACTTTCACAGTTTCATCTTATGTAGATCCCCAAAGTATTAGGGAATTATAATTTTTTTTTAAAATAAATTCAGAAGCACTCTGGTTGTGGAATAAGCGGAGCCGGAGCTCTTTAAAGGAAACATGCATTACATCTTAAATGCAGTTATATTTAATGCGTTATAGCTTTATTAAAGTTCATGTTAGCTCATGTTAATAACATGTTAGCTCATGTTAATAACTATAAACTCAGAAACTGCCATTTCTCTGTGTGGTTGGTGCCTCTTCTATGAGTTGCCCGAATATCCCGATCTAAGGGGGAGAGACTGAAAGGTGATGTTGAGAAATTGATTTATTTATTTATTTTGGTGCAGAGCACAGTTGCTCTTTTCCTCCTCGGTGCTGTTTGGATGTCAGGGATGCTACTGTTTGAGAGGTTTGAATTGACAATCTCCGTAACACTTTAAACTAGAAAAGTCACACTAGAATTTAAATTGGTCACATCAGTTTTGATGTCTGCAGTCCGCAATATCGAGGGAAGCCCAGTTGTTGCACGCGCGCGCCAGAGAGAAGCAGATCATGATCGTAAGATCGTTACACTCGTGCGAAAGTGCAGATGAGAAATCTTTAGCTGTTTGTGAGATTATCATTAAATCTGCCTCGGCAGTCCTAAATAGTTGATCATTTGGGCAGCAGCCGAAATATTTTCAATGGGAGAACCATGTCATTGTTCTTTCCTTGCTGATCTCGACCCAGTCCAAATAGACCAGTTGAGAAACACTGCTTTAACTCACACACACACTCATGTCAGACCCCCTTGCCTCGCTTCTCTCTGACATTTTCTCTGCTGCATGTATGTGTGTGTGACGCAAGTTGATGAGTCTGACAGACAGTCGAGAAGGAAAGGAGATGCGCATGCGCATGTGAGATTTTCCGTCCAGTTGCATTTTTTTCTCAATACCACAGATAAGCAAATGTACATGGTATGATAACCGTCTATTATGTGTACAAAGTTTGGTGACTGTACCTCAAAAGGGATGTGCTAGATAGCCCCCCAAACATGCCCATATTCTAGGTGATGTCAAAGACCCCCTTCTGCACCCCCCCCACCTGTAACTCTGCCACGCCCTAATGGCCAGCGACTCTGATGCGTGTGCAAACTTTCAAGAGTTTTCACGCATGTTATGCACCCCAAAAGTACCGATAACCTTGAAAAGAATAATAAATATAGCCGCAAGCAGTGATGATGGGTCCAAGCACCATGGGTCCATTTCCATTAGGTGGCTTTCGGAAAACAAAGCATGATAGACACAGTAACAACTAAACATTAATGTAAACTTGGACCCTAAACATACAATGTGTAATAGATATATGCCACCATTCCAGTTTGACTACAACTTCATGTAATTTAATCCACTGCCATGACAACACTTGACCAAGTGACACACTTCCTTCCACCAGTTGGTGGCGCTACAGTTTTGGACGAGCTATTACCCCTGACAGTTTGTAAAGCTGCATACCTCAGCAACTACATCCTGAGTAAAGAGAGCACGAAAAAGTCAATTTCTCACAGGGCTGCATGATTTTAGCAAAAATCACATTTGAAGATTATTACCTTTGATATTGTTATCGTGATTATTAATGTCCATTAAAATATTAAATTACCGTGACGTGGGCCGGTCATACAATATACAATACTGCATGACTGAAACTACTTCAACAGGAAAGTTTAAAGCTAACTATTATTTACACAAATTGAGCTCAAAATAGTTATATTCATGACTATGCATATCTAATAATAATCTAACAAATCCAGTTTTGTTTTTTCTAAAGCAGGGCACTTGGATTGATGGGATTGTTTGCAAATTGGAATGGTTCTCCTTCAGCCTGATAATCAAAAATGAGGTTGCCGTTAGACCAATGCACTGACTGACGCATCTCTTTCTTTAGCCGCTTAGGAACATGACAAAACCCTGACTAACATACTCAGAGAGTCACCTACCTTGGGCTGCTACTTGCATTCGTCTCATTTTCAGCTGTGTCTTTAGCTCATCTGGGAGTGAGAGAAAGAGACAAGATGTGAAAGGAAACAAAATGAAGGCAAACATGAAAAATGTAAACACTGTTTATGTTCCATTTATCTCTTTTAGAATTTCTGTACGTGTTAAATATCCTTATACAGGAAAATCCAATATACAGTTGCAGGGAAAATGTATGTGAACACTTCGAATTATCATGGATTTCTGAATATATTAATGATATAATTGGTGATAAAATTAAATTTGATGTTCAATCACAATAGACCAGGGGTGCTACTCATATCTGAAATTGTGCATCCTCATTTTTTTCCTTGCTTCCTTTCCTCGTTTCCTTGCTCAAGCCTCTTAGGAAATGAGGAAATGATTGAAGTAAAAGAAACAAGGACAGAGGAATCAAACAAGACAGATTTGAAAAATGAAATGTCCTGCTCACTCAAGCGTGACTACAGAGCACATTTTTGCACAGCTGCAGTACCTCGGCGCAGTTGCCGTTATGTTATTGAAACTATTTATTAATAATAAATCCAAATAATTCAAGATGCACTGTTGAAGTATGTGACAATTATAGATTATTAAAAGTGAAAAGGTTAAACATTCAGGTGCTTCGACCAAAAACTCTTCCAAATAGAATGCTACTGTGCATTCTCGCTCAAGCATCCTTGATAAGCTTCCTCCATCCTCTGACCTTGCCTCCTTGTGGTGCATTTAGAGAACTGATACGTCCTTTAATGATTGCAGACTTTGATCATTTCCCCTTCTGTCACTCACTCGAAGTTGTGTAGAATGAAGTGACACAATGGGTCTTCCTGGGATGCCAAACGTACCTCTGAACCTGAGAAAAGGCCAACGTCAAGTTGGCAGACAGAATTTGCATGCCCCGCCCCGAACATATGGGTATAAAGGGAAGCGGGGTAGCGAGTGCCAGTCAGAATTTTTCTTCGGAGCCTAACGGTTGTGCAACAGCACGCTGAGTTCGCCACTGTTCCACTCACCTCTACTGGCGATAAACACTGCTGTTGGATCTACGGCACGTTTCCAGCTGGTGTTCTCTCTCTCTGCACACTGTGCAGTCGACCCCCCGGGTGATTCGACAGTGCTTTCATTGCCTGAAAGAGTGTTTCTCCTCCTAAAAAGAGTTTATTTCTTCTAAAATTTTGAGTTCCCACTCATAAAAGAGCAATACACAGCAGGCGTTGAACATCGTTCCCAGCTTGGCCTCTTCGGCGACTCCATCGACGACTTCGCCCAGCAATTTTCAGCGGTGAAGAAGCAGATGGCACATCTTGCCGCTGCGCCGCCAAACCAGCACGTCCCGCCTGCTCGCCGAGGGCGCCCCCCTGTGGCTAAACAACAGGTAGCTCTGCCTCAACCTGGGCCCAGCTCTAAGCCCCAGCGTCGAGCACCACGCAGGCAGTGTACGCCCTCCGTCTCCAGGACCCCTTCCAGGACCAGGAAAGCTCCTGAGACGGGCGACCCAAGCAGTCAGACGTTCGCTCCAGAGCTGATACCAAGACCACTCTGTCCCCCGGTGGAGGGCCGGGAGGAGAATCCTTGTTTCATTTGCCGCACCGCCTTCGGGCTGAGGCACCCACAATCTCGATAAAGAGTGATTTGCTCACTCCCTTGGTCATCCATACATGCATTGAATTAGCGAAATAGTGGTAAAAGAATGTAAGGAGTCAAAACTCAAATAAGGGGAATAGTATAATCAATAATCAATAATTCATAATCAATAACTGATCATACGGGTTATGAGTTATCACTTACAGTTTTAAATTATCCCTAAAAGGGAATACGTTGCCAAGGTCCTTATATGGGCCCCTAAACGCAACGGGTTGCGCTGTTACACATATAGGCAGGCAAAAATAGAGTAATTGTATATATCAACATTCAATCACAACGGATTATAATTAAACATTAATATATCAATTGTCTAGAATCGTTCGATTCTCGAGATAACTCCTAAGGGGATTAATTTGTCATCTAATAGTCTGCTCGCCAGCGAACTGACCGTAAAATCTTTATTAACCCTTAAGAAATTATTCGTATAACTTAGAAAGGCAGACTATTTATCTTGGCCACGAAAAACAGCTTCCCTTTTCTAAACAAAAATACTATTTAAAGTATCAACAGTTTTAGAGCTCGTAGCTTAAAGATCGAACATCTCAAGGACCACGAAATCATGAGCAGATAGTCAATCAATGAATATAGTATTTAATACAGGAAAACTACGTATATATCGGTGACTACAGTTACACGGAATAAATGTATTTACAAACACAATAAACCACAAACTGAAAGTGAAAGCTTAAAGAAGGTGATAGAAAGAGGGAGTAAGAAAACAGTTATGGCAAAAACACACAATGGAACCTTAAACGAGAGACACCGAGGGATCACAAATCACCCTTTTGGAGCGAACAACCGTAACAGCATTTAGATCTCGAGAGGGAATAAAATACTTGCATATATATAGCTCTCTTGTGTTGAACGTGTGTGCGTGTTGGTCTTCTTTGGTTCCTTTCTGGGGCGAACGAAGTCGTGGCAAGTTTAAAGTTCCTTTAGATGACGTTACCACAGAGATAATTCAGACTTCTTTTCACTCGTCGGTGGAAATAAACACGGAGAATTATCTAAGAATGAAAACAAAAACTAACTAGAACAAACAAAAGAAAAAGAGAAGAGACGGTGACGACCCAGTCGAAAGACAAAACTAAGCAACGTAAACTGGAGTTCGGTTCTTTTAAGGAAAACCTAATCCACGCCTCTCTGAAGCGAACTGTCCAATCGTTGTTCAGAAAATCTTGGTTCGTCACATCACAGGTAGATTTGTTCACCTCACAAGATTCCACCCACTGCCCACTCTGGTACTCTCTGACGGAAGCTCTCCTCGGCACAGATGCGCTAGCACACAGTTGGCCCTGGGGGCTGCGCAAGTATGCATTTCCCCTACTGAGCCTACTTGCACAAGTCCTGTGCTAGGTCAGGGAGGACGAGGAACAAGTCATTCTCATGGCCCCCAACAGGATCTCACGGTCCTCGCGACAGCACCTCCCTGGCAAATTCCCCTGAGGAAGGACCTTCTTTTTCAGGGAGGAGCACCCTCTGGAACCTCCATGTCTGACCCTTGGATGGGATGCGGAAGGTCTAAAATGGTCTACCACCAGCCGTCGTAGACACGATCACTCAAGCCAAATACAAATTTAATGAAAGCACGTTTAAATTTTGTGCGATCTACAAGCATCGCTTTTGCGATCGACTGGTAGATCGCGATCGACGTATTGGGCACCCCTACTCTAGATGATGCAGGCCAATTTTTGTGCAAATCAGACAAACAATCTAGGAGGATTTCGAAAAAGTATGTTTAGCATTTTTTGAAATAGAATTATAATTTTTTACCACAAGGTGGCGCTGACCCTGAAACATTTTGAGTCCATTCCGAGCATGGTGCCAAAGACACATACAGAGTTTTGTAACAATATGCCAAGTCGTTCGTAAAATACAGCATTTTTTGACTAAATTCAAAATGGCCAACATCCAAAACAGTACAAAATTTCATCCCAATTACACAAAGCGTTGTGGAGATACAGCCTCAAGTAAAATTTTGCGTGTTCTTCGTCAAATTCGTTGAAGAGCCATTCAAAAATGGTATGGTTTATCAAAAAAAATAACTTTTTGTCTTGAGTGCCTCTAGATGATGCAGGCCAATTTTCGTGCAAATCAAACAAAACGGCATAGGACGAGTTCAAAAAAATATTTTTTTCCGAAAATTCTAAATAGTGGAAATATTTTCATAATAGGGTGCAATCGAATCGTCTTGAGCCAAGGAATCAGAGGAAAAAGAATTTAGTTTCTAGGTCTCAAGTTTTTAAAAGTTATTAACATAAACACGAGTGCAAATTTGGCAAATTGGTGGCACTAGAGGGTTTAAGGTAGAGTTGCCAAATTTGCTGTGGTAACAGATCAGATGTCTTCTATCTGTGTTCCAAGTTTCATAACTTTACCGCAAGCGGTTCTATAGATGGCCATAGCCTCAAAAGCGGAATAATAATAATAGGAACACTAATGAAAACAATAGGGGTCTTGACCCCTAATAATAATGAGAAAACTAACAGAAACAATAGGGGTCTTTCGCCACTTCGGGGCTTGACCTCTAATAATAATAATAAGAAAACTAATGAAAACAATAGGGGTCTTTCACCCCTTCGGGGCTTGACCCCTAATAATAATAATAATAATATTAGGAAAACTGACGAAAACAATAGGGGTCTTTTGCCCCTTCGGGGCTTGACCCCTAATAATAATAAGAAAACTAACGAAAACAAAAGGGGTCTTTTGCCCCTTTGGGGCTTGATCCCTAATAATAGGAAAACTAAAAACTAACTTATTCTGCACAATCGTGTTAACATGTATATTTGTCTTTGGACAACACATGACATATTTTACGTTACGCCTCAGAATATATTCAGGAAATATCCAAGTGTATTCACGGAGTAAGCCTTATTCAAGTTAATGTTTAATGTGAATTGCATTTTTATTTTTTAATAATTAAATAGTTCTGGACAAAAAAATTGCTTATAATATGTACCAGTTTCCCTCTGTTTTTGTATTTTGAATAATTAAAAAAAAAATAATAATATGTTACATGTTATGATCATGAAAAAGTTTTTCTCTCTAGATTGTTGGCTTACTGTCACACACACAAAAAAATTTCTGCTCCAATAACCACTTGATCTGAAGCCCTAATACAATCATGGCAGTTTATTGGCTGATGGCGCTTAAACGAAGCCCCCTAGGGAGATATGTCATGGGCTCCATAAAGGCGCTCACTTTCATGCCATCAAGTCATATTTTCTAAAAAAGGCATGAGCTAAGGCAGCAGTTAGAGAGTATGGAGAGCAATGCATAGTCTTGTTCTCCTCAGGGAACTAAGGTTATGCAAATAACCGAGATGTTCCCTTTCGGAGAACTCAAAATGCTCGAGGAGTTAATCTAACAATTGATCTAACAAATTTATGCAGAGAGGTCCACCCTGCTGCCATACAAATGTCCTTCAAGGACACTTCTCTAGCCAAAGCCCATGATGATGCCATGGTCCTCATAGAATAGGCTCGAATAGCTGAAGGTTTACGTAAACCGCACGCTTAATAAGCACTTGAAATTGCGTCAATAATTGAATGAGATAGTCTTTGCTTGGACACTGGAACACTTCTGTTGCAGCCAGCAAAGCACACCAACAACTGTTCTGAATTATAGAAAGAAAACCTGCAAATTAATGGTCTTTGTGTGAAACAACGTAGAAATAACCTTGGGCAGATAGCCCAAATGAGGTTTTAACACAATCTTTGAATACCCTGGAGCAAAATCCATAGACAAAGGATTGACCGACAGAGAATGCAAATCACAGACTCTCTTAAACAATGTCAGTTCCACTAGCAGTGATGTCTTGAGAGTAGAAAATAATCAGTAACTGTTCTCAAGGGCACAAATGGAGTGCCCGAGAGCACCTCTAAAACAAAATATCAATCGCATAAAAGAATGTGGTCAGGACGAAAAGGTCTAAGCCGGCATACCCTGCGCATAAGTGAGAGACAAGAGAATGTCTACCATCAGTGATAAGAACCATTGATAAGTGCATGTTCAGCTTCTATAGCGGCAACAAAGACTACTGTTAACTAACCTACGTACAGACATGCTTACAGGACTTCCCAGATAGTTCAGAATTAGATAAAAATAAAAGCACTAGGGTTTTAAAGTTAAAGGTGCACAATTTAATATATTACTGTTGTATTTAAAATGATAAAAGTCAATGATAATAATAATAATTTCTAGGGCTGTTGATTTAACACGTTAATTCGGTGCAATTAATTTTACAAAAAATAACGCGTTAAAAAAATTTACGCATTTAATCGCATGCCCCCAGACCATAATAAGGAAGATTCCTGAGAAATGCAAGCTTGTAGTACCACCTGTTTACTCCTGAGGCCAGTAAGTGAAACTTAAGCTGTATGAGCAACACACAGTTTATACAGTGAAGAAAACACTTCAGTAGGTGTTCTTGTGTTCAAAACACTTGAAGGAGCGCAAATGCGAACTAAGGGATCTCAAGATGCATTTAAAAATTGAGTATTAAACTATATTTAACTTGACAAAGTGACCTAAACATTTTATGTTTATGATGCAATGCACCCGAGGCGCTACACAAGCATGTCTAAAGCAGGGTGTAGCTGGATTGAGATGGTGCAAAATTCGGAAATTATCCCATAAATATCTAATCACAAATAAAATCAAAGAAATTTCCTTCAAACTTATTTATAAGTACTACACCTCTAATTATTTTCTTGTAGAGAGATTTAATTGTGATGTCAATATATTCTGTGCATAAACGTTTTATTCGTTTTTTTTTTTTAGCTATGTCTCTTCATAAGGAATATTATTTGATTAATGCTCTGCTTTTGTTGGCAAAGTTTAATATTCATAAATGTAATTATGATGGTTAGAAACCATTAGTTTTCATTTTTAATTCAGATTTTCAGCAATACCTAAGAACAATTTCCAATTTGAGTAACAAGAAAGCTGTAAAGTGTATTGAAATATGTTTTTAAACTGTTTATTTATTTTCCTTTTTGTTGTTGTTTGTTTTAATATACCTCTTGGCTCTAGATGTAAAAAGTTTTGTAAGCATTTATAAAAAAAATATGACTGACGCAGGTGTACATTGACGGGTCCTTAAACAAGCCCTCATAATAAATCTCCAACTAATTGACAAATTCACTTGTGAAATGGATTGCTGTGAACTGTGTGCCAATGATTGGCTTATGATCAATAATATGGTAGTAAACAATACATTGTATTCTAAATTAATGATTAACTCTTCTGCCACAAGAATGTAATGCATTTAAATTATCTGAATATTTTTTATTTTATATATATATATATATATATATATATATATATATACTGTATATATAGTTTTTAAATATTTAAAGATAACTATGTATAATTATATATTGATATAAATATGTATAATCATTATATATTGAATTATTGTTATATGAGCGGCTTTCTCTGCAAATATTTGTATATGCGATTAATTAATCAGTACACCATCTAATTAATTCGATTCAAATTTTTAATTGATTGACAGCCCTAATAATTTATTATTATCTTAATTATTTGTTTACAAATTATGATAATATATAAGTTGACTGGGTTCCAAAAAAATAACTGTGTGAATGAAAAGTGGACTGATATCATACAACTAAATTGAACAAAAAAGAGAGCTGAATCCTTTATAGTTCAGATACAAATGGAAAAACTATGCAAAACAATCTCTGACTTCTTTTCTACTGAAGACTTATTTTCCTGCTACATTAGTCAGTAAACGTCTCGGTTACTGTTGTAACCTCCGTTACCCGAGGGAGGGAACGAGACCTAGTGTCGAAGGAAGTGACACAAGGGGTCTTCTCAGATGCCAAATCGTACCTCTGAACCTGAGAAAAGGCCAATGTCAAGTTGGCAGACAGAATTTGCATGCCCCGCCCCGGACATACGGGTTTTAAGCGGGGCAGCGAATGTCAGTCAGGATTTTGCACTGAGGAGCTGAAGGATGAAGCACGGCCATTTACAGTGCTAGGTCTAGTGCCGTGGCAGGAGGGACAATAGGTCTCGTTCCCTCCCTCGGGGAACGGAGGTTACAACAGTAACCGAGACGTTCCCCTTCTGTCACTCTCTCGACGCAGTGTCGAAGGAAGTGACACAAGGGGTCCATATAAAAACGCCACGCATTGACCGTGTGACGTGACTGATGGAGCAGGGGCAAAGCAGGCTATTGCGTGTTAGAGGCACCTGAACCGAATGCACGTCGCCCTCCCCTACGCCCCCTCAAAGAGTTTTAGCATATCCACCTTAGGTTTTCCCGCACCCCTGGGGGAAAAAGGTATTACATGCTAGCATGGGAGCAAGCCCAACAGCTGCGGCCTTCTCTCTCACTATGTCTCTCACATAGGATGTAGAGCGGCTGGGGCTCAACCTATGTCAGGGAAGGCGGTCATTCCCCGGGGGGGAGCAGGAGAGCCTGGGCGGTGCCGAGAGAAGACTCGAAGCATTAACCCTGCTCCACGCACCCGGTAGGGGGCGGCTTAGAGACTGAGGAAGAGGCCTAAAGAGGCATCTTCAAAACTCGTCGGCGCCGGCGCGCCGAGAGGGGGACCGTACCGTGTAGGATACATCACGGGGAGTTAGCCTGTAGAGGGAACTATGCCCATGGAGCCTGACCCCAGTACAGAGCCCTAAGACTCGTACTGGGTCTGGCCTGCGAATTCAGCAGAGCAACTGGAGGAAAGGCTAGGGAGGAAAAAGCATCCAGGCAGTGACACTCAGTGGCTGACCTGGGACAGAAGGCGCACTGGATCACATTGGTGAAGGGCGCAAGATGCAAGCGGAACACCCGGTCGGTTGTGCCGCATTACCGAGTTCTACCGGCTCGGACCTGACAAAACAAGGGACAAGACCGACTCAACCCTTAGATTTAAAATCTGGCAAAGGTATTGGGTGTTGCCCAGCCCGCTGCTCTGCAGATGTCTGCTAGGGAGGTGCCATGGCTTAGTGCCCACGAGGACGCCACACTTCTAGTGGAGTGGCTAAGGCAATAGCATCAACGACCCAGTGGGCTAGCCTCTGTTTGGAGATGGCGTTCCCTTTCCGCTGTCCGCCAAAGCAGACAAAGAGCTGCTCAGAGTATCTAAAGCTCTGTGTGCGGTCAACATAGGTACGCAAAGCACGCACCGGACACAGCAACGAAAGGGCTGGGTCTGCCTCCTCCCGAGGCAGTGCTTGCAGGTTCATGACCTGGTCCCTGAAAGGGGTCATGGGAACCTTGGGCACGTAGCCCGGTCGGGGTCTCAGGATAACGTGAGAAAGTGCCGGACTGAACTCCAGGCAAGAGTCGCTGACAGAGAATGCTTGTAGGTCTCCTACCCTCTTGATTGAGGCTGACGCGATCAGGAGGGCCGTCTTCAAGGAGAGGGCCTTGAGCTCGACTGAATCAAGTGGCTCAAATGGGGGTCTCTGATCTCACTGAGAGATCCCAAGAGGGAAACAGGTTAGGCCGGGGAGAATGTAGTCTCCGGACACCTTTCAGGAACCTGATAATCAAGTCGTGCTTACCAAGGGACTTGCCATCTACTGCATCATGGTGGGCTGTGATAGCAGCTACATACACCTTCAAGGTGGAGGGGGACAGCCTCCCCTCCAGTCTGTCCTGCAGGAATAGAAGCACTGACCGAACTGCGCATCTCTGTGGGTCTTCGGCTTGGGAAGAACACCAATTCGCGAACAAACGCCACTTTAGTGCGTAGAGTTGCCTGGTTGAGGGAGCTCTGGCTTGATTGATCATGTCTACGACAGCAGGTGGTAGATTTACTAGATCTTCCGCGTCCCATCCAGGGGCCAGACATGGAGATTCCAGAGGTCTGGGCGCGGATGCCAGAGGGTGCCCCATCCCTGAGAAAGAAGGTCCTTCCTCAGGGGGATTTTCCAGGGAGGGGCTGATTTGCGTGAGGAGCGTGAGTTCCGAAAACTAGGTGCGGGTGGGCCAGTAAGGGGCCACCAAGGCGACCAGTTCCTCGTCCTCCCTGATCTTGCACCAGCACCGATGCAAGAAGGCTCACTGGAGGAAATGCATACTTGCGCAGCACCCGGGGCCAGCTGTGTGCCAGCACATCTGTCCCGAGGGGAGTGTCCATCAGGGAATACCAGAGCGGAGTTCTGGGAGTGGGAATGGGAGTTGTCCTGGGAGGCAAAGAGGTCTACTTGTGCCTTGCCGAATCGGTCCCAAATGAGCTGGACCATGGGCTGAAAGTTTTATGGCAGGCGAGGGTGATTGTCACACAATGCGTGCCGTGGCGCCATGCCCATCTCGGGACTCGGGTCTGTAGCCAGTGCTGTAGCGGTCTCGTATGCATCAACTGGAGCGGCGCGACCGCGGCTGAGGATGCCATATGCCCCAGGAGCCTCTGGAATTGTTTTAGAGGACCGCTGTGCCAGGCCTGAAGCGAGCGAGGCACCTGAGCACTGACTGGGCACTCTGTCATTGAGACCGAGTCTAACTCCATACCGAGAAAAGAGATGCTCTGGCGAGCTTACTCTTTTCCCAGTTGACCTGAAGCCCTAGACGGCTGAGGTGCCTGAGCACCTGGTCCCTGTGAGCACATAGTAATTCTCGAGAGTGGGCCAGAATGAGCCAGTCGTCGAGATAGTGGAGTATGAGGATGCCCACTTCCCTTAGGGGGGCAAGAGCGGCCTCTGCGACCTTGGTGAAGACGTGAGGGGACAGGGACAAGCCGAAGGGGAAGACCTTGTACTGATACGTCTGGCAGTCGAACGCGAACCGTAAGATGGGTCGTGTCGTGGCAAAATAGAGACGTGGAAGTACGTGTCCTTCAGGTCTACCGCTGCGAACAAATCTAGCTGAGAATCTGCTTCTGCGTGAGCATTTTGAACGGGAGTCTGAGCAGGGCCCGGTTGAGAACTCGCAAGTCCAAGATTGGTCGCAACCCACCACTTTTTCTGGGTACAATGAAGTAAGGGCTGTAGAGACCCTTCTTCATCTCGGCTGGAGGGATGGGCTCTATCGCATCCTTGAGGAGCAGTGTAAAAATCTCTGCTCATAAGGCACTGGCTTGTTGGCCGCGCACTAGAGTGGAGCGAATACTGCTGAAACGAGGCAGGAGCCGGGCGAACTGCATCACAGAGCCGAGTCGGATGGTCCTGGCCAACCAGCGCGACGGGTTGGGAAGCGATAACCGTGCGTCCAAACTCCGTGCGAGGTGGACTAAGGGGACGATCACATTTGACATACCGGGCGGGGCTTCGCAGCGGGGGGGGAGCAGGTAATAATGCGTCGGGAGGCAAAAGTGCGTCCCGAGGCTGAGGTGCTGAGAAAAGACTCAAAGCACTTACCTTACTCCCCACACCCGGCAGGGGCCGGGTTAGAGACTGAGGAAGAGGTCCCGTGAGGGCGTCTTCGAAACTCGTCAGCCATGGCCTGCCGGGGTTGGACAGTCGCGGGGCCGGAGGCGAGAGAGCTGCATCCGGGAAACCGGGACTGGAGAGATGTAGGGCCGGGGTGCCGAGAGAATGGCACACACCGGCTGAATGACCCAGGTAGTGAGGGAATCGCTCTGTAGGTACCGCAGCCCGAAGGCAGTGCGACAGGTGAAAACAAGGATTCTCTTCCCGGCCCTCCACCGGAGGACGGAGTGGTCTTGAAACCATCTCCGGAGCGAACATCCGACTGCCTGGGGTGTCCGTCTCAGGAGCGCTTCGGAGTATTTCTGGTCCGAGAGGGGGTCCTGGAGACGGGGGGCGTACGCCGCCTGCGAGGTGCTCGACGCTGGGGCTGAGAGCTGGGCCCGGGTTGCGGAGCTACCTGTTGTTGCTTTCTCGTCGCAGGGTGGTGCCGCGGCATGATGTGAGAAACTGTCCCCATCTGCTTCCTCACCACCGAGACTTTGCCCAGCAAAGTCGTCGATGGTGTCGCCGAAGAGGCTGAGCTGGGAGGTGGGGGCGTTGAGAAATCGTGACTTGTCAACGCCATGCATCTTGACCGTGTTCAGCCAGAGGTGGCGCTCCTGGACCACGAGTGTGGCCATCGTCCACCCGAGTGCCTGCGCCATTGACATTCGTAGCTCTGAGAGCGAGGTTGGTGCAGAGCGCAGTTACTGCAGCACATCAGGGTTGGAACTACCCATGTGCAGATCTTTGAGTGCCTTGGCTTAGTGAATTTGCAGTAGAGCCATGGCGGAGGCGGCCTGTCCAGTGGTACTGTAGACTTTTGAGGTCAGTGATGACGTCATTCTATGGCTCTGGAGAGGAGTACCGTTCAGTCCCGCCAGGTGGCGGTGTTCCACCATCCAGGGTAGTGAGAGCGGACAAGCAGAGGGCGGTTCCAACCGCATTGGCTCGTCATGCACTTCCGGGAACGATGGAACCAAGGGGGGGCGTGGCTATAAGCGGTGCCGTGACCTGAGGAACCGATCGAGTAGCCGAGAGGGGGGGATGGAGATCTCCAGTCCAGCCTCGTGCTCGCGACGGCCCGGGAAAGCATAGCGGACATCTGCAAATCAGCCTCAGACTGGGCGAGCCGACCCGGAGGTGGCAGCCCAGGCGAGCCATCAGCATCAGACGCCGCTGTGACGCTCTCCGATGCAGCGGCGATGTCGTCATCCAATTCCGGGAGCTCAAGGGAAAATGCCGGCTGTCTGGGAAGCGAGCCGCACTCTTCCCGAGCTTGGACGGAAGCAAACAAGCGTG
Organism: Moxostoma hubbsi; assembly: GCA_032164185.1. Lineage (NCBI taxonomy): Eukaryota > Metazoa > Chordata > Actinopteri > Cypriniformes > Catostomidae > Moxostoma > Moxostoma hubbsi. The sequence goes on along the minus strand of JAVLUX010000023.1, from coordinate 34,111,394 downwards.
CAGGGGGGCGGGTGGTTCGTGGGGATTTACCCCAAATCGCCTTCATCGCCAGCCGGGTCGACCTCAATCCCGTGGGAAGAAGGAACGACGCGGGGGGCGGCTGAAGTGGCTTTCTCTCATGACAAAATAAAACATGACCGCAATGTTGCCATGGTTATGTTCTCGCATTGAGAACATGAACCATTCATAAAACGCTGCCTGCATGTGATCGCAGCTCAGGCACGCGAGGCTGCTTTTATGACCGTCAGAAGTGGAGAGAAATCAACCGCAACCAGGAACTACAAAGAGGCGTGTCTTGCATATTTGAATACAACTTGTGGACTGAAACCAACTGTGGAAAACTGCCATATAGCCTGTAGGAGAGATGGGTAACTGAAGGATACAAGTACAAAGGGGAATACAAGGTACTGTTCCATTTTTTTCCTTTTTCCTTCCTGCAACCACTAGTCAGTTCTCTAAAACCAACAAAATTGTAAGACACAGGTTCCTGTACATGTGCACAAAACTAATGTCATGGCAGAACTTGCAGTTCAACAGAAGTGCACTGCAGAAAAGAGTGTTGAAAGCCGTGAGCGGCAGTGTCCAATACACAAAAATCCCCAACCTTTAAAAAAGTGCAGAAGTTTTAGGAGCAAGTCTTCAGATGAAACAAAAACATTTCTCAAAGAGAACAGAATCTGTTTCAGGTGTTGTGGGTCATTTCAGCAAACAGCCAAAGACTGGAAAATGGCAGTTAAGTGAATTGAATGTATAAGTGATAAGCATGTTTCAGCCATGCATTCAGGTCCTCCCCCTTCAACAACAACAGTTGATCCAGCAGTGAAAGAGCATGAAGAAAAAATTAAATGAGGATGCATCCCTTTCAGTGACATCAAAATACACAGAAATCTGTGGTGAGGCTAGCACACAGAGTCAACACTCATTCAAAATCTGACTGGTTAGAATATCCGGCTATTAGAAGGGAGGAAGCAGTAACAATGTATGCAGTGCTTAATGAACAAAGCAACCATCCTCTTGCAAAGACTAAGTTCTTTTATGTCTTTGGCATCTGTGACGAGGAGGAGGGTGTGGCCAGACCGTGAGGGATCACAGTCGGTGCTGAATCAGATGATCAGCTGGAGAGCAAGATAAATGGGGGCTGGAGATTCCAGTTAAGGAGAGAGAGATGCATGTGGCAGCGCTACATGTGTGTCCTTATGTTTTATGTTCATTTAAATCATTAAATTTTACGTTGACTGTTCAGACATTTCCCGCCTCCTCCTTGCTCATCCTTTAACTGTTACAGCATCAAGACCAATTCTAGACCTTACAAACTAAAAACATGTTCAGGGTGACAGAGACATCAGGTAGAAGAGCTGTCAACTTCATAATCAAGCCTTTTAATAGGAAACTCCAGCTTTAGCTCCCTACTACGATAGAATGTGACATGATACCCAATTAAAGGTCAGAGTTTTCCTCTCCTGAGGTAGTATAAAACCATCCTTGCCTGCAGCCAATGGAAGACAAAATCCTGGCTGTGGATACCAATGCTCCCATCCTGCTGCTGTTAGGGCAGAGATTACACAAGGTGCATGAGCAAATAAATCTGCCCCAAAATGCTCCTATTTCTCAATGACTTGACTTAGGACAGGACATAATTGGAGAAGCCTGTTTAGGATCAGTGCACAAGACAATAAACTTGTCTTCAATGTCTTCAATCAAATGTGCTTCTTAATGGTTGTGCATCCATTCTCAGTCCTTGTCCAAATAACATCCAAGTGAAGGATAATTTTAGTTGTGGGCCACTGCATCAAGGTTCAAACCATTCAGCCTGTATGGAAAATACAAGCCCCTCTGTGAGTACAGACAGTTTAGGTTGTTCAGTGTTCCAAAAGTCAAGAGATAATGAGAAACCAACATTGTCTGTCGATGACAAACAGTTCTGGGATATAATGAAGCAAGATGTCAATGGAGATGAAGGGAACAGCTGGGTGGCTCACCTGCCATTCCGGACTCCGAGAAGTTGCCTACCAAGTAATAAGAGACAAGCAATGAAGCACCTCTGCTCTCTTCAGAAAACATTAGAAAAGAAACCAGACATGAAATGACACTTCACCAAATTTATTCAAAAGGTGCTGGACAATGACCATGCAGAAATTGCAACACCCTTGGCAGAAGGTAAAGAGCAATGGTATTTGCCATTATTTGGTATATATCACCCTAAAAAGCCAGACCAGATAAAAGTTGTTTGAGTCATGTGTCGAATATGGAGTGTCCTTAAAACATGTCCTTCTCAGTGGCACAGTCTTAAATAACACTGTTTGAAGTCCTTCTGCACTTTAGGAGAGAGCCTATAGCATTCTCAGTAGATGTGCAATAAATGTTTTGTTGTTCAAGAAAAACCTCGCAATTACCTCAGATTCCTATGGTATGAAGAAAATGACATGGATAAGAATGTGATAGAATATTGGTTGAAAGTCCATGTGTTTGGTAACAGCCCATCGCCTGCTGTGGCCATCTACTGCATAAGAAAAGAGACAAATTTATGTATACGATGGCCTTGCCTCAGTAGCTACACCTGTAGAGGCAATTGATTTCCAAACAAGAACCAGACAAATGCTAGCTGAATCTAATCTGCTACTGCATAACGTCTCCTCCAACAGTATGCAAGTAGTGGAAGCTTTCCAAATGGAAGCTAGTGTAAAGAACATAAAAGATCTTGATCTCAGTTCAGATCCCCTTATTATCCAGCAAAGCTTGGGACTGTCTTGGAATTTGGAAACAGACAGCTTCACATTCCAAGTTTCCCGTGATGAAAAGAAGACAAGAAGAGGCATTCTGTCAACCATAAACAACATTTAGAACCTTTTGAGGATTGTAGCACCCATAACTATAGAACACAGAGAATACACATTTGAGCATGAGTGGGACATGCCACACCTACCTGAAAAACAGATAGAATGGGATATGTGGAAAGAGTCATTAGATGCTACTGAACATATCCAGATTCAGAGATGCTATATTCCAGTTTCACTGACATCAACAATGAAAATAAACGTATCTCTTTTTAGATGCCTCAGCAACAGCTATTGGAACGGTTGCCTACCTGAGAGCCACTGACGTTGAAGGGCAATGCCATATTGGATTGATCATGGGAAAATCCAAACTAGCTCCGAGACCCACACATACCGTCTAGGTTACGGATGTAACCTCCGTTCCCTGATGGAGGGAACAAGACGTTGTGTCGAAGAAGCGACACTAGGGGTCTCTCTTGAGCACCAAATATACCTCTGATCTATGAAAAAAGGGCAATGAGAAGTTGGCAGACAGAATTTGCATGTCCAGCTCCCGGACATACGGGTATAAAGCGGGGAAATGCGTCTGTTTCATTCTGGATTTTTATGAGGAGCCGGAAATGGTCCGGCCACAACAGTGGCTCGGCTCAGCTACATGGCTGGGAGGACACAACGTCTCGTTCCCTCCATCAGGGAACAGAGGTTATATCCATAACCTAGACATTCCCCGTCTGTCGCTCACTTCGTTGTGTCGAAGAAGCGACACTAGGGGTCCAATTTAAATCACGCCATATGCTGAGCCGTGTACGTGTACTGCTGACACAGGAGCGGGCAGGTACTTGACGTGCCAAAATGACCAGCTGTATCAGACTGCACGTACCCTTCCCCAATGCCCCACAAAGTCGTCGGAATCCTTAAAGTTACCTTAGACAGGGGAACAAGGCGACGCTTGCCAAACTGGGAATGGGCCGAGCCTAGTCGGGCCTCTTTTCTCTCTATGTTTCTCGCATAGAGTCAATGGCTGGGGCCCTTACACGCACCGGGGAATGGGGTCTTACCCAGTTTCAAGGAAAAGACCCTGGGCATTTAAGTCACATGTGGGAAATGGACCTGTTGGTTGATCCTGCATCTTCGGAGGGAGGAGTTGCTACAGACATGGCAACCGGGGGGCAGTGGGTACTGCCCAAGGGAGTCACGGACCCACTCGTAAGGGGGCCATACCGCGGAAAATACACACAGTGTATTTGTGCACTTGTCATAGTAATATCTTACATTCTGTTCTCTCTCTCTTTTTTTTTAAGAAATATAAAATATTTCTTTGAACTGCTCTTTTGACCAGTTTTGAAGGTCAGCGACACTTTAAAAAAATTGCATTACCTTCAGTGCCTTCCTTTGTTTTGACGTTTAATATTCACAAGGTCTTCCAACTTTTCCCAGACATGCTCCAAGTCTACCTTGGTCGCTAGCGGGATAGCAGCTAATTCCCTCTCCGATGACTCCAGATAATTGATCCATTTCTTAACATCCACCACTCTTGTAACCAACTCGAATTTCGACTTCATGGCAGTGATCGATCGACATATTACAGCAAGATCCTCCAAGTTAGCTACGACCTGCGTCAGCATTGCCAACATGTTCAACAGTCGACACTGAATCTCTTTCCACTCACTGACCAAATTGAGTCTCTGGCTTTCGGCCTTCTGCTCAGGAGCTTCAGCTTGAACACATAAGTGTCTTTTAATGTTTCCAGAGCCTGAAGATTTTGAATTCTTTGACATATTGTCTTCCAAGAACAGTTATGGAACAGGGTGTATCGAATCTCACCAGTTTATGACACAAAAATTATTAAAAACTAGCAAAGTGCGCAGAGCTCACTGTTCACATGTCTGAACCTTGCATGGTGCCGGAAGTAAGTTTAACCTGCAAGGGCACCCCCGGAAGTGAGAAATGCAGAAGTGTGAAAAACAACAATTGATTGAATTAAGATTAAGCCTAAAAGGTGGGATCCTTACGATTTTTGGTTAGATTATGCACCAGGTTGATTTAGTCAACCCATCCATGCAAAAAAAAAAAAACCCTACTCCTTGAAATATATTAATTAAATATGTGCCAATCTCTGAAAAAATGTGCGGGCAGCGATCTTTGATGATTTCTGCCAGTCAATCATTTTACACGTTATCATAGGGCCTGTTTACACATGGCCACTTCATGAGTTTTCCCTGATCAGATTGAATAAGCTCATTTCATTTACACCTGACTACATTCCGGTCAGTGATTTTAAAAGATGTGATTTATTATTTTATTCCAAGTGTCTTTGTCCATCGCACTATAAACATTCACTTCATATACACTCACCTAAAGGATTATTAGGAACACCATACTAATACTGTGTTTGACCCCCTTTCGCCTTCAGAACTGCCTTAATTCTACGTGGCATTGATTCAACAAGGTGCTGAAAGCATTCTTTAGAAATGTTGGCCCATATTGATAGGATAGCATCTTGCAGTTGATGGAGATTTGTGGGATGCACATCCAGGGCACGAAGCTCCTGTTCCACCACATCCCAAAGATGCTCTATTGGGTTGAGATCTGGTGACTGTGGGGGCCATTTTAGTACAGTGAACTCACTGTCATGTTCAAGAAACCAATTTGAAATGATGCGAGATTTGTGACATGGTGCATTATCCTGCTGGAAGTAGTCATCAGAGGATGGGTACATGGTGGCCATAAAGGGACGGACATGGTCAGAAACAATGCTCAGGTAGGCCGTGGCATTTAAACGATGCCCAATTGGCACTAAGGGGCCTAAAGTGTGCCAAGAGAACATCCCCCACACCATTACACCACCACCACCAGCCTGCACAGTGGTAACAAGGCATGATGGATCCATGTTCTCATTCTGTTTACGCCAAATTCTGACTCTACCATCTGAATGTCTCAACAGAAATCGAGATTCATCAGACCAGGCAACATTTTTCCAGTCTTCAACTGTCCAATTTTGGTGAGCTCTTGCAAATTGTATCCTCTTTTTCCTATTTGTAGTGGAGATGAGTGGTACAAGGTGGGGTCTTCTGCTGTTGTAGCCCATCCGCCTCAAGGTTGTGCGTGTTGTGGCTTCACAAATGCTTTGCTGTATACCTTGGTTGTAACGAGTGGTTATTTCAGTCAAAGTTGCTCTTCTATCAGCTTGAATCAGTCGGCCCATTCTCCTCTGACCTCTAGCATCAACAAGGCATTTTCGCCCACAGGACTGCCGCATACTGGATGTTTTTCCCTTTTCACACCATTCTTTGTAAACCCTAGAAATGGTTGTGCGTGAAAATCCCAGTAACTGAGCAGATTGTGAAATACTCAGACCGGCCCGTCTGGCACCAACAACCATGCCACGCTCAAAATTGCTTAAATCACCTTTCTTTCCCATTCTGACATTCAGTTTGGAGTTCAGGAGATTGTCTTGACCAGGACCACACCCCTAAATGCATTGAAGCAACTGCCATGTGATTGGTTGATTAGATAATTGCATTAATGAGTAATTGAACAGGTGTTCCTAATAATCCTTTAGGTGAGTGTATATTACAATTCTTATTCGGTTTTCCAGTGGACTTTTACTAGATTCAATTTAAACTTTACTGGCAAGAGAAACTTAAGTGTACACTACCAATGCAATTTTAGACACTACACAAACAGATATTAAACATTAAATGCTGAAGTTTATTTTGTTTAATTTTACCAGGTTATTTTCTATGCGCCCCCTGGAGCAGATAGGTTCAAGGGGCTTGCTCAAGGGCCCAACAGTGGCGGTTTTGGGGCTTGAACCCCCAACCTTCTGGTCAGTAACCCACAATGGGAGCACCTTTCAATGGGGCATGCTGGGCAACCAGAAATATTGGACCTTCTGGAAGTTGGTCGAACATGTTTGGCAGCTAAAAGATATGGAGCTCCTACTGGTGAAATGGGGCACCATCTCTGATGGTCCCACCTCCTAATCCTCATCAGTCCTACTGGTTGGTCCAGGCATCGCCAGAGATAGAGGAGAAGCTCCAAAGCTGCTCCCTTAGAATTACCCGCCCTGGCCCGCTGCAAGAACCCTGGAGGTGCCAGGACTGGGTCCTGACCTCTCACCAACAGCCACCGCCAACCCTGAGCCCTCCATAACGGTCACTGCCGACTGTCCATTCTCTTCAGTGGCTGCCGCTGTTCCTGACCTCTCCCCTGCAGGCGCCGGCGAACTTGACATCACCCTAGCAACCACTGCCAACCCTGACCTCTCATTTGTGGCTGCTGCCGACCCTTCCCCCTCTCCATTGGCTGCCGCCGACCCTGTCCTCATCCTTTTACTTAAGCTGCCTCCCTGGCCGTCAGACACTGTCCCCTTCCTGGAGAAGCTTGTCTGCCAGGTGTCGTCCCTTAGAGAGGGGTAGTGTCAGTATCTTGTCTTCAGTCTGGTTTCTCATTTACCCTTTTGTGACAGGATCCTGATACTTATATTTGTTGTCTCTTCTCTTCTGTTGTGTTCTCTATCATGTTCTCTGCCCTGCATGTTTCTGTCCTTGTAATTGTCTGGCCACCCCCCTTGTTTCTCTCATTATAAGTTAGTTTGCTTTACCTGTCCTACTCATTTGCCCTCTTGATTTCTCCCCTCTTTATATTCCCCTCGAGTGCTCTGTCCTGTGTTGGATTCTTCCTCTTGTTTCCCTCCAGTTCCCCTACAGTTCAGTCATGTTTTCCCTATTGGCCCGGTTAGTTCTTGTTTTCTTTGTTTGTTTCTATAGTTTGTCTGTTTTTTATTTTGTTTTGGTATCTATTATGGGGTTTTTGGTTTATACCCTTTGAACTCTGTCTGGGCATTTTTTATTATGTTTTTTGCATTTGTTTTTATTAAAAAAATTTGCACTTTTTTTGAGCATTCGTCTCTCTGCATTTGGGTTCTTCATACACAAACCTGCCAGCCCTCCTCTAGATTGCTCTGCCTTGATCTGTTCCTGGTCTGCCCTGCTCTGGACTGTTTCTGCCAGTATTTCAGTTTTGTTTTGTGTGTTGTTGTTTTTGGTCACATTGGGATGCCAGGTGTCATCCCTTAGAGAGGGGTAGTGTCAGTATCTTGCCTTCAGTTTGGTTTCTCATTTACACTTTTGTGACAGGATCCTGATACTTATATTTGTTGTCTCTTTTCTTCTGTTGTGTTCTCTATCATGTTCTCTGCCCTGCTTGTTTCTGTCCTTGTAATTGTCTGGTCACCCCCCTTGTTTCTCTCATTATAAGTTAGTTTGAACTCTGTCTGGGCATTTTTTATTTTGTTTTGCATTTGTTTTTGTAAAAAAAATTTGAGCATTCGTCTGTCTGCATTTGGGTTCTTCATACACAAACCTGAATGTGTGTGTGTATTGTCGTGAGAATACTGATACAGTACTCTGAAGTAAAACATCACAGTATTCTCTCAGCTATATATTTTTATTCTATTATTTTAAGAGTAAGTTCCTAAATGCTAAGAAGCCTCAATGAAGTGAAGACATGACTTACTGACTTGGATCCTGATGTGGTTAACTTGCTCTCCAAGTGTCTTGGCTTCAGCAAACCTGCAAAAAATAAACAGTCAGGGTGTGCGGAAGTGTGATAAACTTTGTAAGAATATACCACTTTTGAAAACATATCATGTGTGACATCAATGAATACTTATCAATCAAATTTTGTCAAAGAGGGCTCTATTTTTTTAAACGTTTCATAACTTTGCATGAAACCAACCAAGTGGAGAGTAGAGTGCTTGATTTACATTCTACAGAGATCCCCTTGTTTGATATAAGGTAATAGATGCAATCAAAGAATAGAGAAAAATAATTTATAGTAAATCTTAAAAATGATATTTAATAATAAAAGTTATTAATTATAAAAGTGTCTTGAACCAATACATTTGAGCTGATTAGATATGGTGAGTTACCTGTAGAAAATGTTATTTTCAAGTAATGTCTATTCTCTTAAACAGGGAAATCTACAGTAATAGTAGATTTTTTGAGCATTTCTGTTGCATTTAGAATTTTCAACATTCCTGTGGTAAATATGGATGGGAATCATAAGGAATTTAGTGATTCTGGTTCTGATTCATTTGAACAATTTTGGTTCTGATTCCTCTTAATGATTCATTCAGTACTTTTGAGTAAGAATTATTTGGAAATAAGAAATTAAATTCATATGGCATTTTCCTGCCTTATGTAGCCTGTTGCAAAATGATGAGATCATTTCATATTTCTAAAGAGCAGATATAACAAATAAGAAATAAATGTAATAAAATTCTTGTAAAATGCATGTTTGCATACTTTTTAGAGGCATAAATGCAATACAATAATTGATTCTAACCATCTATTAAACAAAAAAGAAATGTGATATTATTATTATTTGTATTATTATTAAACTCATAGATTAAATTCTTTAACCACATTAAGTTCACTAACTTAATTAAGTTAATTATTTAAGTAGAATAAATAATTAACTTATTTAATTATTGCCTGACTGATTTCTCAAAGATCTGAAGTACAACAACAAATAAACATAGTAAAGAAATTTAATTCCGTGTGCGTGTCGTGATTTCATGGTATACCATGGTTTTAAAAATAGATGATTAACATACCATTGACATTTATAAATGTACAGTATTGCATTCACTGTATTAGAAGTACAGGAATGAAAGTTTCCATTGTAAATATCGGTTAAATTAAGAGAGAATCAGCTATATTTACACAACATCATATAAGCTTGATCAAATAATTCTCTAAATTGCAAAACGCATCTCCTTTTATACTGAACCGTCACTTCATTCTAAAAGCCAAGCGTGTGAACTGCATGGCAGAGAGAGCGTTGCGGATTGAAATATCAAAGTCTGAACCTTAATTTCTCCCACCATGTGGCAGAAGTCAGTTTGGGAATATTTTGGTTACGTCAAAGATCCTTGTGACAAGGCGGAGGGCAGGGCTGGGTCAGGATTCTATACACCCGGCCCCTTATCAGGCTAATCAAGCCTCCGAGAGGGATAAAGGCCGACTGCGGATGGTGGTGCGAGAGCGTTTACGGGCAGCTGTCTGTAATATGTGTGTGTTTGTGTTTTTTGGCTTAAGTTCTTAATTAAGTATAATTTATATTGTCAAGCCAGTTCTCGCCTCCTCCTTTCCATAACCGCATTACACTGGTGCCGAAATCCAGGAAGGAGGAGGGATGTGCCATAGTGGAGTTCTCGCCACTGCAATCAACCCCAACAGAGCAGCCGCAGCCATCTGCCGGGGGACAGAGTAGCCTGGCCGCCTGGAGCGGGGAGACCCCTACCAGCCACTAAACATGGCGAGGTTAAGCAGGGAGGGGCTCCTGGCCTACCATCTGGAGCAGGAGAACCGCTGCCAGGGGCGGGGGAGACCCCTTCTGTTCCCTGAGAACGTGGTGGGGCATTCTGTCCACCAGGGGCTGGAGAACTGCCTCCGATGTGCCTGGGGAGGCACGGCTGTCATCTGTTAGAGGGTGGAGTAGTGGCCGAGAACCAAGCTAAGCCACATCAGAGAACTGGTGAGTAAGTGTTTTTTCTCTCTCTCTCTCTCTCTCTCTCTCTCTCTCTCCAACTGCCACTCCACGTTGGCCTTTTCCCTCTCTTTTAAATTTTACAGTGTTTTTTTATTGGGGGTTCTGCACTGTTCGGTTCTCGCCTCCCCATCTTTACCCCTTAACCGTCGAGGCACCATCAGTGTAGTTGATGGTTCCCCAGTTTGTTAAATTGTTGAAAAAAGTGTTGGATCAGACAGGGAACACTTCAAACCTGAAGAGCCATATCTGAGATCCCAAGGAATATTCAGAGATGAATGTAAGTGAAAATACAGTATATAGGCTCATGGTGCAAATTACGGGGGTCTAAGGGGGCCTCAGACAGACAGAAGACTCCATAGAAATGGAGAATAATTTCCGAATTCTTCGAGGGGTTTCATTTTAAATTATGCGATTGTTTAAATAAAACATTATATTTTAACGTTATAGAAGGCCTAAAATATATACATTTAATTTGACATCAAAATGTTTAACTTAGGGGGCGCCACTAAGCGACGATGGAGTAAGACGCGTCTTTAAGAGCTCCGTCAGCCAAATCAGTTTTACCAAATCACTATTATCAAGGGCCAACAATTATGTAAATTCTATGTTTACAGAGTGCATTTACCTTCAAAACACTAAGACTTCATGCTCGACTGGATACCTCAACATGAGCAAACAAAAATCCAAGAAACCGAAATCGACTCAACTAGGCCTCAACCAGCCACCGGACTTGCCTGGCACACAGACCGAAGACTACAGCGGTGATGAGGAGGATCCAACTAACCGAACTCTACTAGCTGCCATTACAGCACTCCGAGGTGAAATTACCAAGATAAAAGATGACATCTGTGAGAACTTGGAAAGACGCATTGAGCGTGTATATAATGACTTGAGAGAGGAGATTGTTACGACTAACAACATCGTCCAAGTGTCTATTGCTAATCTTGAAGCGAAATTTCAGATGCAACACGCTAAACTCACGGACACAGAAGAGGCTACCACTACACACTCTGATAGCATTAACCAACTGGAGCAACAGGTGACTAATCTCAATGCCGAAGTTGCCAGTCTTAAACAAAAGAATGAAGATTTAGAAGGAAGATCTCGTAGAAACAATATCAGAATCATGGGTGTACGAGAGGGCTCGGAAACGACAAAACCGAGGGACTTTATTGCCAATTTGCTGAAAGAGGTACTCTCGTTAGACAAAGCCCCGCTTATTGACAGAGCCCACAGAACCCTTCGCCAATGTTCGAACCCCTCTGACCCACCGCGCCCATTCGTGATACGCCTCCATTATTATCACGTCCTGGAAGATATTCTCTGCAAAGCTGCCGCTATGAGAAACCTCCAGTATCAAGGTAAAGCCATAAGCATCTTCCCCGACTACCCTCCATCAGTGGCAAAGTGAAGGGCACAATTCAACAGAGTCAGGCAACTATTACGCAACCAACCCGGCGTCAAATATGGCTTGCTTTACCCAGCGAGATTCCTAGTGACTCACAACGGTTCCCAGTCATCCTTTACAGATCCGCAGAAGGCCGAGGAGTATGCTGAACGTCTCATGGCAATTTCACCGGGATCAACTGGAAGAAGTTAAAAGACTGATAATATATCATGTACCCTACTCCGAGAAGGATCCTTACAAATTGTGGTAAGATAATATGACAAGGAAAGTAAGTGGAGAGAGACTTTTATATCAGACTTATAACATATCACTAAGCTACGAATGCTTATTCAAGGTAATATCCTCTTTCCCTTTATGGAATGCTTCTCCACTGTCTCTTAAATTCTGTCTTAGAGATATCCAGCAAGATTAATATATAAGAAGATATTGTTAAGATTACAAACTCCTTATAATGTATGATTACTAAACAAGCTTTATTTATTTTCCCATTTTCTTATTTTTCAAATTTAATCTACAATTACTCTGTTCTATGTTATAAACGGCCATGACCTTATAATTAGGCTTGAGGGGCTTCCCCCAAAAGGAGTAACAGTCTTTATAAGTTAGGTTACTCATACAGGGAAGTTTTTGTTTTTTGGCTTTTCCCACTAACTGTTTTCCTGTGGCTACTTTAGATTAGCCTAAGGTATTTAAGTTTATGTTGTTCATTTATTTGTTGTTCACTATGTGTGTGTTATGTACGCGAGAATGCGGAATTAAAATTTTTGGGCAGCAATAGAAGTAGATTTAATTCACTATAAGACATATAGATACTTGATTTCTCATCTCAATCATATGCCAACTTTCCTACATATTACATATGACGGACGCACTGAATATTAAAAAGGGACTGACATTTACAAGTTGGAATATATGTGGCGCAAACAACCCGTGGAAAAGAGGTAAAGTTCTGAATCACTTAAAGTCATTACACTCAGACATAACGTTTCTGCAAGAGACACACTTAAAAAACAATTCCCATAACAGATTAATATGGAGCTAAAAGAGTCTCAATAAAGATAAATGCACACACTCCATTCACAAATGCACACACTACATTCACATATGCACACACATGATTCATACATGCATACACAGGATACACAAATGCGCACAAAATTCACAAATGCACACACACAATTTAAAAAGCACAGAAGATTCACAAATGCATAAAAAAAAATCATAAATGCACACAAAATTCATAAATACACACACAATTCAGAAATGCAAACAAAATTTACAAATGCACACAAGATTAAGAAATGCACAGGACAAGATTCAGAAATGTATTTCTGATGCACACACAAATATATCTTGATTTACAAACTATTTGCGGTCTGTGAACTTCACTGCATTTGTGTGTGAATTTTGAGACTCCCCTGACTTGGCTCAACACACAAATGTCTTTTTTTAAACCGGGAATGATCTGAAACCAATCAGATATCTCCCTTGTTTTAGCCAATCACAAGAACGCACCCCACGTGGGGGATTGTTTACTTATAAGCCAATCACATGAAAGCCTTCACACAGCGTGCATGTGGTGCGGGCGCGTTCACGTTCACTTTCATGTTCACATTCAGTCAGTTAACTTGAGTCCTCAACATGGCTTCTGGCAACGACAGGGGAGCGGTAAGTATAACTTAAAGTGTTTAGCTAGTTATCTCCTTGTTATGAGATGTTGTTTAATTGTTAATGTTAACCGGTTTATTTGTGCAACTATCAACATAAGCTAGCGAGCTGAGCTACTAGCGAACTACGCTAGCGCGTCTGCATGCTAATAGGGTCAGGCTAACGTTAGTAACGTTATCTTTCCTTAAAGTTGAAATTCCTGTGAATTAAGTGACTGTTTGACAGGGTCTGTCGCCCCAAGCTGAGGTAGCAGCTCGGGCTTTTGTGCAGTTATTGGCCCGGGAGCTGTCCTCGGCTCCAAACGCACCAAGAGAGAGTACAGCAATCAGGGCTGGAGGCAGTGCTCCTCTGCCGGTTAGCGATGGTAGGGTGAGACAGGCTATGAGAAGGTGATCCATTTAACTTATTATTTTTACATTTGCTAGTAAAGTATAAAGAGAGGCCATAGTCCCTCATCTAATTGTTATTATTGCCCTCAGCCTGGTAGGGTTGGGAATCTGAACTCAAAAACTAATTTTATTCTGGGGGGTGTTCCATGCAGGTTCTGGATTTGTCCCAACTTTATTTCAATTAGCTTAATTGGCATGAATGTTTGGGTGAAGAATGTTGGTAAAGCAGAAATTCACATAAAAATTTACATTTGGTGCTTAAGAAAAGATTAATCTGTCCACCAAAGTTTTTGGTACATAGATAAAGTGTTATGTATTGTTTATTAAGTGACACATGTTTACTTTACTGACAGTGAATAATATTATTCTGACACATTTAATATTGGTGTCTGGAACAGTAATGAATAGCGTTAGTGTATTTTGTACTGTTATTGAGACATTATTTAAATCATTGAAAAGTAGGTAAACGAAACCCAAAAATATCGTTTCCCTACAAATCTTTTTGTCTTTCCCACGTCAGACAGTTCCCGAGTATGTTTAATACTGATCAGCCAAGAGGAAAACGACGATTCTCTACCTCTGCCCCTTGCATTGTGAAAAGGACAGACTTTCATATTAATGTCCTTTCGGAACCCAGTCAGTTCACACCAAAGGGCTCAGAAGAGCTAGAACTTGCCCATGCTGGCCTTGGGAAGAGGATGTTAAGTATACCCAACAACTTGAAACACGATGAGGTAATCATGTAGTATATAATACTGTAGAATGGGTAAAGATTAAAAATGTTAATCATTTGAAAAATAGTGAATTTCATTTTTTTTTTTTAGATTGTAGCTCTACTTGAGGAGGAATTTCCTAAACTGAAGACCTTACAAGGAGGTTGGATGTTTTTCAAGTCTACAGGTAGAATTTTTCTAAATCTCCAATTACGAAAAATATAGTTAATGTTTTTCTAATTCAAAACCTCAGATATGTCATGTGATGTCTGGCGATGAATTGCTATTCAAGTTGTAGAGGACAGTACTATGACTTGTTGAAAATATAACTTTTATTTAGTGCTGGGCAATGATTAATCGCGATTAATCGCATCCAGAATAAAAGTTTGTGTTTACATAATACATTTGTGTGTACTGCGTATAATTATTTTGTACATATAAATACACACACATGCATATATATATATATATATATATTTAAGAAATATGTGCACGTATATATTGTATATATATTTATACATAATTTATATTATATATAAATATTAATATTTCATATATAAATAACACATTTTTCTTAAATATATATATATATGCATGTGTGTGTATTTATATGTACAAAATAATTATACGCAGTACACACAAATGTATTATGTAAACACAAACTTTTATTCTGGATGCGATTAATCGCGATTAATCATTGCCCAGCACTAAATAAAAGTTATATTTTCAACAAGTCATAGTACTGTCCTCTACAACTTGAATAGCAATTCATCGCCAGACATCACATGACATATCTGAGGTTTTGAATTAGAAAAACATTAACTATATTTTTCGTAATTGGAGATTTAGAAAAATTCTACCTGTTGACTTGAAAAACATCCAACCTCCTTGTAAGGTCTTCAGTTTAGGAAATTCCTCCTCAAGTAGAGCTACAATCTAAAAAAAAAAATGAAATTCACTATTTTTCAAATGATTAACATTTTTAATCTTTACCCATTCTACAGTATTATATACTACATGATTACCTCATCGTGTTTCAAGTTGTCGGGTATACTTAACATCCTCTTCCCAAGGCCAGCATGGGCAAGTTCTAGCTCTTCTGAGCCCTTTGGTGTGAACTGACTGGGTTCCGAAAGGACATTAATATGAAAGTCTGTCCTTTTCACAATGCAAGGGGCAGGGGTAGAGAATCGTCGTTTTCCTCTTGGATGATCAGTATTAAACATACTCGGGAACTGTCTGACGTGGGAAAGACAAAAAGACTTGTAGGGAAACGATATTTTTGGGTTTCGTTTACCTACTTTTCAATAATTTAAATAATGTCTCAATAACAGTACAAAATACACTAACGCTATTCATTACTGTTCCAGACACCAATATTAAATGTGTCAGAATAATATTATTCACTGTCAGTAAAGTAAACATGTGTCACTTAATAAACAATACATAACACTTTATCTATGTACCAAAAACTTTGGTGGACAGATTAATCTTTTCTTAAGCACCAAATGTAAATTTTTATGTGAATTTCTGCTTTACCAACATTCTTCACCCAAACATTCATGCCAATTAAGCTAATTGAAATAAAGTTGGGACAAATCCAGAACCTGCATGGAACACCCCCCAGAATAAAATTAGTTTTTGAGTTCAGATTCCCAACCCTACCAGGCTGAGGGCAATAATAACAGTTAGATGAGGGACTATGGCCTCTCTTTATACTTTACTAGCAAATGTAAAAATAATAAGTTAAATGGATCACCTTCTCATAGCCTGTCTCACCCTACCATCGCTAACCGGCAGAGGAGCACTGCCTCCAGCCCTGATTGCTGTACTCTCTCTCGGTGCGTTTGGAGCCGAGGACAGCTCCTGGGCCAATAACTGCACAAAAGCCCGAGCTGCTACCTCCGCTTGGGGCGACAGACCCTGTCAAACAGTCACTTAATTCACAGGAATTTCAACTTTAAGGAAAGATAACGTTACTAACGTTAGCCTGACCCTATTAGCATGCAGACGCGCTAGCGTAGTTCGCTAGTAGCTCAGCTCGCTAGCTTATGTTGATAGTTGCACAAATAAACCGGTTAACATTAACAATTAAACAACATCTCATAACAAGGAGATAACTAGCTAAACACTTTAAGTTATACTTACCGCTCCCCTGTCGTTGCCAGAAGCCATGTTGAGGACTCAAGTTAACTGACTGAATGTGAACATGAAAGTGAACGTGAACGCGCCCGCACCACATGCACGCTGTGTGAAGGCTTTCATGTGATTGGCTTATAAGTAAACAATCCCCCACGTGGGGTGCGTTCTTGTGATTGGCTAAAACAAGGGAGATATCTGATTGGTTTCAGATCATTCCCGGTTTAAAAAAAGGCATTTGTGTGTTGAGCCAAGTCAGGGGAGTCTCAAAATTCACACACAAATGCAGTGAAGTTCACAGACCGCAAACAGTTTGTAAATCAAGATATATTTGTGTGTGCATCAGAAATACATTTCTGAATCTTGTCCTGTGCATTTCTTAATCTTGTGTGCATTTGTAAATTTTGTTTGCATTTCTGAATTGTGTGTGTATTTATGAATTTTGTGTGCATTTATGATTTTTTTTTATGCATTTGTGAATCTTCTGTGCTTTTTAAATTGTGTGTGTGCATTTGTGAATTTTGTGCGCATTTGTGTATCCTGTGTGTGCATGTATGAATCATGTGTGTGCATATGTGAATGTAGTGTGTGCATTTATCTTTATTGAGACTCTTTTAGCTCCATAGATTAAAAGCTAAATGAGCTATACCACACATCCTTCTCCACAAAAGCAAGAGGCGCAGCCATTATAATAAAGAAAGGGGTACCCTTTATCCATAAATCCACCATAGCCGATAAAGACGGTCGTTATATCATTGTCGCGGGAGAGATATACAACACATCTCTAACTCTCGTCAACATATATGCTCCCAATTTGGATAACCCTGCATTTTTTAAGAAAGTCTTCAGTTTACTCCCCAATTTGTCACAGACTATGTTAATAATAGGAGGAGATTTTAACACACCTTTAGACCCATTTCTTGATCGATCATCATCTCGTAAAATACCCCAAAATAATTAATGTGTCCTTTTAAATTTATTCCTTAAAAGTATGAATTTAATAGATTTATGGCACTTTAACAACCCAGGGATTATTCTTTCTTCTCGACAGTTCACAACTCTTATAGTAGAATTGACTATTTTCTAACTGACGCTCGATTAGTTCCGCACACAACTGATGTGAAATATCACACCATATCAATTTCTGACCACAGCCCATTAACACTCAATTTATATTTAGAAGGTATGGACCCACCCAGTAGATCATGGAGATTAAACCCTCAATTATTGACAGACAAGGAGTTTTGTGAATTCATTGAAGCTCAAATAAAACTATATTTTGAAATCAATGATACCCCAGAAGTCACATCATGTACTTTATGGGAGGCTTTTAAAGCCTATCTGAGAGGATGTGTAATCTCATATGAAGCGGCCAAAAAGAAAAAAGAAGCAACTCAATGTAAATATCTTGAAGAACAGATACAACAATTGGACCGACAGAATGCTTTAAACCCCACTCCCGACCTCTGCACTTTGAATTCAGAGAGAAACCTCACAAATGATTAGCTCGTCAATTTAGGAAAATAGAAGCCGACCGAGCCATTCACAAGATTAGAGATGATGAGGGACATATACTACTTAACCCAAAGAAGATAAATACACGTTTCTTACAGTTTTATTCTGAATTGTACACCTCAAAATTTAATAGAGATCCCAATACTATGAATACATTTCTAGACGAATGTAACTTATCAAGAATTTCACCTGAAGACTCGGAAAGGCTTAACACAGATATTCACTCCACAGAAATACAAAAGGCAATAACCTCCCTGAAAACCGGAAAATCATCTGGCCCCGATGGCATTCCGGTTGAACTTTATAAAAAATTCAGTAATATTCTTACTCCATTTCTCCATAGAATGTACAACCAAGCCCAACTAGATGGCACCCTACCACCAACATTAACTCAGGCTACAATCACTGTTATTCATAAAAAAGGTAAAGACAAGCTAAATATAGGCTCATACCATCCAATTTCCCGATTAAACATAGATTATAAAATATACGCAAAAATCCTGGCCAATAGATTAACTCCTCTAATGAATACAATAGTTCATAACGATCAAACTGGCTTTATATCAAATAGATCCTCAACTTCTAATTTACAACGATTGTTTGATATTCTATACACTGATAGGGAAATCCACAACGATTTAACCATACTGACTCTCGATGCTGAAAAGGCGTTTGATCAGATAGAGTGGGAATACCTGTTCGAAGTACTTAAACGACTTAATTTAGGTGTGAGATTCATAAAATGGATAAGATTCTTATATACAAATCCTAAAACAAAAATTCATACAAATCGCAACTTGTCTTCCTCATTCAGTCTGTTCAGAGTAACACGGCAAGGATGTCCCCTGTCAGCACAAATTTTTGCTCTTGCTATTGAACCTCTTGCACAAAGTATCCACTTAGACCCCCAAATATATGGCTATCAGACTAAGACTACAACAAATAAAATTTTGCTATATGCGGATGATATTTTTCTGTACGTGACCAAACCTCTCCTCTCTATTCCATCAATTCTTGAAAAAATTTAAATGTTTGGGAAATTTTCAGGATATCGGATAAACTGGACCAAGAGTTTACTAATGCCAGTTCATGACATCCCTCAAACAACGTTGGCAAGATTACCCTTTAAGTTTACCACTGATAAATTCACATACTTAGGCATAGAGGTCACAAAGCAACTTTCCTCTCTCATGCAATCTAACTTTCCACCTTTATTGGAACAACTCAAAAACAAAATTCAGTTTTGGAAAACCTTGCCAATATCACTACTAGGGAGGATAAAAGCCATCAAGATGATCTTCCTACCACAAATACTATATTTGTTTCAAAATATTCCTGTTTTTTTAACAAAATCCTTTTTCAAGAAGATTGATTCAATTATCCAACCCTTTCTGTGGAATTACAAGACTCCAAGAATTAACAAAAAACATTTAATCAAATCCAAAACGAATGGAGGTCTAGCCCTTACAAATTTCATGATGTACTATTGGGCATGCGCTTTTAAAAGTATAAACTCCTTTAACATTACTTCTAATACACTTCCCACTTGGTTAGCTATTGAAATGGAAGACTGTGATCAATATTTACCTATAGCCCTAATACTTTCTCCAACACCGCTTGACAAATCAAAGGACGTTCAAAATCCAATCATACACAATTTATTCCGTATTTGGAAGCAAATCAAATCGCATTTTACCCACAAAACATTACCGCTTTCTTTACCAATTGCAAAAAATCCATCCTTTCCCCCTTCTAATTTAGATCTGACGTTTTCTGACTGGAGGAAATTAGGATTATGTTGTATTCGTGACCTGTATACTGAGTGTAAATTTGCTTCCTTTACATAATTACAGACAAAGTTCAAACTACATAGCAATAATTTCTTTAGATACCTGCAGGTCAGAGACTATATCCGAAAATTTATGCCAGACTTCGAGACACAACCACAGTTTATGTTAGATGAATGTTTCACTATACCCCCATATAAAGATACATTTATTTCTAATATATATAACAAACTACAAACAATATCTTCCCCCTCGTCCAAAAAATATAAAGATAATTGGAAGAAGGACATGGGTATCCATATTCCTGATGACATCTGGGAACAATCTCTGGAATACATACATTCCTGCTCCAATAATACAAGACATTGTCTTATACAGTTCAAAATTATACATAGGCTTCATTTTTCAAAAGTAAAGATCCATAACATCTTTCCGAATGCTTTACCAACCTGCGATAAATGTCAGTCCCTCAATGCAACACTTTTTCATGCTTTTTTTTCCTGTCCTAAAGTTGCCAATTACTGGTCTGATGTATTCAATGTATTGTCAAGAATTTTTAAGACTACATTGACACCGGAACCATTGCTGATTATCCTTGGCACATCACAGTTTTTTAGAAAATTGACTTCAGCCCAACAACGGCTCATTTCCTACTCTCTTATTACTGCAAAAAAGTTATTTTTGATGTCATGAGAGGACCAACGATACCCACTGACAAAATGTGGCTTAGGGATCTGTCCAATACCTTACACTTGGAAAAAATTAGATATTTGTTGAAGGATAATCTCCCAAGTTTTTATAAGATTTGGCAACCCTTTACAGATTTCTTACAAGCAGTATCTATATAAATATTCATTTCATTTTATTTTATATGTACAAATTCTTACTGTACTTCCTGTTACAAAACTGTATTCTACTTCCGCTATGTTTGTCTTTGTTTTCATTTTTACTTTGGTTTATATGTATAATAATACAAAAACATCTGAGCCTTTCTTGTATTGTTGATTGAAAACTGTATAAGATATATATGCTCAATAAAACTTTAAAACATAAAATGTTTAACTTGTTGCGTGTGCACAGGATGGTACATGTCTTTTGCACTCTTTGTATGGTGGAACTTAATAATCATTAAAGCTCAACAAGATCATCCATGAGTGCAACAAGGCATGAAACACGAACACCAGCGAAGTGGTAGGTCCACAGCATCTAAAAACTTGTAAATCAAGCACAAGTCAGTCAGACACTTGTGGATGCACGAGACAAGCAGTGTGTCCCGAAAAAGAAAAGAATAGAAATTCTGCTTTTATCTCAAATGTAAATCTTTATATTGTATGAAAATATGTAAAGAGCAAAGAGACGTAGATGCAAAACAGTAGAAAAACAAGTGATTTTAATGTTATCATAAAGATGGAGAACAAAATGGCGGGGGGCTTTTTTCTTGTTTTATCATTAATATTATATTTCAAAGAAAATTATTAATTTTATCCATTTCCCCTGGCATTGTTTCTTCTTCATTCACAAGATGCGCCTAAAGGGAAATCCCAGGAAGAAAATATTTTAATGACATATTTTAATATAGACCTATCATTTATAATGCTGCTAGTGTTTCAAAATCCATACATAAAAATGCCTCAACATCATATCCAGTCAGATGACTTGTTGCTGTATTCAAATAATTTTATCAAGGCACCTTAACACCATGATACCGCAATTTTTTTGACGGTTATCATACCATAAACATTTCATACTGTTACACCCCTAATTTAGAGTTGGACATTCATAACTTGGGCATCAGCCTAAGATTAATTCAGTAACTACTCCGACTCATGTAGAAGGGTTTTTTATTCACTTTAAAGAATCAGCTCATGAGAGTAATTTTATGATAATTTGACTACAGCAGAAGCACTGGATGTTTTGCGCAAAAGAATCGGTTCTGTAGAGTCATTAATTCAGGAATCGACTATACTTGAAGCACTCTGCATTTCATGAAGCAGATTCAAAAGAACAGGCCCATAAGAGTGATTCGTTCAGGAAACACTGGGTGCTCTACATGTTTTAATGCTCTAGATTCAATAGAGGGAAGCACTACCATTGAAACACACTGCAGAAAACACTGTCAGGGTATTGTAGTTTATTGTTCAGTCCGCATCATGCGAGAACCGATAACGGAAATGAAAGCTGTGAAAATTAAAGTTCCGGTATTTAAAAAAAAGGAAAAGTTCTCATTTCCCAACCCTAATTGTAGCACACTGACCTATTTTTCAGTATGGCGATGTTGTCTTCAAAAGTTGAACGGTCTTCATGGTCCCTCAGAAAGACTTCAAATGCCTCCTGCTGACCCACAGACAGTTCTGGTGCTGATAGGGAAGAGTGGATCATAGTTAAAGTAAAGAGACTGTTTTTTTGATAAATTCTTTTAATCAGTAAACATTATCCATCATGTAATCAAATTACATTCAGTTTGATTTATCAAATGTGTTTTTATAATGACTGTCTAATTCACTGTTAACCCCAGGGAAGGTGCCACTCTCCTCTCTAGTAATTTGTCTCCTAGTCTTAATAGTTATAGTGTAACTTCACTGTAATTTACAGTTACAGTGAACATTCACAATTTACAGTTATTTTCACAATTTACAGTGAATAAACTGTAATTTACAGTGACTCACTGGGGCCCAGATAAGAGAGCAGACAGACCAACAATCTGTTATTTGCCTAGAGACATCACACAGGTCACATAAACTACAACATTTAGAGACTGTATCACCTAGGTATCATATAGATACTGTGTCTGTTCCCTGAACAACTAAACACAAACCCCTCACTAAATCATTTAGAAAAAAATTTGATTAAAGTCAAACTTGGAAAAAAAAATAAGATAAACATCTTAATAAGTTAGGGCTACTAATCATTAGATTTCTTTCAACCAAAGCCCTAATTGATAATTAAATTATTACAGATCACAGTTTGGATGTGCTCTGATTGATTGAAACCTGGCTTAAACCGGATGAATATATTAGTTTAAATGACACTACTACCCCAGGTTATTGTTGACATGAGCCTCGTCTAAAGGATCGAGGAGGAGGTGTTGCTACAATTTACAGTGACGCTTTTGGTGTTACTCAGAGGACAGGATATAACTTTAAGACTTTTGAACTAGTAATGCTTAATGTGATACGTTATATGTTCAGATATAAATAAAAATCTCTGTTGTCTTATAACCCTGCTACAGTATATAGATCACCTGGGCCGTCTTATCATCTCCTTGGTGAATTTGCAAATTTTCTATCAGATCTAGTAGCTACTGTAGATAGAGGTTTAATTTTTGGTGACTTCAACATGCACAGATATAATGAAAATGACACATTGGGATTAGAATTTATATATATAGAATTTGATATTCTCAACTATCTTGGAGTCAGACAAAATGTGGCACGACCAACTCATCTTCATAATCACACGCTAGACTTAATTCTGTCATATGTTTATACTATTGAAATTCTACTGCAGAGTGATGACATCTCATATTATTACCTCGTCTCTTGTTTGCTGCGATCAGCTAATATCACTCAATCTATACCAAGCTATCATTCAGGTAAAACTATTCTTTCGACCACTAAAGATAGCTTCACTAATACTCTTCTAGAATTGTTTCACATACTCAGTAAGCCAAAAAGTCTAGAAGAACTTGATATAATAACGTCTTGGTTACTATTGTAACCTCCGTTCCCCGAGGGAGGGAACGAGACGTTGTGTCGAAGGAAGTGACACAAGGGGTCTTCTCGGACGCTAAATCATACCTCTGAACCTGAGAAAAGGCCAATGTCAAGTTGGCAGACAGAATTTGCATGCCCCGCCCCGGACATACTGGTATAAAGGGAAGCGGGGCATCAAATTCCAGTCAGGATTTTGCACTGAGTAGCCAAAAGGATGAAGCACGGCCATTTACAGTGCTAGGTCTAGTGCCGTGGCAGGAGGGACACAACGTCTCGTTCCCTCCCTCGGGGAACGGAGGTTACAATAGTAACCAAGACGTTCTCCTTCTGTCACTCTCACTCACTATGGTGAAGGGCGCAAGATACAAGCAGAACACCCGGTCAGTTGTGCTGTGTTACCGAGTTCTACCGGCTCGGACCTGACAAAACACGGGATGAGACCGACTCAACCCTTAGATTGTAAAATCTGTCAAAGGTATTGGGTGTTGCCCAGCCCGCTGCTCTGCAGATGTCTGCTAGGGAGGTGCCGTGGCTCAGTGCCCACGAGGATGCCACACTTCAAGTAGAGTGTGCTCGGACCTGCAGGGGGGTGGGCACACCCTGGGCGTGATAGGCTAAGGCAATAGCATCAACGACCCAGTGGGACCCGCCGTCCACCAAAGCAGACATAGAGCTGCTCAGAAAATCTAAAGCTCTGCGTACAGTCCACATAGGTACGCAAAGCACACAAAACAAATTGATCAATTGTCACATATTATACATACATTTATGCATATACACAGTGAAATTATTTATTTTTCACATATCCCAGCTAAGCTGGGGTCAGAGTGCAGGGTCAGCCATGATACGGCACCCCTGGAGCAGATAGGATCAAGGGCCTTGCACAAGGGTCACACAGTGGTGTCTTGTCGGTGCTGGGGCTTGAACCCCCGACCTTCTGGTCAGTAACCCAGAGCCTTAACTGCTGAGCCACCACTGCCCACACCAGACACAGCAAGGGGTCATAGGAACCTTGGGCACGTAGCCCGGTCAGGGTCTCAGGATAACGTGAGAAAGCGCCGGACCGAACTCCAGGCAGGTGTCGCTGACAGAGAACGCTTGCAGGTCTCCAACCCTCTTGATTGAGGCTAACGCGATCAGGAGGGTCATCTTCAGGGAGAGGGCCTTGAGCTCAACTGTATCAAGCGGCTCAAATGGGGGTCTCTGAAGGCCTGGGAGGACCACTGAGAGATACCAAGAGGGAAACAGGCTAGGCTGGGGAGGATTCAGTCTCCGGGCACCTTTCAGGAACCTGATAATCAAGTCGTGCTTACCAAGGGACTTGCCATCTACTGTGTTGTGGTGGACTGCGATAGCAGATACATACACCTTCAAGGTGGAGGGGGACAGCCTC
The DNA here is from genome assembly GCA_032164185.1 of Moxostoma hubbsi. Lineage (NCBI taxonomy): Eukaryota > Metazoa > Chordata > Actinopteri > Cypriniformes > Catostomidae > Moxostoma > Moxostoma hubbsi. The sequence continues at coordinate 34,086,335 of JAVLUX010000023.1, read as the reverse complement.
CCCTCCAGTCTCTCCTGCAGGAATAGAAGCACTGACCGAACTGCGCATCTCTGTGGGTCTTCGGCTTGGGAAGAACACCAATTCGCGAACAAACGCCACTTTAGTGCGTAGAGTTGCCTGGTTGAGGGAGCTCTGGCTTGATTGATCATGTCTACGACAGCAGGTGGTAGATTTACTAGATCTTCCGCGTCCCATCCAGGGGCCAGACATGGAGATTCCAGAGGTCTGGGCGCGGATGCCAGAGGGTGCCCCATCCCTGAGAAAGAAGGTCCTTCCTCAGGGGGATTTTCCAGGGAGGGGCTGTCGTGAGGAGCATGAGATCCGAAAACCAGTTCCCTGATCTTGCACAGCATCGATGCAAGAAGGCTCACTGGGGGAAATACGTACTTGTGTAGACCCTGGGGCCAGCTGTGTGTCAGCGCGTCTGTCCCGAGGGGAGCATCCGTCAGGGAATACCAGATCAGGCAATGGGAGTTGTCTTGGGAGACAAAGAGGTCTACTTGTGTCTTGCCGAATCAGTCCCAAATAAGCTGAACCACCTGGGGGTGGAGCCTCCACTCTCCGCTGGGCGAAAACTGCCGTGACAGCATGTCCGCCGTCTTGTTGCGGTTGCCAGGGATGTGAGTGGCGAGCGAGTTGTGACATATGATGAGAGTGCACGCCACCTTGGCGATTTATGTATGCTACCGTCGCTGTGCTATCTGAGCGGATCAGAATGTGCTTGCCTTGGATTAGTGGAATAAACCTCTGTAGGGCAAGAATTACGGCCATCAACTCTAGGCAATTTATGTGCCAACGCTTCTGGGGTCCTTTCCTGGTGCCAGCGGTAGCGCGCCCGTTGCACTGGGCAAGCATTGTTGTGACAGCGCGTCCGCTACCACATTGAGGTTGCCGGGGATGTGAGTGGCACGCGGCGAAGAGACGATGGGCAAGTCGTGACCTGTGGCGGGAGCATACGCCTCCTTGGCGATTTATGTACGCTACCACGGTGGTGCTGTCCGACCTGACTAGGACATGTTAGTCCCGAAATAACGGGAGGAACTTCCACAGGGCAAAGAAAAGTCAGCAACTCTAGGCAGTCGATGTGCCAGCGCAGCTGAGCCCCTTTCCAATGGCCTGCGGCTGTGTGCCCGTTGCACATGGAGCCCCAACCCAATCTGGAGGCGTCGGTCGTGACCAGGACGCGTCGGGACACCTGCTGCAAGGGTACTCCTGCCCGTAAAAAGCAGAGGTCTGTCCAGGGTTTGAATGTTTGGCGGCAGGTGGGGGTGATCGTCACACGGTGCATGCTGCGGCGCCATGCTCGTCTCGGGACTGAAGGGCTGAAGGTTGGCAAGCGTCGCCTTGTTCCCCTACCTAGGGTAACCAGAAGGATCCTGAAGACTTTTGTGGGGCATTGGGGAAGGGTACGTGTAGTCTGACACAGCTGGTCGCCTTTGCATGTAGAATACATGCCCGCTCCTGTGTCAGCAGAACACGTACATGGCTCAGCGCATGGTGTGATTTAAATTGGACCCCTAGTGTCGCTTCTTCGACACAATGTCGAAGTGAGCGACAGACGAGGAATGTCGAACCACTATAGTGGCCGGAGCATTTCCGGCTCCTCAGAAAAATCCTGAATGAACTCCCCGCTTTTATACCCGTATGTCCAGGGGCGGTGTGTGCAAATACTGGCTGCCAACTTCTCATTGGCCTTTTTTCATAGATCAGAGGCATATTCGGCGCTCAAGAGAGACCCCTAGTGTTGCTTCATCAACACAATGTCTCATTCCCTCCATCAGGGAACGGAGGTTACATCCGTAACCTAGACGTTTTAGCTTCTTTGAATTGATTACCAATTCATTTTAGGGTTGATTTTAAGATTTGATTAGTTACATTACATGGTTTGGCTTGAGAAAATTAGCAGAACCTTTGAGGACTTACGTAACAGTTAGACCCCTTAGATCTTCTTGTCAGCTGTTCAAAGATCCAGATACAAAACTAAAGGTTATAATGCTTATGTAGTGCAGGCCCCATGATTACGGAACAGCCTGCTCTGGGATTAGATCTGTGAATCTGTGTCTGTTTTTAAGTTTCGTTTAAAAACTAATTTGTGTATATTTGCTTTATACAGTATGTGAATGTGTTGTGTTTTACTGTGTGTTGTTTTTTATTTTAAGTGTTGTGAAGCACTTTGTGCTAAATCGCTAAAAGGTACTATACATTGGTTGTTATACACAGTAAGGTATATTTGTGCAAATTTTTTCAATTTGTTTGGCAGGTAGGCAGGTTTCAACCATCATGGAGAACTTCAAACTTATTTTATGGATTTTTTATGGTCTCAAGTGCTTCTGTGTCTTTATGTTATGTCAGATTGACTATGATCTTGGTGTTATTACTTTTTTGGTGTTAATCTGCCATTTTTGATAAACAAATGGTAAATGGTCTGCACTTATATAGTGCTTTTTTAACCTTTAGAGGTTACCAAAGCACTTTACACTGCATCCCAATCACCCATTCACACACATTCACACTCACACTCATACACCAATGGCAGCAGAGCTGCCATGCAAGGCGCTAGCCTTCCATTGGGAGCAAATTGGGGTTCAGTGTCATGCCCAAAAACACTTCAGCATGTGGAGTCATGTGGGCCAGGAATCGAACCATCAACCCTGTGATTAAATGCCCCAAATAAATGCTGTCATTAAGGAAAGTTTTTATACTGTAACCTATAATCCATTGCTAAATTAAAACATGAACGGATCTGGGAAAAGTGGTGCATGACTGACTGACTTCTAGAGTGGATTATTGTAATTCCCTATATGTAGGCTCTCTCTCATTTGAAGATGGTTAAAAATGTGGCAGCAAAATTTGTATCAAGGGACCAAGAAAAGAGACCGCATCCAGCAGCGTCAATTCATTCTGATAATGGGTGACACCATTATTAGAAACACTGGTAACAGGTGTGATGGGGAGACTCTGAAACAGGAATCAATTCTTTTGTTGAACTCAGTAACTTTACGAACAGGATGTTGTGATTGGCTCAAATAATCACATTCTCTACAAATACATTTTGGTTGGTGGGACACTTATTCATCATGTGCGTTTGAGTGATAATGTCAGTGCATGCAAAAGAGAGAGAGGGTGTGACAGATTTTGTAACTTTCAGAAGTTTGTGTAGTATTACATCAATGCATGGGATAGTGGTTGGAGAAGTGGATTCTTCCAAATTGTCTAGTTTCTAGTTGACAATTAAATTAATTCCAACCCAGCCTGTTACTTGTAATTTGCCCTCTTAAAATTGGATATGAGCAGCAACTACGATATGACATTGTTACTGGTCATTTTAAGGTAAAGTTTAAAAACAACAGCCCAAATTAATTATTTTCTTATTTGATTACGTATCCATAATAAGCCTTTTGATAATTATTGAATTGAGTCTGAATTGAATTGAATTTAAATGACTGGCTAGAGTTGTGAAATAGAGTCAACTCCAAAAATCTCAAATCGAACAGTCCTGGTAACAGGGCTACCACTACTTGCTGCCTTCCTAGAGCAACGGTCTCTGACATAAGGAGTTTCGTAAACATTTTGATGAATCACAATACAAATTATTTAAGGAAAGAGCAGTCAGAACTCCTTAAAATGGATTTTTATGAACTGTTTGAAACACTTATAAGATTTAAAGTTCAGTTGAACCAGGGAACCACTACCAGCCCAAGGAAAAAATAGTTTTTTCTTGGTTTCTTGGCATTTAACATATATATAGTTGCACAAAACCTGCAAAATGAGAGTACTGAAGAACACTGACAACTTCAAAAATATGGAGTAAAAAATAACGATTTAAATCAGATAATCTCCACCCAAACAAACTTGGTGCAAGATTGCTAATGGACAATATCTACTTTCCTTCCATCATATTTATCATCAACAGGCTGCATGGACAGGATTATGCCAAAATTTATGTCATGCATACTGTGCGATCCGCAATGCCAGGGATGGATTACCGACTGGGCCAATAGGGCCAGTGCCCAGGTGCCCTTGACTGCCCGGGGGGACCCTGGGCTTTAATGTTGCATGATCCAGTTTGGCGATCCCCCTGCTCAAAAACCCATCAACAATGAAAAAGAACCCCCTCCTTCAACAACTTTTGGACATGAAAATGAAACACTGTAAGCTCACTTGTCTGCGCCTGTTTTTTCTTTAATAATTTTGCAGCAAGCTTTGTGATCTAAATCTTTTTATTTCACTGCAAGCTCTTTATTCAATTTAATCATTTGTTGCAATTTCCCCCTCTGTCACTCACTCGACGTTGTGTCGATTTAGTGACACTAGGAGTCTCTCTTGAAAGCCTTGGTTACCTCTTACCTTTGAGAAAAGGCCATTGAGAATTGCCGAACAGAATTTGCATGCCCCACACCTAGACATACTGGTATAAAAGGAGGGAAGCGTGCATCTGTTCAGACAGAATTTTTTCTTCAGAGCCAAGCGGTTGTGTTTCACACATCTAAACCCACTGCTGTTTTACTTACCTCTACAAAGCATACGCTCTTGGAGATATGGTGCATTTTCAGCTGCTATTCTCTTCTTCTGCACGCTATTGCAGACTACTACCCTGGGCGATTTGACAGCTCCTCTAAGACAACACAGCGATATTAGCCTATATAAACGCCAAGGCGGAGTTCGCTCTCATCCAATCTCCTGCTTTGGAGTCATTAGCGGCTGAGGCACGCACCTCATGTCCCAGGCAGCCTCAATGCCACAGCGGATGCGCCTTCACAGCAGGTAACGCTCAGCGGAGAGTGGAGACTCTGATTTGGGGTTGATTCGGCAGAGCACAGGTAGATCTGATTGCCTCCCAAGAATCCACCCACTGCCCACTCTGGAACTCTCAGATGGAAGCCCCCCTTGTCACAGGCGCGCTGGCACACAGCTGGCCCCAGGGGCTGTGCAAGTAAACATTTACCCCAGTGAGCCTACTTGCACAAGTCCTGTGAAAGGTCAGGGAGGACGAGGAACAAGTCACTCTCATGGCCCTTTACTGGTTGGTTCTCATGCTCCTCATGAGAGCACATCACTGGCAGATTCCCCTGAGGAATGACCTTATTTCTCAGGAACGGGGCACCCTCTGACATCCGCCCCCTAGACTGGTGGAACCTCCACGTCTGGCCCTTGGACAGGATGTGGAAGATCAAAGCGGCCTACCACCAGCCATCCTAGACACGATCACTCATTCCAGAGCTCCCTCTACCAGGCAGCTTTATGCCTTAAAGTGGTGCTTATTCGCAAATTGGTGTTCTTTCCAACATGAAGACCCACAGAGGTGCGTGGTCAGGTCAGTGCTCTCATTCCTGCAGGAGAGGCTCTGTGCAGCTCTTTGTCTGCTTTGGTGGACAGCAGAAAGGGAACGCTGTCTCCAAACAGAGGATTGCCCACTGGATCATGGACACCATTGCGTTGGCCTACCAGACCCGGGCCGTACCCACTCCCTTGTGGGTTCGAACACACTCTAGAAGGAGTGTGGCATCCTCGTGAGCTCTGGCCAATAGCACCTCTCTATAAAGACATATGTAGAGCGGCGGGTTGGGTAACACCCAATACCTTCACAAGATTTTACAATCTCCGGGTTGAGCCGGTCTCTTCACATGTTTTGTCAGGTCTGAACACGTAGAATTTGGTAATACGGAACAGCTGGGCAGGTGTATCTTGGTGCATAGCATCTTTGCCCTCTCCTGAGGCAAAGACGTGCGCTCTACTCCCCCAGTCTAACCTCTAAAGGTTAAAAAAGCACTATATAAGTGCAGACCATTTACCATTTGTTTATCAAAAATGACAGATTAACACAAGTCATGGACACTGGATATCCTTCCTCCCTAGCCCTCTGGCTCCGAATTCAGCAGAGGAGTTCGCAGCCAGACCCACTGCAGGGACCGGGTTGTCTGTGCTGAACAGGTGCTCCAAAGGTACTGATTACTCCGGCAGCCCCGTGATGTATTTCCCTCAGCCCCCTGGTAGCTGTGTTTGTAGAGCTCCTCCCCTTCGAGGCAGGACCTACCACCGTGCCACCGCCATGTGTGGCTGGTAAGCCAATGTGACGTATTTGACACATGTTAACCTCCCCTGCTAGGCAGGATGTGGTCTCCGTGGGTTCTTTTCCCCCTGAAAGAATAGGATAGGAAAAGAACACCTTCCCCGATTCGTGTTGTAGCGTTAAATGGCCTCAGCCACATCTAACACTCTATGGAGAGAAAACATAGAGAAAGAAAAGGCCACGGCTGGCATGGCCTTCTCTCATGCTTGTTGTGTCGCTTCCCTACATGATGGAACTAGATGACGTCTTTTGGGGTGTTGGGGAAGGTTACGTGCAGTCTGATGCACCTGCTATTTTTCCACACAGCAGCTTGCTTGCACCTGCATCAGCAGTCCATGTAACATGGTTCAGTGTTGTGGCATTTTTAGATAGGGACAACAAGACACAACATCGAGTGAGTGACAGAAGGGGAACGTCTTGGTTTCTGACGTAACCTACATTCCCTGAAGGAGGGAACATTGTGTCCCTCTTGCCACAACACTGTACCAGCCGCTGAAATGGCAGAGACCTTACTCTTGGCTCCTCAGCTCAAAACCTGTCTGAACAGACGCACACTTCCCCTTTATAATCGTATGTCCAGGGGAGGGGCATACAAATTCTGTTCGCCAATTCTCATTGGCCTTTTCTCAAAGATAAGAGGTAACCGAGGCTCTCAAGAGAAACCCCTAGTGTCGCTACATAGACACGTCTCATTCCCTCCATCAGGGAACGGAGTTTACGACAGTAAGCAAGACGTTTTTAATTCAAGATTTATTAGTGAGCTTTTGTGTTCGATTTCATAATATTACAGGAAGTTTTATGATTTAATTCCTTAAGATCTCACTGCAAGCTTGGTTTTATTTATAATTGCACTAAAAGTTTTTTGTATTTTGCAGCAAGCTTTCCTTTTATTTCTAGGATTGCTGTACCTTTTTAAATCAAGTCTTTTAATCTACAATATTTTGCTGCAAAATGTTATGATTTAAGTAATTTTATGGCAAGCTCTCATTTTAAATCATGTTGTTTGGCAGCATATATAATTCTTCACAACTTCACTGTAAGATCCCTGGTTTTAATCAACACATTCGCAGTGAGCTTTCATTTTCTATTTCTTGATTTTCAAAGCGTGTTTTAAAAATTTCTCTTCAGCTCTCTCTTTAAATTCATGATTTTACAGCAGCCTTGTGGCAGTCATTTAATTCAGGAATTTGAGCAAGCTTTGATTTGATTTCATGGTAAGTGCTTTACTACATGATTTTGCATAAAGCTGTTTGTATTTCTCTGCAAGCTCATGTTAATTCATGACTGCACAGTCTTGTGCTGTGTAAATTAAATTTAAAATGTCTTAATTTCACTCTTTTGAGCCGGGTAAATACATTAATTTACAATAATGATACTTGCTCGGTGGCTGCTGGGGGCTTGTTCTATTAGCTTGCATAGTAAGGTCAGCTTTGGCCATGATACATAGAAGCACATCTCTGCTAAGCTAAGCCTCAGCGAATCTGGCTGGCACATATTTCTATCTTAGGCTATTAGTTTAAATAAATCCACACATAGCTAGACTGTTACTAGTTAAATAAACTCTGGGACTTCCTGGTCAACCTACACGTTATGAGTCATCTGAAAAGTCCACACATTGTGCTAAAACTATGGATTGTTTTTAATGAGGTTGAACATAAATGTTCAGTAAGATGTACAAAATGACACTAAACCAACAATGTATATTTATAAATATATAAATGAATACAATCAGTCATAAAGACAAAAAGTACAGGTGAAGGGAAAAAATATATATAATTCAAATTATGTAAATAACCACAAAAACTTAAAAATACATATAAACCAAAACAGATGTATACACAATATAAAGAAGCTAAATACTCAAAGAAATAAAAAAATATATATATTTTTTATAAGTCATGGGTCAGGAAGGTTCTCTGAATATAAGGAAGGATACATTTTTTTATAATTAATGACTCAAAAAACAATTATTGCTAAAATTCTGAATGATGTGGTAAGGGACCATCTGAATACATGGCCAGTTCCCCGTCTGTCGCTCACTTCGAAGTCGTGTCGAAGAAGCGACACTAGGGGTCTCTCTTGAGCGCCGAAAGATACCTCTGATCTATGAAAAAAGGCCAATGAGAGTTGGCGAACAGTATTTGCATACTCCGCCTCCGGATACGGATATAAAGGCGAGAGAAATACACTCGTTCATTCAGTAATTTTCTTCGGAGCCGATGGTCGTGTGAATGCTGTCTGCTGTGCTACACACAACTTACCCTGCTTCTGATCCTCTGACGTGCTGCTGCTGTTGGATTTACGGCGCACCTTCAGCGGCTTTTCTCTTCTCTGTCAGCGTGCAGTTTGCCCCTGAGTGCTTCGACAGCGCAGTGTTTAAAAGAGTTTATTAAGAGCAATTTTCTCATAAAGTGTTTATTTCTCTAAAAGAGCAATACACAGTGGTGTTGAACGCCCTTTTCAGGGCGCGTCATTATAAAGATGCCATTCAAACCCTGTGTAGTTCCTGGATGCGGTAGAGTGCTCTCCGCTTCTGACGGCCACAGGCGCTGTCTCGTGTGTCTGGGCGCCGATCACACCGAGGCAGCGTTTGTGGACGGTTCATGTTCTCATTGCGAGAATATGACCGTGGCAGCGTTGCGGCCGCGGCTCGCTTTCAACAGAAAGCACGCCACTCCTGCCGCCCCCCGTATCGCTCCTTCTTCCCACGGGATTGAGGACGATGCGGTTGGCGCTGGAGGCGATTTGGGGAGGGCAGCGGGTGCAGCTCCGCCGGGTACGCCCCCTCGGACCATCCGCCCCCCGACACGCTCGCTGACCTCCGTCCAGTCTCGAGGTAACGGCGACTCACCTCCGGGCCGGTTTGCCTATCCTCTAGAGCTCGAAGCTGATGAGCTCGCCGCTCCATCGGAGAGCGCGGTGTCTGACGCTGACTCCTCCCCTGGGCTGCCGCCTTCGGGCCAGCACGCCCAGGTTGAGGCGGATGCGCAGATGTCCGACATGCTTGCCTGGTCCGCCGTCGGGGTGGGGTTGGACTGGAAACCTCCACCCTCCCCACACCCGTCACGGTTGGACGACTGGTTCCTGGGGTCTGGGCGCCACTCACAGCCACGCCCCCCCCCCCGGTCCCGTTTTTCCCGGAGGTGCATGACGAGCTGACGTCGTCATGGAGAGCCCCGCTCTCCGTCCGTCAAAAGCCCTGCTCGTCCGCTCTCGCTACCCTCGACGGCGGAGAGGCCCACGGGTACACGGCGATTCCCCAGGTGGATAGGGCGGTTGCGCTCCATCTCTGTCCCGGTGACCCTACCACCTGGCACGGGCGCCCTATACCCCCTTCCAAGGCCTGTAGGACTGCAACCTCATTCAACCACAAAGCCTACAGTGCCGCGGGACAGGCCGCCTCCGCCTTGCACGCCATGGCCCTCCTGCAAGTCCACCAGGCCAAGGCGCTCAGAGATCTGCACGAGGGTAGCCCTGACCCCGATGTGCTGCAGGAACTGCGCTCAGCGACCGACCTCGCCCTCAGAGCCACGAAGGTCACCACGCAGGCACTCGGACAGGCAATGGCCACCCTTGTGGTCCAGGAACGTCATCTTTGGCTCAACCTGGTCGAGATGCGCGAGGTCGACAAAGTTCGCTTCCTCGACGCCCCTGTCTCCCAGCTTGGCCTCTTCGGCGACACCGTCGAGGACTTCGCCCAGCAGTTCTCCGCGGTGAAGAAGCAGACGGAGGCCATCTCACATATCCTGCCTCGCCGCAAACCTGCCGCCAAGGCCACTGCCCCGTCTGCTCGCCGAGGGCATCCCCCTGCGGCTAAGAAACCTGCTCCGCCTCAACCCGGGCCCAGCTCTCAGCCCTGGCGTCGAGCACACCACAGGAAGCAGACGCCCACCGTCTCCCGGACTCCCTCGAGGACCCATAAGGCTCCCAGGCGGTCCTGAGACGGACGACCCAGTGACACAGATGTTAGCTCCAGAGGTGGTAAGACCGCTCCGTCCCCAGGTGGAGGGCCGGGAGGAGAATCTTTTGTTGTTAAACAATTTAATTTGCCGCCCCCCCTTAGATGGGGGTGCGGTACCCACATTCTCAATAAAAGAGCTATTGCCTATGTCTCTGGGTCACCTGGCCCGCAAACGCCGTTCTCACGGCACTCTGCCCACAGATCTCAACAGTCCTGGCCCCCTGGACACGGACCACCCATCTTCAGCCCCACGACTGTTCCCTCAAAATTAATCGTCCCCTTGGTGCCCCTAGCGCAGAGGTTGGACGCGTGGCTTTCACTTCCCAACCCGTCTCGCTGGCTGGCCCGGACCATCCGACTCGGTTACGCAATTCAGTTTGCCAGGCCCCCGCCCCCCTTCATGGGCGTCCGCTTCTCCGCAGTACACGGTGAACACGGCCAGTCCCTGCGCGCGGAAATCGCGACTCTTCTGGCCAAAGACGCGATAGAGCCTGTTCCTCCAACTGAGATGAAGGAGGGTTTCTACAGCCCGTACTTCATCGTGCCCAAGAAAGGCGGCGGCTTACGACCAATCTTGGATCTGCGAGTTCTCAACCAAGCGTTGCACAAACTCCCGTTCAAAATGCTCACGCAGAAGTACATTCTAACCTGCGTCCGGCATCTAGATTGGTTCGCAGCGGTAGACCTGAATGATGCATACTTTCACGTCTTTTTCCGCCTCGACACCGCCCCTTCCTGCGGTTTGCGTTCGATGGTCAAGCGTATCAGTACAAAGTCCTCCCCTTCGGCCTGTCTCTGTCCCCTCGCGTCTTCACGAAAGTCACAGAGGCAGCTCTTGCCCCGCTCCGAGTAGCCGGCATCCGCATACTCAACTACCTCGACGACTGGCTCATTCTGGCCCACTCGTGAGAATCACTATGCGCTCACAGAGACCAGGTGCTCAGGCACCTCAGCCGCTTGGGGCTTCAGGTCAACTGGGAAAAGAGCAAGCTCACTCCAGTTCAGAGCATCTCTTTTCTCGGGATGGAGTAAGACTCGGTCTCAATGACGGCACGTCTCACCAACGAGCGCACCCAGTCAGTGTTGAACTGCCTCGCCGCCTTCAGGCCGGGCACAGTGGTCCCCTTAAAACTTTTCCAGAGGCTCCTGGGGCTTATGGCATCCTCCGTGGCGGTCGCGCCGCTGGGGTTGATGAGACCGCTCCAACACTGGCTTCAGACCCGAGTCCCGAGATGAGCATGGCGCCACAGCACGCACGGGTAACGATCACCCCCGCCTGCCGCAAAGCATTCAACCCCTGGACAGACCTCTGTTTCTTATGGGCTGGAGTACCCCTACAGCAGGTGTCCAGACGCGTCCTGGTCACGACTGATGCCTCCAGATCGGGTTGGGGCGCCATCTGCAACGGGCACACAGCCTCAGGCCATTGGAAAAGGGCCCAGCTGCGTTGGCACATCAACTGCCTCGAGTTGTTGACCGTCCTTCTAGCCCTGCGGCAGTTTCTCCCGTTAATTCGGGACGAACATGTCCTGGTCAGGTCGGACAGCACCACTGCGGTCGCATACATAAATCACCAAGGCGGCGTACGCTCCCGCCACATGTCGCAACTCGCCCGTCGTCTCCTCCTTTGGAGCCAGCAACGACTCAGGTCGCTGCGTGCCACTCACATCCCCGGCAACCTCAATGTGATGGCGGACGCGCTGTCACGACAACGCTTGCCTGGAGGAGAGTGGAGGCTTCACCCCCACTCAGTTCAGCTGATTTGGGAACGGTTCGGCAAGGCCCAGGTAGACCTGCTTGCCTCCCGAGAGACCTCCCACTGCCCACTCTGGTACGCCCGCTCAGAGGCTCCCCTAGGGGCAGATGCACTGGCACACAGCTGGCCGGTGGGGCTGCGCAAGTATGCATTCCCCCCAGTGAGTCTTCTTGCACAGGTGCTGTGCAAGGTCAGGGAGGACGAGGAGCAAGTCACTCTCGTGGCTCCTTACTGGCCCACCCGGGCCTGGTTCTCGGACCTCATACTCCTCGCGACAGCCCCTCCCTGGCGAATTCCCCTGAGGAAGGACCTTCTTTCTCAGGGACGGGGCACGCTCTGGCATCCGCACCCAGACCTCTGGAACCTCCACGTCTGGCCCCTGGATGGGACGCGGAAGATCTAGCTGGGCTACCACCCACGGTCGTAGCCACGATCAACCAAGCCAGAGCCCCTTCTACCAGGCAACTCTACGCCCTGAAATGGCGTCTGTTCGTGAATTGGTGTTCTTCCCGGGCAGAAGACCCACAGAAGTGCGCAGTTAGGTCTGTGCTCCTGTTCCTACAGGAGAGGTTGGAGGGGAGGCTGTCCCCGTCCACCTTGAAGGTGTATGTTGCCGCTATCGCAGCTCACCATGACCCAGTAGACGGAAAGTCCCTGGGTAAGCACGACTTAATCGTCAGGTTCCTAAGAGGTGCCCGGAGGTTAAATCCCTCCCAGCCAAACCTGTTCCCCTCCTGGGATCTCTCGGTGGTCCTCGCCGGTCTTCAGAGATCCCCTTTCGAGCCGTTAGGATCAGCTGGACTCAGGGCTCTTTAAAGACGGCCCTGCTGATCGCGCTCGCCTCCATCAAGAGGGTCGGGGACCTGCAAGCGTTCTCTACCAACGACACTTGCCTGGAACACCTTTACGAGGTTTTACATTCTCAGGGTTGAGTCAGTCTCGTCCCTTTTTCTCTCAGGTCCGAGCCCATAGAACTCGGTACACGCCGACGATCTGACCAGGTGAATCGCTTGTTTCCAGCGCCGTTTCCCTCTCCGAGGCAAAACAGTGCGCTTCTTTCCCAGAGGGCTTAGGTCCCTGGTTGATTCCTCCCTAGCCCTCTCGGGCCCGCAACAGTTCAGCGGAGGAACTTGCCGGCCCAGTCCACTACGGGTACCTCCGGCTACCCCTACTGGAATAGGTGCTCCACAGATCAGGCCTCCTACGGGACTCCTCCTGTGTGTATTTCCGCGGTACGGTCACCTTGCGAGCTGACCCGCGTCTCACTTAGGGAGCCCTTCGCTGCCCTCCGGTCGCCATGTTGTAGCAACTCCCCCCTCCTCGAGGTTGGATCTACCACCGCGCCATTTCCTCCCACATACCCAAAGTGGCCATGTGATGTATTTTGCCACCTTTACCTCCCCTGCTGGGCGGGTGTGGCCTCCGCAGGGTCTTTTCCCCCTGAAAGAATAGGAATTCGGGTAAGACCCCCTTCCCTCTTGCTCTTGCTCTATGCCGAGAGAACATAGAGAGAAAAGAGGCCCAGCCAGGCTTGGCCCATTCCCTAGTTGGGAGCATCACCTTGTTCCCCCCTAGGGTGACCAAAAGGATTCTGACGACTCTTTCGGGGCATTGGGGAAGAGTACGTGCAGTCTGAACACAGTTGGTCGCTGTGCACGTAGAAATACCTGCCCGCTTCTGTGTAAGCAGTACACGTACACGGCTCAGCGCATGACGAGTTTTGAAGTGGACCCCTAGTGTCGCTTCTTCGACACGACGTCGAAGTGAGCAACAGACGGGGAACGTCTAGGTTACGTATGTAACCTCCATTCCCTGATGGAGGGAACGAGATGTCGTGTCTTCCCGGCCATGTCGCTGAGCCGAGCCGCTGAGGTGCCCGGTACACTCCCGGCTCCTCAGAAAAATCCTGAATGAACGAGCGTATTTCTCTCGCCTTTATATCCGTATCCGGAGGCAGAGTATGCAAATACTGTTCGCCAACTCTCATTGGCCTTTTTTCATAGATCAGAGGTATCTTTCGGTGCTCAAGAGAGACCCCTAGTGTCACTTCTTCGACACGACGTCTCGTTCCCTCCATCAGGGAACGGAGGTTACATACGTAACCTAGACGTTTCATGGTATTATTCTCTTTAATGTAGTATTGTTGGCAGGTTTGGCATACACTCGGTGCACATGGCTCTTTGGACTATAGTAGTTGTCTGTGCGCATCATCTGCACAAGCGATGTCTATACACACCAGCCACTGACTCTTTTAAAAGAGTATCACAAAGAAGTTGTAGTGGGCATGCGTCAAACGTGTTTGTATTTGCCTGCAGTCAGAAGAGTATACTCGCAAAGGCAATGTGGTGGACCAGGTGTGAGACGATACTGAACATGCAAAAACAAAGTATAACTGGGCCTTTAGATTGTAAGGCTTGCAGCAGAAACATTAACTGAAACAACAAGAGCTTGCTGTTTAATTATCTAGAGCATGCAGTGTTGTCATGAATTAAAGACACGATTTTACGTGAATTGTTTAGAAATATAACATGATCTTACTGTCGAGATAAATGCATTGTTCTTCTTCTCCAAACCAAATAAGGGTTCAGACTTTTAACGTCCTCCTTAAAACTAGATAAGGACCATAGAAGAATTAAGTATAAAACTCCAAAAGTAGATGAGCTTAGAGATACTTAAGAGGGAATGTCTTTGGGTGACTGTAGAGAGAAAGCTATTGAGCTACATCCTGTGCCCATATTAGGTAAGACACATCCTGTGTTGAAATATTTATTGGGTAGTTTAATAGTTGAGAAAGTTAGAGGCCTTAGCCGCATCCTGTGTTGTAGGCTGAGGACTACGCCGGGGTATGTACCTATTACAGGGTTTCCTGCAGGTATCATCAAATCTAATTTAATGCTTTTTAATGCCTTTTTTAATGCCATTTTTAAAATTTTTAATGCCATACATGACCCATGACTAACCACGTGTATATATATATATATATATATATATATATACAAACGATACATTTTTAAAAAGCCCAGGTCCCAATTGTGACCATTCAATTTGACAATGATGCAATGATGATAATCTTGTATAGTTGAGACAATCTACATCATTTAAATAAATGGTATCACTCTGAACTGAATTAGAAATGGCTCAGGAGACAGCTTAAAATATAAAAATGTATTTGCAGATATGTCACCTCCAATACATGTGACCTCCTTCAACTATAACCACAAATTCTATCAGTCTGGACAGTGAAGGAAAAATTCAAGTGCTATAGAAATTACACAGTTTAACTTTATGTAAATAAGATAATTAATCCATGTGCCTTAGTTCGCTCACTTTTAGTTCCAACTCTGACTCAACATTTTTCAATTCATTGCATTTGTCCTTGTATCTCCTCATAGTATTAGAATTTGTACTCATTTGAGCCATGAGTGTGTTAGATTTGTTTTTGGCCTGCTCAGCTAGTTAATCGACATCATTCTGAAGGTTGGCGCACATCTCCATCAACACCTCCCTTTTCTTTTTCAGTTCTTCCAGCTCATCTTCCAAAGCTTTTCTCCTAAGTCCATGCATGGCACCCTCTCTCTTGCTCCTCTCTTCATCAGGGTAGATCCTGTATATGGTCCTGGCTGAGGCTACAGAAGCCAGTAGTTCACAATTGTCCTGCATTGTTAAATCGCAGAAATCAGTTTATTTTTGAAGTATGGGGCAAGTCCACATTTTAAAATGTAGCTGGTTTTGTCCTTTCCACATGTGAAAGATTTGGCTGTTTGCGAATCAGGAAACATTCCCTGGAACAACTCAGAAACACTTTCATTTGATGCATATGAGCGGTGCTGCACCTCTGCCTGCAGCGTCGCATTCAAACTAAACGCCGCGATTTTCCTTCGGTAGTGGCTCCGCAGGATGCGGTGGTCACTACAGCAGCATTTGTGGTGGTAGTAGTTGTTGCTGAAGATGTTACTTTATCGGTCACGGCGAAGTAACTAGAGAGTTAATCGCTGTCTGCCTTTTATAGCCGATTTGTGGCTATCGGACAGCATATGAGATTTAACGGCTCCATGTTGACAACCAACCATGTAAGCAACCATGTCCTAAATTCTTTGTCTTCTAGCCACTTTTGCTGGAATTTGCACTTTCCCATTTCTTTGCAACTTTACTAAATTTACGTTCTCTGTTCTAACTCCTCCAGGTCCCAGCCCGCCGCTGTCCAAACATCCGGCATTACGTCAATTTTGCACCGGCCGGAGGCAATTACCAAACTGGATCCACGTGTTTATCATACCAATGTACATATTTTGCGACAGCAAATCAAAGTTATTAATTGTGAAGGCTATATTCAAAATAAATTGGTAATATTATTTTTTCAAAACTATCTAAAAAATGTAATGCCTTTAATAGGAATAACATTTAATGCTTTTTAATGCTATTTAAGGCCTTAATTTTTGCAAAATCCATTTAATGACCTTTAATGCTTTTTAATGCCCCACGGAAACCCTGTATTAGGTAATAGAGGAATAGGGGAGTTGAATGTAATGCATATAATCTTATAAAGTGCCATGAGTGCGCGGCTACAAGCCCAAGAATTTAGCAATTGTACCACATACACTGACTATATAAAAGGGCCTAAAAGGCTTTGAGACATAACAAGCTACGCTTGACATCATGTTAGACACACCTATACTGACAGAGGGTAAGCTTATTATGTTATTTTAGAGGTTTGGTCCATGGTACTTCCAGTATTGTACTGCTAAAGCTTTTTGCTCACAGAAGATAAATAAAAGTGAGATCTACCATTGCTGGAACCCTCTATAAGTGAATCTGAGGCACTTTAAACATAACATGCTCAGCACATGTACGAAACAAAACCGAACTCGGAGTACATCTGCTACTCTGAGCATGAGATACAGTTGAGCATGAGATAAAGTTGAGCACATAATCACTCAGAAAACACAATAATAATGCATTATGTACACAATATAGAGAGAACAGAGCAGCACACATAAACTTTGAGGCAAGCAGTGCAAGCAGTCTATTTATGTGTTTAATTAAATCACAGCCCTTTTTTTAAGTAATTGTGCAGCCCTAGTCACATGATAGCAAAATGGTCTGAGTCAGTATGTGATTCAAACTGAATGACTGCCCATGCACACGCTAAATCGTTTGGAGTGTTTTCTCTCACTAACACACTAACACAATACTTTAGAACAAGAGAATTCTGGTTGAAGTGGATATTTATGTATAATCAATGGACACCAAACCTGCAAATGTGCCCTACTGTTTGGCAGTAATGAAAAATATCTTTATTAAGCTTGTAAACAACTACTGCAGCAAACACATTTTTCAAGGAAAAGAGTAACAAATCACTTAAGTCACTTTTCCACCATTGGGCCAAAGAGTTCTCATCTCAAAACCATACTGTTCCGTGCAGATCAGGGCCAGCTGACACGGATAATGTTTATTTTTCCATTGTGGTACGTAATTGATCCATTGGAGAAAACATTGAAGTGAGTGCGTAGCGCTATGGAGGATGATCGCATATTAGTTTTAGGAGTGCCCTGGTGTTACCCTGGTTTTACTTTGATAAAAAACAGCTTGACTGTGCATGGTTGAGTATGGTTAGATAACCATGCTGAGAATTCAGGGCCAAGAACAGTTTATAATTGTGCCATGCCGAACCGTGCTCAAGTGGAAATGCAACTGTAACCATTCCATACCGTGCTCAGAACCATTTGGCCCCATGGTGGAAAAGACTCTTTAGTAAACTAAACGAAAACACATCGAAAAAGTACCATGGCATTACCATATTTTTAGACATGTAACATTACCATACAGCACCATGTAAATACAGTGGTATTTTTTGAACTACCTTAGAGCACTATGTAAAAGACAATAGTATAACAGTATAGTAGACATAACAATGTACAATGGTAGTACCATGGTATTCTTTGAAGTACTTTGAAGAAGTGTATATACAGAATGGTGCAAACACTGGTGGCCAAAAGTTTGGAATAATGTAGAGATTTTGCTCTTATGGAAAGAAATGGGTACTTTTATTCACCAAAGTGGCATTTAACTGATCACAATGTATAGTCAGGACATTAATAACGTGAAAAATTACTATTACAATTTGAAAAAAATAAATTCAGAACTTCTCAAACTACTTCAATGAGATCTCATCAGGATCCTGGGTAGCTCAGCAAGTAAAGACACTGACTACCACACCTGGAGTCGCAAGATCAAATCCAGTGCATGCTGAGTGACTTATGCAACCAATTGGCCCGGTTGTTAGGGTGGGTAGAGTCACGTTGGGATAACCTCCTCGTGGTCGATATAATGTGGTTCTCGCTCTCGGTGGGGCATGTGGTGAGTTGTGCGTGGATGCCGCAGAGAAAAGTGTGAGCCTCCACACGTACTAGGTCTCCGCGGTAAAGCACTCAACAAGCCATGTGATAAGATTGACTGTCTCAGATGTGGAGGCATCTTGAAATTCATCCTCTGCCACCCGGATTGAGGCACTATGCCACCTCAAAAACTTAGAGTGCATTGGGCATGCCAAATTGGGGAGAAAATCCCTGTGAAGCAATGACAACTTAGCAGATCCTTGGCATACTAGCTGTCAGTTTGTCCAGGTTCTCAGGTGACATTTCACCCCACACTTCCTGTAGCGTTTGTCATAGATGTGGCTGTCTTGTCGGGCACTTCTCACAGCACCTTACAGTCTAGCTGATCCCACAAATGCTCAATGGGGTTAAGATCCATTACACTCTCAAATGTCTGTTTCTCTAACCTTTTCTGTATCAAAAGTGGCTTTTTCTTTGCAATTCTTCTCATAACGCCTGCACCCCTCAGGCTTCTCTTTACTCTTGTACATGAAACTGATGTTGAGCGGGTAGAATTCAATGAAGTTGTCAGTTGAGGACATGTGAGGCGTCTATTTATCAAACTAGATATTCTGATATAGTTATCTTCTTGTTTAGTTGTACAGTGGATATAAAAAGTCTACACACCCCACACAGGTTCTTGTGATGTAAAAGAATGAGACAAAGATAAATCATGTCAGATCTTTTTCACCTTTAACGTGACCTATAACGTGAACAATTCAATTGAAAAACAAACTGAAATCTTTGAGGGGGGAAAATAAAAAAACCTCACAATAACCTGGTTGCATAAGTGTGCACACCCTTAAATTAATACTTTGTTGAAGCACCTTTTGATTTTATTACAGCACTCAGTCTTTTTGGGTAGGAGTCTATTAGCATGGCACATTTTGACGTGGCAATATTTGCCCACTCTTCTTTGCAAAAGCGTTCCAAATCTGTCTGATTGCGAGGACATCTCCTGTGCACATTCCTCTTCAGATCACCCCACAGATTTTCAATTGGATTCAGGTCTGGGCTCTGGCTGGGCCATTACAAAACGTTAATCTTCTTCTGGTGAAGCAATGCTTTGGTGGATTTGGATGTGCTTTGGGTCATTGTCGTGCTGAATGGTGAACTTCCTCTTCATCTTCAGCTTTCTAACAGACGCCTGAAGATTTTGTGCCAAACTTGCCTGGTATTTGGAACTGTTCATAATTTCCTCCACCCTGACTAAGGCCCCAGTTCCAGCTGAACAAAAACAGCCCCAAAGCATGAAGCTCCACCACCATGCTTAACTGTGGGTATGGTGTTCTTTGGGTGATGTGCAGTGTTGTTTTTGCGCTAAACATAACTTTTGGAATTATGGCCAAAAAGTTCAACCTTGGATTCATCAGACCATAACACATTTTCCCACGTGCTTTTGGGAGACTTGGTGTTTGTTTTTGCAAACTTCAGCCGGACTCGGATGCTTTTCTTTGTAAGAAAAGGCTTCCGTCTTGCCACCCTACCCCATAGCCCATTCATATGAAGAATACGGGAGATTGTTGTCACATGTAGCACACAGCCAGTACTTGCCGGAAATTCCTGCAGTTCCTTTAATGTTGGTGTAGGCCTCTTGGAAGCCTCCCTGACCAGTTTTCGTCACGTCTTTTCATAAATTTTGGAGGGATGTCCAGTTCTTGGTAATGTCTCTGTTGTGCCATATTTTCTCCACTTGATGATGACTGTTTTCACTGTGTTCCATGGTATATCTAATGCTTTGGAAATTATTTTGTACCCTTCTCCTGACTTATATCTTTCAACGAGATCCCTCTGATCCTTTGAAAGCTCTATGCGGACCATGGCTTTTGCTCTGAAATGCAACTAAGAAAATGTCAGGAAAATCTTAGAACAGCTGAACTTTATTTGTGATTAATCACTTTAAGACATTTAAAGAGTCACTTTAAATGATGGCAGGTGTGTAATGACTTCTATTTAACATGAGTTTGAATGTGATTGGTTAATTCTGAACACAGCCACATCCCCAGTTATAGGAGGGTGTGCAAACTTATGCAACCAGGTTATTGTAATGATTTTAATTTTTATTTTTCCCCCTCAAAGATTTCAGTTTGTTTTTCAATTGAATCGTTCACATTATGGGTCACATTCAAAGTGGAAAAAGTTCTGACATGATTTATCTTTGTCTCATTCTTTTACTTCACAAAAACCTGGCATTTTAACAGTGATGTGTAGACTTTTTATATCCACTGTATATCTGGCCTCCCACGTCTCTTTCTGTCCGTGTTAGAGCCAGTTGCCCTTTGTCTTTGAAGACATTAGTGTACAACTTTGAATGAAATCTTCAGTTTTTTTTTGGCAATTTCAAGCATTGTATAGCTTTCATTCCTCAAAACATTGATTGACTGATGAGTTTCTAGAGAAAGCTGTTTCTTTTTATGCCATTTTTTTTTTTTACCTAATATTGACTTTGCCAGGGCTGCTCCTTTTGCAGAAAACTCCACCATCAATGGGTCAGATTCAACATAATACTGACATGCCAATCTGTTTCATACTGTGGCAACTCCAAAACAAACACAAAGACAATGTTAAGCTTCATTTAACTAACCAAATAGCTTTCAGATGTGTTTCATATAATGGCAAGTGATTTTCATGTACCAAATTAGAAATTTAGCATGATTACTCAAGGATAAGGTGCTGGAGTGATGACTGCTGGAAAAGGGGCCTTTCTAGATTTGATCGAAAATTACTTTTTTCAAATAGTGATGGTGCTGTTCTTTATTTACATCAGTAATGTCCTAACTATATTTTGTGATCAGCTGAATGTCACTTTGGTGAATTAAAGTACCAGTATCCTTCTGAAACAGCAAAATCTGTACATTATTCCAAACTTTTGGACGCCATTGTAAATATGGTAATTGTATATCGAAATACCATAGTATTACCATCTGATACCATCAGATATTAGAGTTTTATTGCCCAGATGTGCTCATAAACACAAACAAGGAATCTGGCCACTGATCAGACACTTTCGGTACGTAGTATATGTATCGTCATGGTCACTGTTGTAACCTCCGTTCCCTGATGGAGGGAACGAGACCTTGTGTCAAATGTAGGGACACAAGGGCTCTTTCTTGAGAGCATCATGTACCTCTGAACTTGAGAAAAGGCCAATGAGAAATCGGCAGAGAGAAGTTGCATGTCCCACCCCCGGACATACAGGTATAAAGGGAAGCGGGTGTGTCTGTCAGTCAGTCAGGTTTTTGCACAGTGGTAGGTCTAGTGTCGTGGCAAAGGGGACACAGCATCTTGTTCTCTCCATCAAGGAATGGAGGTTACAACAGTAACAACGTTCCCCTTCTGTCACTCACTCGATGTTGTGTCGAATGTAGTGACACAAGGGGTCCCATTTTAAAGCGCCACAAACTAGACCGTGTTATGTGAATTGCTGTCACAGGTGCAAGCAGGCTGCTCCATGCTAGAAGCAACTGTTTAGGCTGCACGTAACCCTCCACATCGACCCCAGAAAAAGGTTTCATATACAGACCTTAGGTTCCCAGCACCCCTGAGGGGGGAACAGGCGCTACATGACCATCATGGGAGCAAGCCAGCCAGCCGTGGCCTTTTTACTCTCTATGTTTCTCGCATAGAGCGTAAAGCACCTGGGGCTATCTTAACATTATGAAATGTGTCGGGGAAGGCAATCTTTCCTGATCCTATTCTTTCAGGGGGAAAAGACCCTGCGGAGACCACATCCTGCCCAGACTAGGGGGAAGTTATATGTGGCCAATACACCACATGGGTTGTCAAGCCACACGTGGGAGTGGCACGGTGGCAGGTCCTACCTGATGAGGGAGGAGCTCTACAAACACAGCGACGGGGGGGCAGAGGGACTGCCCAAGGGAGATGCGGGTCCGCCGAAAGGGGAACCGTACCACGGAAAATACATCACTGGAAGTTGCCTAAAGACAAATTCCTCCACTGAATTCACAGGCCAGAAGGCTAGGGAGGAAGAACATCCAGGAAGCGAGAGCTTAGTGGCTAACCTGGGAGAAAAAGTGCACTGGATCAAATTGGTGAAGGGCTGGGTGCAAGCGGAACACCCGGTCGGCTGTTCAGTATTACTGAGTTCTACTGGCTCAGACCTGACAAAACACGGGACGAGACCGACTCAACCCTGAGATTGTAGAATCTCGCAAATGTTTTGTGTGTTGCCCAGCCCACTGCTCTGCAGATAACTGCTAGGGAGGTGCCATTAGCCAGTGCCCACAAGGATGCCACATTTCTCGTCAAGTGTGCTTGAACACGCAAGGGGGCGGGCATGGCCTGGGTCTGGCAGGCGACCAGTGAGCTAACCTCTGTTTGGAGACGGCGTTCCCTTTCGGCCATCCACCGAAGCAGATAAAGAGCTGCTCAGAACATCTAAAGCTCTGCGTGCGGTCCAGATAGATATGCAAAGCATGTACCGGACACAGCAACGAAAAGGCTGGGTCTGTCTCCTCCCAGGGCAGTGCTTGCAGGTTCACGACCTGATCCCTGAAGGGAGTCATAGGAACCTTGGGCACATAGCTCGGTCGCGGTCTTAGGATGACATGAGTATCTGCCAGACCGAACTCCAGGCAAGTGTCGCTGACAGAGAATGCTTGCAGGTCCCCAACTCTCATGATGGAAGCGAGTGCTATCAGGAGGGCCATCTTCAAGGAGAGGGCCTTGAGCTCAGCTGAGTCAAGCGGCTCGAAGGGGGGTCTCTGAAGGCCCGAGAGGACCACTGAGAGAACCCAGGAGGGGAAAAGGCTTGGCCGGGGATGGTTCAGCCTCTGGGTCAAGTCAAGTGGTTTTTATTGTCATTTCAACCATATACAGTTAGTACAGTACACAGTGAAACGAGACAATGTTCCTCCAGGACCATGGTGCTACATAAAACAACATAGGACAAACACAGAGCCACATGAGACTACACAGACTAAATAAAGTACCTTAAAGTGCACGTGCAAATGTGTGCAAAAAGTATGGGACAGTACAATAAATTACTAACAATGAACAGGGCAATAGACACAGTGAGAGACAGTGCAGCGCCGACCAGTACACAGAAGTGCAAAAAGATGACAGTTCCTAAAAATGTAATGTAAACATAACATACTATAAGATAGTGTTCTAATGACATAGCAGTTATTGAGGTAGCAGACAGTTATAAAGTGACAGCAATTAAAGTGCAACTCAGGACATGTGTGTGTCAAACCAGTCTCTGAATATTGAGGAGTCTGATGGCTTGGGGGAAGAAGCTGTTACACAGTCTGGCCATGAGGGCTCAAATGCTTCGGTACCTCTTGCCAGACGGCAGGAGGGTGAAGAGTTTGTGTGAGGGGTGTGTGGGGTCGTCCACAATACTGTTGGCTTTGCGGATGCAGTGTTTTTTGTAAATGTCTTTGATGGAGGGAAGAGAGACCCCGATGATCTTCTCAGCTGTCCTCACTATCCTCTGCAGGGCTTTGCAGTCCGAAATGGTGCAAGTCCCAAACCAGGCAGTGATGCAGCTGTTCTGGATGCTCTCAATAGTCCCTCTATAGAATGTAGTGAGGATGGAGGGTGGGAGATGTGCTTTCCTCAGCCTTTGCAGAAAGTAGAGACGCTGCTGGGCTTTCTTGGTAACAGAGCTGGTGTTGAGGGACCAGGTGAGGCTCTCCACCAGGTGAACACCAAGGAATTTGGTGCTCATGATGATCTCCACAGAGGAGCCGTCAATGTTCAGTGGAGAGCATTTGCCTTGCGCTCTCCTAAAGTCAACAACCATCTCTTTTGTTTTGTCGACATTCAGGGACAGGTTGTTGGTTCTACACCAGTCTGTTAGCCACTGCACCTCCTCTCTGTATGCTGACTCGTCATTCTTGCTGATGAGACCCACCACGGTCGTGTCATCGGCGAACTTGATGATGTGGTTCGAGCTGTGCATTGCTGCACAGTCATGAGTCAGCAGAGTGAACAGCAGAGGACTGAGCACACAGCCCTGGGGGGCTCCAGTGCTCAGTGTGGTGGTGGTGGAGATGCTGTTCCCAATTCGGACTGACTGAGGTCTCCCAGTCAGAAAGTCCAGGATCCCATTGCAGAGGGAGGTGTCCAGGCCCAGCAGGTTCAGCTTTCCAATCAGGTGCTGGGGAATGATTGTGTTGAATGCTGAGCAGAAGTCTATGAACAGCATTCGAACGTATGAGTCCTTTTTTTCCAAGTGGGTGAGAGCCAGATGGAGGGTGGTAGCGATGGCATCGTCTGTTGAGCGGTTTGGACGATATGCGAACTGCAGTGGGTCTAGTGAGGGGGGCAGCTGGGTCTTAATGTGCCTCATGACGAGCCTCTCGAAGCACTTCATGATGATGGGTGTGAGTGGGATGGGACGGTAGTCTTTGAGGCAGGACACTGAAGACTTCTTTGGCATGGGGACGATGGTGGTGGCCTTGAAGCACGTTGGAACGACGGCGCTGCTCAGAGAGATGTTGAAGATGTTGGTAAGAACATCTGCCAGCTGGTCTGCACATCCTCTGAACACTCTGCCAGGATTGTTGTCTGGTCCAGCAGCCTTCCGTGGGTTGACTATACGTAGAGTTTTCCTCACATCAGCCGTGGTAAGACAGAGCACCTGGTAGTTGGGAGGAGGGGTGGTCTTCCTCGCCACTACGTCATTCTGCACTTCAAACCGAGCGTAGAAGTCATTCAGCACATCTGGAAGGGAGGCATCTTTGCCTGGATGCCCTGCCACATGCGCCGCGTGTCACCGCTGTCCTGGAAGTGACTGTGGATTCTCTGGGCGTGCGCGCGCTTTGCCTCTCTGATGACCCGGGACAGTTTAGCCTTCGCTGTTCTTAGGGCTGCCTTGTTGCCTGCTCTGAAAGCAGCGTCTCGGGTCCTCAGCAGCGTGCGCACCTCCGCAGACATCCACGGCTTCTGGTTGGAGCGTGTGGTGATGGTCTTGGAGAAAGTGATATCAACAATGCACTTGCTGATGTAGCTGGTCACTGATGCTGTGTATTCCTCCAAGTTGGTAGAGTCACCATATGTTGCAGCCTCCCTAAACATGTGCCAGTCAGTACACTCAAAACAGTCCTGGAGAGCAGAGATGGCTCCTGCTGGCCAGGTTTTCACCTGCTTCTGGAGCGGTTTTGTGCATCTGACGAGCGGTCTGTATGCTGGAATTAGCATAACAGAGATGTGGTCTGAGTAGCCGAGATGGGGGTGGGGCTCCGCCCGGTACGTGCCTGGGATGTTTGTGTAAACAAGATCAAGCGTGTTCGCCCCTCTCGTTGCAAAGTCCACGTATTGATGGAATTTAGGGAGCACTGTCTTGAGATTCGAATGGTTGAAATCTCCTGCGACAATAAACAGTCCGTCGGGGTGAGCGTTCTGCAGTTCGCTCATAGCCCCATACAGTTCACAGAGCGCTTCCTTAGCGTTAGCGCTGGGGGTTAATGTAAACTCTGGTTATAATAACTGTGGTGAATTCCCGTGTTAAATAAAAAGGTCTGCATCTAACAGTCACAAGCTCCAACAGCGATGAGCAATAGCTAGAAACTAGCATAGAGTTCTTGCACCAATCCGTGTTGATGTAAACACACAAGCCACCACCGCGAGTCTTACTGCACAGAGCTGCATTTCTGTCGGCACGAAACGAGGCGAGCCCGTCTAGCTGAATGGCGGCGTCCGGAACTCTGTCGCTGAGCCACATCTCCGTGAAAACAAAGACGCAGCAGTCTAAACTCACGCTGCATAGCCTGCTGGAGTCGGATGTAGTCCAGTTTATTGTCCAGGGAGCAAACATTTGAGAGCAGGATAGATGGGAGAGCCGGCCGGCTAGGGTTTGTTTTTAGCCTAGCATGGACCCCCGCCCTCTTGCCACGCTTCCGCTTTTGCGCACACCGCTTACGACGTCCTCTCCCCCGGCCACCGGCATCAGGCGACGCTGAGGGCTGGAGGCCTGGTCTCCGCAGCAAGCCGAGTACGCGTAGCACCTCCTGTAGGTCATCATGCAGCTTGGTTGTTGCATGAATCCTATATTTGAGCAGTGTCTGGCGATGGTAGACACAAACACCAGTTGCTCCGATGTCCATGTGCCGCAAAAGTCGGGTTTTTTAACAAAAGTAACACCATTTTTGGATCCGGAGTGGCCGCTGCGTGCTAACATGCCGCCATCTTGGATATAATCTAAGGTGTCTTGGGTGCCTCTAAGGAGCCTGATAACCAAGTCGTGCTTACCCAGGGACTTGCCGTCCACTGTGTTATGGTGGGCCGCGATAGTGGCCACGTACACCTTCAAGGTGGAGGGGGACAGCCTCCCCTCCAACCTCTCTTGCAGGAATGAATGCACTGACCGAACTGCGCAACTCTGCGGGTCTTCAGACCGGGAAGAACACCAATTCGCGAACAAGTGCCACTTCAGGGTGTAAAGCTGCCTGGTAGAGGGAGCTCAGGCTTGGTTGATCATGTCTACGACTGCAGGTGGTAGGTCACTTAGATCTTCCGTGTCCCATCCAGGGGCCAGACATGGAGTTTCCAGAGGTCTGGGTGCGGATGCCAGAGGGTGCTGTGTCCCTGGGAAAGAAGGTCCTTCCTCAGGGGAATTTGCCAGGGAGGTGCTGTCGCGAGGAGCATGAGATCTGAGAACCAAGTCTGAGTGGGCCAGTAAGGAGCAACTAAGGCATACTTGTGCAGCCCCTGGGGCCACCTGTGTGCCAACAAGTCTGTCCTGAGAGGGGCCTCTGTCAGGGAGTACCAGAGCGGGCAGTGGGAATTGTCTTGGGAGGTCTACCTGTGCCCTGTCGAATCGGTCCCAAATCAGATGTCTGAACGGATCAAGACATGCTTGCCCTGGATAAGTGAAACTTCCGCAGGGCAAGGAATACAGTCAGCAACTCTAGAAAGTTGATATGCCAATGCAGCCAGGCCCAGTCCAGGAGCCAGCGGCTGCATGCCCATTGCACACGGCGCCCCAACCCAGTTGAGAGGCGTCTGTGTTGACTACGACACATCTGGACACCTGCAGTAGGGGTGATTAACACACTGTATGTGCCATGGTGCCATGCCTATCTTGGGACTCGAGTCTGAAGCCAGTGATGAAGCGTTCTCATATGCATCAACCCCGAGTGGCGCGACCATGGCCAAGGATGCCATATGCCCCAGAAGCCTCTGGAATTGTTTTAGAGGAACCGCTGCGCCAGGCTCGAAGAGAGTGAGGCACCTGAGCACTTACTGCATGCGCTCGTTCGTGAGGCGTACTGTCGTTGAGACTGAATCTAACTCCATGCCGAGAAAAGAGATGCTCTGAAACTTGGGAGCGGCGCCCTGACAGGAGGTTCCAATCATCAAGCCATGAAGGCTGTGGGGAGGACGGAGGGTTCCAGTCTGAGCCCACGCTCATGGCAGCCCAGGCAAGCATGTCGGCCATCTGAGCGTTGGCCTTCAGACTGTGCGGTCTGTCCCGAAGGTGGCAGCCCAGTCCAGTTCTTTGTGTCAGATGCCTGAATGCTCTCCGATGCAGCAGCAACGTCATCATCCAATTCGGGGGGCTTGAGGGAGAATGCAGGCTGGCCGTGAGGCGAGTTGCACGCACCTCGAGCATGGATGGAAGAAAGTGAGCGTGCCAGGAGCGGGTGGTTCATGGGGATTTACACAGCGAAACCGAGCCCGCTGCCATCCCCAAATCACCTCTATCGCCAGCCGGGTCATCCTCAATCCTGTGCGAAGAGGAGCGACACAGGAGGCGGCTGAAGTGGCATTCACCTTGAGGAATGAAAGCCGCGACCGCATCGCTGCCATGGTCATGTTCTCGCAGTGAGTACATGAACCATCCACATACTCTGCCTCAGTGTGATCGCTACCCAGACTATGACTATGACTGTCAGTCTTGGAGAGATATCGATCCATACAGGAACTACATAGAGGCGGAAGAGCATCTTTAAAGAGACGCGTCCTGAAATGGACATTCAATGCCTGCTTGTGTATTGCTCTTTGTGTAAACTCTTTTAGAGAAAACAAAACTCTTTAGGAGGAAACACTCTTTTTAGAGGGAAGCACTGTCAAAGCGCCCAGGGGTGTGGACTGCACAGCATGCAGAGAAGGAGAAAGCCGCTGGTGATGCACTGTATATTCAACAGCAGTGCTTCACCAACAGAGGTGAGTGGAGCAGTAGCGAGACTGACAGACGCACGCCCGCTTCCCTTTATACCCGTATTTCCAGGGGCGGGACATGCAAATTCTGTCTGCCAATTTCTCATTGGCCTTTTCTCAAGTTCAGAGGTATGCGAGGCTCTCGAGAAAGACCTCGTGTCAAAACATTCAACACAACGTCGAGTGAGTGACAGAAGGGGAAGTAGAGTTGATATATACAGGAAAGTGCAGAAGAAATTATGTGCAAAGAGGTCTGTGTTTGTGCAGGTTGTATTATAAAATAAATAAATAAATAAAATATTTTTGTAAAAATAGTCATTTGCATATCAAACACATGGGTTTGTCAACAGTAGGTAGCACTTAAAAATATCGGTATTGGACTATACTATACATCTGAGCAAATGCATGCGAGTACTATACTATACTGTATCTAATAAACATCATGTGGATAGATGCTTAGTCTATGACAGTTTGCTCTGTAAATCTGGTTGAAAAAAATTAGGCAGCTTAAATGTAGCAAGATACTTTTGGCATATAGCTTGTAGTATAACTTTGTACTTTCTCTAAAGTGTAGCTTTCAGCTTAGTTTAGATAATTTTTTTCTGTTGAGCAGTTGGAAGATTAGCTAGCTACATTTTTATTGAGTAGCTTGTCCAACACTGGGACAAAGGTGTGCTTGTGTGTGTTTGTGGCCACTCACCACGTTTTCTGGTCATCAGTTGCCGAGAATGCATGTAATACTTAGGGGTGGTACTTTTTGCACTCTCTTCTGCTTGTAGGGTTGTGGATGACTGTGATGAATTGTGGGGTGATGGGTTTTGATTATGGAACTGGGCTAGCTGGGAAGTGACTTCTTGAACTTTCCTCTTTTCTTTCTTGAGCATGCTCACTAATATACCTGTGGAGCTTGAATTAAGGAAATTGAATTATTTTAGCAGGGCGGCACGGTGGTGCAGTGGTTAGCACTGTCGCCTCACAGCAAGAAGGTCATGGGTTCAAACCCCGGTTGCCCCGGCCTTTCTGTGTGGAGTTTGCATGTTCTCCCCGTGTCTGCGTGGGTTCTCTCCGGGTGCTCCGGCTTCCTCCCACCATCCAAAGACATGCAGGCTAGGTTAATTGGTGTCTCCAAAAAAAAATTGCCCTAGGTGTGGATGTGAGTATGAGTGTGTGTCTGTATATGTGTGGCCCTGCGATGGACTGGCGACCTGTCCAGGGTGTACCCCGCCTTTCGCCCAATGTTAGCTGGGATAGGCTCCAGCCCCCCGTGACCCTGTACAGGATAAGCGGTTGAAGATGAATGAATGAATGAATGAATTATTTTAGCTTAAATAACTGAGGGGGACAATGGACATTATGTATAAAATGGTATATAATGGTATTCCCATAATTCCCAATCTCAACGATTTTAATGAGTTTTCGAAAAGATGACTTACTGCAAATTGCTGATTTTTTTTAAATTCTGGTACCTCGCAATGCAGTTAAAAGTGTAATTAAAGCTGAATTGTATATAGCTTTATCTGAACAAAAGTAATGCACATTAAACAGAGTCAGAGTCTAAGGTCAAGGATGAGGAGGTTAGTGCCCCTGCGGAGATCAAATCTGATCCAAAGCCGCCTTGCCCCACAGTCATTCTCAACCTCAGAGGAATCTAGGTTTGGCAATTAAATTAAAATATCTAGAGCTGATGTTTAGAGAAAAATAACATGATACTCAAGTTCTTTGGGTGCAGGCAATATAAATAAATCTGGTTAAAAATGGAAAGAGCGTAGAGCTATTGAACCATCTTTCTCTCCTGCTAACTGTCAAATGCTGTTAACTCACTCTGCTTCAAAACCTGCGACCCCTACTGGTGCTGAGGCAGACTCAGCGGCTCCAGGTTTCGATGTTTGCAGGTACATCAAACACGTGCGCCCATTTCATGAAGCTGAGGTACACTGTAGATTTTACCTAAGGCCTAAGGATATATGTGCTTTGCTTTTACAATGTAAATTAGTGTGTTAGTGTGTAAATTAGCACAAGAAGTTTCTGCACACTTGCCAATTGAACAGTCACTTGATTATGATGCTGTGAAAGCTGCGGTGCTCAAACCATATGAGCTAGTGCTATAAGTGCTCAAAGCATTTGAGCAAGTGCTATAAGCGTACAGACAAAAATTTAGCACCCATTCAAAAACAGCCAAACAAACCTTTGTTGAGTTTATGAGAGAAAAGAGATTTCTCTTTGAAAAGTGGTGTATCGCTAGCAAATCCACTTCTCTTGAGCAGCTGCATGAGTTGATTTTGCTAGAGGACTTCAAAATCTGTGTAATGGAGAATGTTGTTGTTTATTTAAATGAGCAAAAAGTCACCCTTCTCTCAAATGCTGCCCAACACATAAAAGCGTCTTCACGTCTGGCCAAAATTCAAACTCTGGTTGTCGAACAGTCTGGAGATCTCTTACGCTCTGCCAAAAGTGAGGTACAGTTAGGGACTAGTCGTAAGTCTTTTTTCAAATGCGCTGGGCATAAGCATGTTTGTTTTTACTGTCTTGACCCTGACCAACTAATTAACAAGTGCAAGGCCTGGATGCAGAGACATTCAGCAAGACCTAAAAGTGCAGCTTTTGCTTAGGCAAGTACCCATTGCTGTTCTTTCCGACTTGCAACCTGATTTCTCCGGGTTACAAACCCTTTCTTTTTACTGGTTCTGTCTTTCTGGCTACTGATGCTTAGTTTGATTTGCATAGTTTTCTGATGGGTT
Organism: Moxostoma hubbsi; assembly: GCA_032164185.1. NCBI lineage: Eukaryota > Metazoa > Chordata > Actinopteri > Cypriniformes > Catostomidae > Moxostoma > Moxostoma hubbsi. Next base: position 34,055,308 of record JAVLUX010000023.1, on the reverse strand, counting down.
TTGCAAGCCAAATTCTCTGATCCCTACTTGGTCGAGAAGAAGCTTAGTGATTACCTAAGGTAAATAGTGTAGCAGAATCTAACTCTTTTCTTTTTCCATAGATTGAGGATTGTGTATATCAAGTCGGTGCCTCATGCTTTGTCACCAAACTGGATCTTCACAAAGGTTATTGGCAGGTGCCTTTGACCCCTCTCGCCTCTGAGATTTCCATATTATGTCATGCCTGACTACTTTGTCCACTCATGGTTTTTGGAATATGAAATGCACCTGCTACTTTCCAATGCCTTATGCAAAATGGTTTGTCTGGAGTGCCAAATTGTGAGATACTTAGACGATTTACTCAATGAGATGGGAGGAACTTTTGAATGGCCTTGAACTAGTGTTTAAACGGTTACCTGATGCTTCGCTAACACTAAACCTGAATTGGCTATGGTAGTATTTACTTATCTGGATAAGTGGATTGGACAAGGACCAGTGTAACATGTTGAGGTGAAGGTGTCTGCTATTGTAACTAACAACGTGAATTACAGCGTATCCTGGGGATGGTGGGATACTACCACAGGTTTTGTAAAAACTTTGCTGCCGTAGTTTCCCACTGACTGATCTCCTTAGTACTTCAAAAAGATTTAAGTGGAGTCCAGAGTGTATATGCACATTCAATGCTGCTAAGGATCTCTTTTGTAATGTTCCTATTCTCTCTGCCCCTAACTTTGCGTGCCCGTTTAAGTTTTAGGTGGATGCTAGTGCAACAAGTCCTGGAGCATTTTTACTAAATTCCAATTTGCTACTTCTCAAAAAAGATTTCTAGATGTCAATGTCACTATAGTACCATCGAAAAGGAGGCCTTTGAAGTGTATTTAGGGGGTAGATGCAGACCCATTGTCATTAATCCTGACCACAACCCTCTAATTTTCCTTTCGCGGATGGCAAACGGAAATCAGATGTTGATGCATTGGTCCCTTATCATACAGGAATTTAACCTTGATATCCATTATAAAAAGGGGGCATGATTGTAAAAGACCTCTGTTCAGTCGAGAAAGGAGGAAGCTGGGACCCGGCTGAGCAGTCAACATAAAGTTTTAATGATACAAATGAACATCAACATAAAAGACACAAACATAACTCAAACTGTGTGTGTGTCTCTCTCACTCACACTGGCATCTCCGGCTCCCCTTTATCTCTCTCTCCCACCGATTAGGTGACTCCGCACTAGCCGTGCACCCTCATAAATGTTGTTGTTCTCATTGACAGAGTTGTTTTGCTAAAAGTTAACTTGTGAATTTTAGCCAATTATTAAAAACATATTTCTAAAAGGTTAAAAGTTGTAGTGAAGTGGATGCCTGTTATGTTTATTAAACACCAATTTCTCCTGTTTTTGTGTTAGAGAGGGAGTTAGAAAGACTTTTATTTTTCAAGTAACAGTCAGTATCTGGTGTGGACACCAGCTGCATTAAGTACTGCAGTGCATCTCCTCATGGACTGCACCAGATTTACCAGTTCTTGCTGTGAGATGTTACTCCACTCTTCCACCAAGGCACTTGCAAGTTCCCAGAAATTTCTAGGGGAAATGGCCCTTGCCCTCACCCTCCGATCCAACAGGTCTCAGATGTGCTCAATGGGATTGAGATCTGGGCTCTTTGCTAGCCATGGCAGGACACTGACATTCCTGTTTTGCAGGAAATCATGCACAGAACAAGCAGTATGTAACGCTTGAGATTGCCTGCAATGACAACAAGCTCAGTCAGGTGATGCTGTGACACACCGGCCCAGATCATGACGGACCACTCATCCTCCAAATCGATCCCCGGCCTCTGTGTAATGCTCATTCCTTCGATGATAAATGCGAGTCCAACCATCACCTCTGTTGAGACAAAACTGCAACTCTTCAGTGAAGAGCACTTTTTGCTAGTCCTGTCTTGTCCAGCAAAGGTGGGTTTGCGCCCATATGCGACGTTGTTGCTGGTGATGTCTGGTAAGGACCTGCCTTACAACAGGCCTACAAACCCTCAGTCCAGCCTCTCTCAGCCTATTGCGGACAGTCTGAGCACTGATGGAGGGATTGTGCATTCCTGGTGTAACTCAGGCAGTCGTTGCTGCCATCCTGTACCAGTCCCGCAGGTGTGATATTTGGAATGAACAATCTGTGCAGGTGTTGTTACACGTGGTCTGCCAATGCGAGGACGAGGCAGATGAGCAGGGACCCTGGGCATCTTTCTTTTGGTGTTTTTCAGAGTCAGTAGAAAGGTCTCTTTAGTGTCCAAAGTTTTTAATTTAAAATGTTTTAATTGCCTACCGTCTGTAAACTGTCAGTTTCTTAACGACCGTTCCACAGGTGCATGTTCATTAATTGTTTATGGTTCATTGAACAAGCCCGGAAAACATTGTTTAAACCCTTTACAATAAAGATATGTACAGTTATTTGGATTTTAACAAAATTATCTTTAAAATACAGTGTCCTGAAATAGGGACGTTTATTTTTTTGCTGAATTTATAATGTAGAATAAGTCATTAATAAATTCAAAACTGTTCATACATGTAAAAATACTATTAAAGTTATTCATATGCGATTGTTATTCAAAACCATTGTGATACATGTGATTTTTTTTTTCTTTTTAATCAACATTTCTGGGAAATTTTATTTAAATATTACATAATATAAAATTTAAGTTAACATCTAATTTCAGAATTATAATTCTTTGGGCTGTTGGTTGTTGTATTGTATGGCTTGTTAAAGTGTTAAAGTGCAAAATGTAACATGTAAAAGCACGCAAAAGTAATTTTTGTGACATGCATCTAACAAGAAATGTTATTCTTTGTTGTTATATATTTAAAAACATATTTTAAGTAACACAATAGCATTAAATTCTGGTGACTTTGGGAGATAATTTTTTGTATTATTATTATTTTATTGACTATGTATAGCAAGCATTTATATAACTATTGGCTAAAGCATTTCTAAAAGAATCTATTTAGACGTGTCAGAATTGTACTTTCTATTAAGCGGCATCATTTGCTCCCTGGAGTTGTTTTTAGGTGCCTTTTTTAACATTGAGGGAATTGTTAGGACATATTTCGACATTCATCTAGTGTATGCTTATACGAAAAACAACTGAGACGAGGACAGAGCTTTATGAGGAAGCTTGCGAGGATGCACAGGTGGATGCACAATGTGGAAATCTTTTGTGTCGAATCACCTGATGCACGCATAAATTCTCCTCCCCTACACATCTGACACAATAGTTCTAATTCATGTTTCACCTCTGTTTTAAAAAACTGTAATCAACTGTCACACTTCGACAGTGCATCTTGAATTAATAGGATTTATTTTAAAAATATCAAGTAAGAAATTTGAATAAAATAACGGCGAGTGCTCTGAGGCACTCTGAAATGACGCTTGAATGAGAGGGACAATTCATTTTGCAAATACATTAACTTGGATTCCATCATCGTGAAGGAAAGGTACAGTTTTAGAAATGAGAAGCCATAGACGACAGAGTGGCTGCACTGTTTCTTTGCAATGTCGGTTTTGCGCTATATATGATTGATATTAATGTCTTTTTTTCTTTTCAACAACAAACCTACTGCACCTACTCTGTGTCTCTCTCTCTTTTTTTCTGCATCTATAGGTTAAAAAGAAAGGAACAAGAGAGTGAACACATGAATGACCATTTTGACTTCAGATGTGCTGTATATCCTGTTGATGCTCATTGAACCCACCCATGGGTTTGACTTTGCTTAAATGAGTTCACATTTGAACAAGCTGTTCAATCTTGTTCATAATGTTGACAAATTCTACATCTGTATGGGGGCATGCACATCAACAGGATATATAATAGATACAAGATTTTAGGTGTATCTAAAAACACTCTAATGCTGATGGTTGAGTGAAGGATACTGATCTCATTATCACGCTGGGTCAATCTGTCCCTCAGTGACTGGACTTCTGTGTTTTTTTGGCTCTCTTCCACATCAAATGTTCCTGGAGAAGTACTGCTGCCATTACCCACTCCATTCTGAGCATAGTGTCCATCTTGCACTCTTGCCTGGCAATGAAATAAAACATGTTTAATTGAATATGTGTAAAACTTTTAAATGGTGGAAATAAACTTTGTGTTACTGATACAATTGTCAGGATACTACAATTTGTCTCTTTAATCTGCAAGATGTTCATATTTTTTTTTAAAAACTATTAAATGGTTAATAAAAATGTCATTGTTTTTTGTTTTGTTTGTTTTTAAACAGTATTGTGCTAATGAAGCTATTTGACAGAGCAGATATTTACATAAATTCCACAAGATAAAATAATAACTTAATGTATACAGATGAACTGATGATTTCAGGTTTACATCCAAGTGATTCTTAACACAGTGTGTTGATTCATCGATAATCAATGACTGTATATTTTATGATAGTTGTGCATTTTGCCCTGCTTTGTCCTGAGCAGTGAAGCTGCCCACTGTTCTTAAGAAAAAATCTCCAGGTATTGCACGTTCTTTGGTTTTCCAGCATCTACTGCACATTTGAGTTCCCTTTAAGTTTGTCACTTTGATGCTGCATCAGTAGCTGAGGATATGGGAACTCCTCCCAGGAGTTCTAATGCACAGTCTCATTGGCAGATGGCGCTTTGTGCTCCCCCCCACCCCTCCTTATGTATCCATCATCAAGAGCATTTAAGCACAGTGCCATTTCGGCAGAGTTTGAGACATGGATCTGAATGCAAGTGAAAGTCAGTGAGAAAAAGCAACACAGACACTGACACTTCCAGTTAGAGATTCCAACAGGTTCTCCCCATTCAGTGACGCACCCACTGAGAATTGTGTTGAAAGAGCCATGGTTACAGGTGATTCTATTTCAAGGAACATGGAAATAGAGACTCTAGCTACCATAATTAAATGTTTGCTGGGGGCGAGAGTGCCTGACATCAAATCATATTTAAAAGTGTTGGCTAGTGCTAAACGTAGATTTTCTAAGATTGTAATTTACATTAGCACAAACGATGTCCGGCTTTGCCAGTCAGATATCACTAGTGTGTGGTGAGGTGTGTGTTAGGGGTGCACCATTCGATCGACCACCGATATTCATCTTAAATCTGTGATCTGCGAACGGACGATCATGCCTAGAATCAGGGTCAATCTTTTTTGCAGCACAGAGGGAATCACATACACTGCTACTCTAATGAATGAACATTTTCTCAGCCCTTGAAGCATGACAGAGTGGCCTGGAGGGTGAGTTGGTAGCAATTCTAAGCATTCATGAATTTAAACTTTTAGACATTATGTAATTCACATGAACTTGCTATTTAGTTTTTAAAAATGTGTAAGAATTATTATATTATATATAATTATTAATATTAAGTTGCCCATTTTCAAGTGTCATTACGGTAGTTATTCTGACTGGTTGCACAGTGAGCAGGAAGAGGATAAAGAGGCTGCTAAAGGGTATAAAAATTAATTACACAACAAAGAAACATGCTAATACAAATCTGTGTACATGTGATGTGACGAGTCATGTTTGAGCATATAACTTGCAAAAGTGTGGCAAAGGGCACTTTAAGAAAAAAATCGGTATCAGCCTATCTTAGTATTAAAAAAATCGGAGATCGGTGTCAGCCTCAAATTTCCTGATTGCTGCACATACTAAAGGTGTGTGTGTGTGTGTGTGTGTGTGTGTGTGTGTGTGTGTGAGAAAGGAGTGACATGCACAAAATGGAGGAAGTGACTCTCATGGGGAGTACGTCATGCGAGATTTCCAGCCAGAGAGAAGTCTGTTAATGGCGTCTGCCTGTTTATGTTATGTTTATAACACACACATATACTGTATATATATATTAATACTACTTTGATGCAATAAGAATGTCTGAATGTCTATATCAGAGAGCAGCAAGTATATTAGGCTGCATTTACACATCGCACAGATCCAATATTTTGAAATATAAGATTTTTGTCCTTGAGTGTTTGAAAGTAGCCAGCTAAAATGAGTCAAAGCTTGATACTGCTGGCATATTTTAGTACTGGTATTTATTAAAATACTGAATTGAGCAGAGATTTTGTGGCATTCTTAGCCAGACGTTGCAGCTCCCCACAGTTTGGGAACCACTGCACTAGACTATTTTTGGCCATTGCGTTTCCTAGTTTATTCAACATCTCGTGCAGGAGCACTGTTTTTTAGATGCCATATCAAAAATCATTGTCATTTAGTAATACGCTTGTGTGGGTGTCTGAATCGAGATCTTTAAACAATTAATTGTGCAGCATTATATCTTATATTTGTTGCCACGATTGTGTTTTTAAGATAAAATCATGGGCAGTACAGATGTATAGGTGGTTACATGATGAAGTTTATGATTCAACTTAATTATATTATACAAACAGTAGCGTGAGTGTAGTTCATTTATATTTTTTCCAAAGAGCCGGGTGAAAATCTTAATGTCTTTTTTATACGTTTTTTTATTTTATTTTATTTATTTATTTTCTCCCAATTTGGAATGCCCAATTTCCAATGTGCTTTTTAAGTCCTCGTGGTCGCTTAGTGATTCGCCTCAATCCAGGTGGTGGAGGACGAATCCCAGTTACCTCTATGTCTGAGACCATCAACACGCACATCTTATCACGTGGCTTGTTGATTTGGCACGGAGACATAGAGCATGTGGAGGCTTCACGACATCCACAGCAGCATCCACACTCAACTCGCAACGTGCCCCACTGAAAACAAACAACATTATAACTACCACGAGGAGGATACCTCATGTGACTCTACCCTCCCTAACAACCAGTCTAATTCGGTTGATTATCCTGGCTGGAGTCATTCAGCACGCCCTGGGATTCGAACTATCGAACCCCAGGGGAGATAGTCAGCATCTTTTACTCGATAGTCAGCGTTCTACCCCGGCTGTTTTTTATTTGATTAATTCTCAAAATTCTCAAAAGATGGTGTTTAGTAATGTTTGTTATTATGTGTCTTATACTTTTATGTGTTTACACAAGTTTCATGTGGTCTTCACAAAACACTTTCAAATATTTTATGTTAATGTCTATTAAAAGGAAAGAGTCTGTCTTCGCTGCTGACATGAGATGGAAGGAAAGTGTTTTGGGACTTGAACCCACTTTGCAAACAGAATTAACACCACAGACTGACGTGCTACATATTACATAATTTCTCAACAATCAATATAGTCATTTTCTAGGATTCACCAAGGCACTCCGATCACCCTGAGAATAATGTTATAACTCGCTCCAATTAGATATTTTATTTCCACATTTAAAATACTTTGTAAACGTTTATTAAAGTAAACTGTGTGTCTTTGATGACATGAAATGGGGATGAAAGTGTTGAATCGAGGAAACAAAAACGATTGAAACACAGATCTGTCCTGATGTCCGCTACAGATACAGTAACCATAGGATTACTATGGCATTTTGTAGTAAATCATTGTAACCACAAAATTAAGCATGATTAATTTTATTAACACCATATTACAGTAGCATTACTTAAATTGTCTTAAATTACTTAACACTGTGCTTAATGGCATGACATTGTTTTACGCCCAAAAAAAATACTGGATGCCAGAATGTTGACATACAAATTAGCCAACTCAGCATCAGCTTTAAAGAATTTCTGAGCTTTAAGCTGTTTCCATCTTCCAAAGGCATCTCCCAATATTTATCCTTGTTTTACTATGCTTTTATTTTTTTCAGACGGATGGTGAGGCTAGATCGGGTGGAATCTGTTATCTCTGATTTCATTTGCTGGCTTCCATAGCTGCAGCACACAGTGAGGTTTGCCTGCAAACTTGTTCAAATCTGGCAACCCGTGGTGTCGAAATACTATTGGTGAGTGGGCAGTGGGCGGAATCACACAGGCCAAAACATAAACAGAAATTCTGTCCGTAATGGAAACTTCAAAGTAGAGTATACTGGCTGTAGCATTGTTATCGGAGAAGCCAGCATTTCAATTTAGCATGTTTCCTAATTCTCTAATGACATATTATGGTTATTTTATGATTAAGTACAGTAAAAATATTACATATAGCACCTTTAAGAGTATAGACAGGAAACTTTGGAATTTGATTCAGTCAAACGAGAAATCTAACTTGATCAAAAAATTACAGACACAACAGCCTTAACCCCCCAAGCCACTGGAGCAATCGATGAAGTTTGTTATATATGTCTATGTTGCCATTAACAATAGAATATTCGGGTGAGAACAGTCACACAGTTGGAGATGCTATTTACACCTGGGTGCAAATAGTCACTCCAAAAATAATAAGTGTTATCAAGCTTTGGTGCAACATCAGTTAATAGCAATTAACTACTAAAAAATACTAGACAGATAACAAATACCAAAGCACATAACCTACAGCTTTGAGCTGCATAGTGTATCTGGTTATTGCAATACAAAATACTCAAACGTACAGTCAGGTCCATAAATACTGGGACATCGACACAATTCTAATCTTTTTGGCTCTATACACCACCACAATGGAGTTGAAACAAACAAGATGTGCTTTAACTGCAGCTTTCAGCTTTAATTTGAGGGTATTTACATCCAAATCAGGTGAACGGTGTAGGAATTACAACAGTTTGTATATGTGCCTCCCACTTTTTAAGGGACCAAAAGTAATGGGACAATTGGCTGCTCAGCTGTTCCATGGCCAGGTGTGTGTTATTCCCTCATTATCCCATTTACAAGGAGCAGATAAAAGGTCCAGAGTTCATTTCAAGTGTGCTATTTGCATTTGGAATCTGTTGCTGTCAACTCTCAATATGAGATCCAAAGAGCTGTCACTATCAGTGAAGCAAGCCATCATTAGGCTGAAAAATCAAAACAAACCCATCAGAGAGCAACCCGGTATCACGCCGAGGCGTGAAATAGACACGCCGGTCCACTCGCGGATGCGTGTCTATTTCACGCTTTGCCTCCTCCAGGCGTGTACATGACATGCGCGCGTCTACGTAGAATACCGTCAGGGGGCGATCGTTTCCTCAACGCCAACAACTGTCCGCGCACCAAAGAGGAAGCGATATATCGCGTTCTCCAGTTCCGGTTAGCGGGATATATATTTTTGTATATAAATACACTTTTTAAATAAATATATATATATATATATATATATATATTTATTTATTTATTTATTTACATCAGCACAAGATACTCGACAGCCCACACACACACACACACACACACACACACACACATATAACAACGTTAGGCTACAGCAACGTTAGGATTTCTTCATGAAAGCAGCACTATAATGAACCTTTATTTGTCACATATGGTCACAAGTGAAAGTAACCGGCGAAATTGGCCGGCATCCCGCCCGCACGAACGTGCAACGCGACGACAACGGTATCGCTTCCTCTTTGGTGCGCGGAGAGTTGTTGGCGTTGAGGAAACGATCGCCCCCTGCCGGTATTCTACGTAGACGCGCGCGTGTCATGTACACGCCTGGAGGAGGCAAAGCGTGACACCGACACGCATCCGCGAGTGGACCGGCGTGTCTATTTCACGCCTCGGCGTGATATCGGGTTGCAGAGAGATAGCAAAAACATTAGGTGTGGCCAAATCAACTGTTTGGAACATTCTTAAAAAGAAAGAACGCACCGGTGAGCTCAGCAACACCAAAAGACCCAGAAGACCACGGAAAACAACTGTGGTGGATGACCAAAGAATACTTTCCCTGGTGAAGAAAACACCCTTCACAACAGTTGGCCAGAGGTGTATGTGTGTCAAAGTCAACAATCCAGAGAAGACTTCACCAGAGTGAATACAGAGGGTTCACCACAAGATGTAAACCATTGGTGAGCCTCAAAAACAGGAAGGCCAGATTAGAGTTTGCCAAACAACATCTAAAAAAGCCTTCACAGTTCTGGAACAACATCCTATGGACAGATGAGACAAAGATCAACTTGTACCAGAGTGATGGGAAGAGAAGAGTATGGAGAAGGAAAGGAACTGCTCATGATCCAAAGCATACCACCTCATCAGTGAAGCATGGTGGTGGTAGTGTCATGGCGTGGGCATGTATGGCTGCCAATGGAACTGGTTCTCTTGTATTTATTGATGATGTGACTGCTGACAAAAGCAGCAGGATGAATTCTGAAGTGTTTCAGGCAATATTATCTGCTCATATTCAGCCAAATGCTTCAGAACTCATTGGACGACGCTTCACAGTGCAGATGGACAATGACCCGAAGCATACTGCGAAAGCAACCAAAGAGCATTTTAAGGGAAAGAAGTGGAATGTTATGCAATGGCCAAGTCAGTCACCTGACCTGAATCCGATTGAGCATGCATTTCACTTGCTGAAGACAAAACTGAAGGGAAAATGCCCCAAGAACTGAAGACAGTTGCAGTAGAGGCCTGGCAGAGCATCACCAGGGATGAAACCCAGCATCTGGTGATGTCTATGCGTTCCAGACTTCAGGCTGTAATTGACTGCAAAGGATTTGTAACCAAGTATTAAAAAGTGAAAGTTTGATTTATGATTGTTAATCTGTCCCATTACTTTTGGTCCCTTAAAAAGTGGGAGGCACATATACAAACTGTTGTAAATCCTACAACGTTCACCTGATTTGGATGTAAATACCCTCAAATTAAAGCTGAAAGTCTGCAGTTAAATCACATCTTGTTCATTTCATTTCAACTCCATTGTGGTGGTGTATAGAGCCAAAAATATTAGAATTGTGTCGATGTCCCAATATTAACGGATCTGACTGTAGGTTAGAACTGGCAGTGGGAGATGCAGTTAAATAAGTAACTATCATTAACAATTTTACCACTTTTATGGACAAACTTTACACCCCCTACCACAAGTCACCAAAGAACAGTTGTGAACTGGCTGAGTGGGCACAAGAAGTGGAAGTTCATCTGCAGAAGATTGGAAGGGTGCTTGGTGTTCGTTGGGCTGCCAGTAGCTTCAGAACAGTTAAAGCTGTGTGGAGGTCATACAAAGCCCTCTATTGCCACTTTAGTGCTGCAGCAGAAGATGCCAAAAGGGATGAAAAAGAAAAGGCTATGTATAAAGGCTTGATGGGCAGGATGGAATCACAGGAGTTCCAATGTGATTTAGGGTTAATGTATAATGCATTAGAGGATTAGAGGAAAAGCACATTTATCCCTGAATTTGCAACAAAGAGGGATGACACTGCCAAAAGCAGACAAGCTGACGAGAAGGAAGACTTGGCAACTCTCCTCTATGATAGTGGTTTCAGAAGAAAAAAGGCAGGTAGCCCTGGATGCTATAGAGAATAAAGAGTTTCATAGCATCTTCTTAAAAGCTAATATGAGAATGAAGAAGACTGATTCAACCCACTTCCTTGAATCCCTCATCAAGTACATGGAGGAGAGGTTATTTACAAATGCATCAAACAAAAATTCAAGTGTATCAGCTACAAATACCTTGATGTATGTGGACTTGCTTGAAAAGTTTAAAGTTTTAGAACCTGCAAACGGGCCTGAGCCCTTGTATGAACATTATGGAGAGATTTGCATCAAACAGCTCGCACATCAGTTTACACTTGACACGAAGTGTTCTCGAGGGGTTTTGAGATTATAAAGAGGACTCCAGTGTCATACCACATGGATTGGCCCCACTAACCAATATCATGAACCTAATAGCTGTGAGCAGTGCCAAATGTGAACGAGGATTCAGTTTAATTAATACTATCATCAGCCTTTTATGGAGCAATCTCCTGCTGAAGAATGTATCTTCCCTAATGTTTGTCAACCAGAATGGCCCTCCATTGCAAAATTGGAACCCAAAAGAGGTCTTGGTTGTTAACAGCCTCTGATACCCGGTCATGAACATGCAAGCCAACACATCTGGATGTGGACAAAGAGGCACTCTGGGCATTGTTGTCCTAAAGAGGCACTAATAGTTGTTCTTGTCATTACCATTGAAATCTGTGATTAAAACGCACACATGCAGACAAGAATTTTGAATGTGCCAACATACTGACTTCAGTTGTTCAAAATGATTAGTTTTATTTGGTTTTCCAGCATGTTTTCAGACAATAAACTGCAAATATTAGTGTAAAGGGGTTAATGGAAAGGAGGAGGCAGGAACCAGCTTGACAATATTAATACTAGTTTAACCCTCTGGGGTCTGAGGGTGATTTGGGCCCTGGAGAAGTTTTGACATGCCTTGAAATGTGCTTTTTTCAGTTGCTTAAAAACACATTAATGGCTAAAGTCTGATAACACTGTATTCAGCACAAACTGGGCTACAATAATAAGTGAGCAACATGTGTGTACGTATTTTTGAGAAAATAAAGTTTCTGCATGTTTTTTGAAAAAAAAAAAAAACATTTTAAGTCACTGAAATAAGGCCATATAACACATACTAAACATTTGTCCATAAGCCTTTTGAGAACTGGATCTTGTAGCCTAGAGTTTTTGCTACAAAATGATGTGAAAACCATCCTGATCACTCATTCATAGAAAACAATATAATAATTTAACTTTTGTAAGACACTTTTAGTGTTAGAATGGTCATATGCGAGAAGGCTTGAACTATAATTAATATTGATTGTAATTCACACCTGAGGAGACAAAAGGCCCCTCCCCTGGGCCTATCAATGAGGAATGTGACAAAGAGAATGAATGTGAGGAGACTTAATGATCAAAATCAAGTTTTACGTTAAAATAAGTAATCTGACTATACATTTTCTTTACATAAAAACTTAATTTTAGACCTACACTACAGTTTAAAAGAAGTCTCTTCTGCTCACAAAGACTGCATTTATTTGATCCAAAATACAGTAAAAACAGTGCTTTTTGGAACTATTTTTACAATTTAAAAGAACAGTTTTCTATTTGAATATATTGTAAAATGCAATTTGTGATCAAAGCTGAATTTTCAGCATCATTACTGCTTTCTTCAATGTCACATGATCCTTTAAAAATCATTATAAGATGGTGATTTTCTAATATGGGCATATTTAAAGTGCATTTTACTCATTTAACCGGAACACATATTTGCAAACACAAGCTTTGTTGATGATAATGAGGCAGCATAAAAACTAGTTAAAATATAATCTAAACATTCATATTATTTTTATATCATATTACATATCATATTTATATCATACAGCATACAATTTAAGTACCTGCTTTAGCCGAACAACATTTAAATGTAAATAAAATTGCTTATTAGGACATATTTCAATACTTTGAATCCTGGCTGTCAATTCTGGAAACAGTCCCACTTGTAAAATATGTACATGTTTATATAAAATAGCATGTCAGCTAATGAAAACGAAATGACTTACTCGTCCGAAATTTTATCCTCTGGATCAAGTCTCTCTTTAAAATACAAACGTTCATTGGAGTCCCGCACTACTTCTGAGGAAAATTGTAACTCTTTGTCACTATCCAGGAGTTTTCTCACTTGTGTATCGTGCTGTCTTTCAAATGCGTAGAAAAGTGAACAAACTTGTTGTTTTTAAGGCACAGTCGGGGGCATTTAACATTTGCATTGATCATCTCAGCACATTAGCGTATGTATAGTGCGCTCTGCTGGTGGGTGTGATCACATTAGAGAGAAATTAGCTGAGCCAGGAGAAACTGTGCATCTCTTTGTTTCATAAAGATTACATTGCAGGAGAATATTTGTTTTAAATTTGAATTGTTTCATTTCAAAGTAGACATTTTAAGCTTTCTTTAGACATATGTTTCATGTTTGTGTGGTACGTATTTGTGGAGTTTCAGTTCAGTTTTTTGACTTGTTTCAGATATATGCCCTTTATATTTTCTTTATTTTAGGTTTTGTTGTTATTGTGAGTGTACACAAATAAAAGTAGACCCTTTATAGTCTCTAATGATGTCTTACAATTATCTGTATGCCCCAAAATGACGGAGAATTTTATGTTTCCGCTGTAATGACGAAAAAATCCAGCAGGACGCGCCGGCACGTCCTGAAACAAAAAGGCAAACACACAAAGGTGTCGGACAGCTGCCCGTAAATTTCTCTCTCTTTCTCTCTCATTCTCTCTCTCTCTCTCTCTCTCTCTCTCGCACACTGCAGCTTTCAGTCGGCCTTTATCCCTCTCTGAGGCTTGATTAGGCTGATTATGGGCCGGGTGTGCAGCAACACGATCCGGCCCTGCCCTGTCACATTCCTCCCTCGTTCTCTCAGGCTGGGGAGCCCCCGGCATGAAGTACACCCCACACCCCCCCCCCCTTCCCGGGGGGTGTGTGTGAGTGTGGAGGGGGCGTGCATTCCGACCCGCCTGCCGGCAGGTCATCCCCGCCTTCCTGAATCTGGGTGGAGACAGGGGGAGGGAAACAACAATTATTAAAAACACAGTAGGTACTCCCGGTAACAGTGCAGTAATGCCTAAAAACCAAAGTACATTTTAAAAGAGAGGGAAAGGCCTTGGCGTAGCGGCAGCGGGAGAGAGAGAGTAGAACAAAAACACTTAGTTGCCGGTTCACGGTTACGCCGTAACTTGTTCCTTAGCCCCTCCTCCACTCTCTAGCGGATGACAGCCATACCTCCCCAGGTGGATCGGAGGCAGTTCTCTAGCCCCTGGCGGACGGAACGCCCCGCCATGTTACATTAATTAATTCACATTTGAAAAATGGGCTAGCCTACCTACACAGTTTCAGAATTTACAAAAGGCTGAATATGTTTCCTAATGATGCTCCCTCAACGTCTATGTATATGTGTAAAAATACTAAAAAATAATAATTCCCCGTCTGTCGCTCACTCTGACATTATGTCAAAGAAGCAACACTAGGAGTCTCTCTTGAGCGCCGAATATGCCGCTGATCTATGAAAAAAGGCCAATGAGAAGTTGGCAGACAGTATTTGCATACCCCGCCCCCGGAAATACGGGTATAAAAGTGGGGAAATAAGTCGAGTTCATTCAGAAATATTCTTTGGAGCCGATGGTTGTACAGCCCCATCACCATTAATGGAGCACCGGTGGAGAGAGTCAGCAGCTTCAAGTTCCTCTGTGTCCACATTACTGAGGAACTCACATGGTCCGTCCACACTGAGGCCGTTGTGAAGAAGGCTCACCAGCGCCTCTTCTTCCTGAGACGGCTGAGGAAGTTCGGAATGAACCACCACATCCTCACACGGTTCTACACCAGTACTGTAGAGAGCATCCTGACTGGCTGCATCACCGCCTGGTACGGCAATAGCACCGCCCACAACCGCAAAGACCTGCAAAGGGTGGTGCGAACTGCCAGAAACATCATAGGAGGTGAGCTTCCCTCCCTCCAGGATATATATAACAGACGGTGTGTGAATAAAGCTCGGAGGATCATCAGAGACTCCAGTCACCCGAGTCATGGGCTGCTCTCACTGCTTCCATCAGGCAGGCGGTATCGCAGCATCAGGACCCGCACCAGCCGACTACATGACAGCTTCTTCCCACAAGCAATAAGACTTTTGAACACATGATCTCTCATGATCAACAATCAGCACTGCACTTTATTAATCTTCATTCTGTCAATATATTCTCCCAATTCAATTAGTGTTTATATATATTTATACCCGTATCTAGTGTATGTGTATTCTACATTGTGTGTATTGTGTACATTTGTTATGTAAATTGTTTTGTGTAAATATGTTGTAAAGTGGTTTATGTCTCGTCACTGTCATGACTGCTATGTTACTCGGAACTGCACACAAGAATTTCACCTACTGTTGCACTCGTGTACACAGTAGTGTGACAATAAAGTGATTTGATTGATTTGATTTGATTGATTGATTGCAGCGAGCTGCGAGTCACACACCCGTTCCTGTTCCTCTGACGCTCTCTGCTGTTGGATCTACGGTGCACTACAGTGGTTTTCCCCTTCCCTGCACGGCAGTGCAGCTTGCCCCTGGGTGCTTCGACAGCGCAAGAGCATAAAAGAGTATTAAAAGAGTGATATTTCTTGTAAAAGAGTATTTTCCTCTATTAGAGTAATACACAGGCGTTGAACGTCCTTTTCAGGACGCGTCTTTGTAAAGGCCATTCCGACCCTTTGTAGATCCTGGATGCGGTAGAGTGCTCTCCGATTCAGACGGCCACAGGGGTTGTCTCATGTGTCTGGGCAGCGATCACAACAAGGCAGCATTTGTGGATGGTTCATGCTCTCACTGCAAGGGCATGACCATGGAAACGTTGCGGTCGCGGCTTGCTTTCAATAGAAAGCACGCCACTCCAGCCGCCCCCTCATTGCTCCTTCTTCCCATGGGATTGAGGACTTTTGAGCACCGCTCACAGCCTCGCCCCCAACCCACCAACTACCCCCCCCCCCCCCGGTCCCGTTCAACCCGGGCCCAGCTCTCAGCACCAGCGTTGAGCACTCCGCAGGAAGCAGGTGCCCGACATCTCAAGGACCCCCTCGAGGACCCGGAAGGCTCCCAGGCGCTCCTGAGACACTCAATCCAGAGCCCGAGATGTTAGCTTTGGAGCTGGTAAGACCACTCTGTCCCCCGGTGGAGGGCCGGGAGGAGAATCTTTTGTTGGATTTATTTCATTTGCCGCCCTCAACAACAGAGCTATTTCCTTTGTCTCTGGGTCACCTGGCCTGCAAATGCCGTTCTCACGGAACGCTGCTGCCAGACATCTACAGTCCTGGCATGCTGGACGCAGACCCTCTGCCTTCAGCCCCATGACTGCTCCCCGGCCGGCTGGTTCCGACGAGTCTAGAGGACACCTACAATGGACCTCCTCCTCAGTCGCTAACCCACCCCCTGCCAGGTGTGCGGAGCAAGGTAAGAGTCTTTTCTCAGCACTAGAGCCTCGAGACACGTCTTTGCCTCCCGATGCCGTATTATCTGCCCGCTGTGAAGCCCCGCCGGGTACGTCAAAAATAACCGTCCCCTTGGTGCCCCTAGCACGGAGCTTGAATGTGTGGCTTTCACTTCCCAATCCGTTGCACTGGCTGACCCGGACCATCCAACTCGGTTCCGCAATTCAGTTTGCCAGGCCCCCGCCCCCATTCGCGGGCGTCCACTTTACCGCAGTATACGGCAAACATGCCAAATCCCTGCGCGTGGAAATTGCTACTCTTTTACTCAAAGATTCGATAGAGCCTGTCCCTCCAACCGAAATGAAGAAGGGTTTCTACAGCCCTTACTTCGTTGTATCCAAGAAAGGCGGCGGCTTACGACCGATCTTGGACCTGCGAGTTTTCAACAGGGCTTTGCTTAAACTCCCATTCAAAATGCTCATGCAAAAACACATCTTAACTTGTGTCTGGCATCTAGATTGGTTCGCAGCGGTAGACCTGAAGGACGCGTACTTCCACGTGCTTAGGCACCTCAGCCGCCTGGGGCTTCAAGTCAACTGGGAAAAGAGCAAGCTCGCCCCGGTTCAGAGCATCTCTTTTCTCGGCATGGAGTTTGACTCAATATCATTGTCAGCACGCATCACCAACGAGCATGCACAGTCGGTGCTGAGATGCCTCGCCTCTTTCAGGCCAGGCACTACGGTCCCTTTAAAACTCTTCCAGAGGCTCCTGGGGCACATGGCATCCTCTGTGGTGGTTGCGCCGCTAGGGTTGATGCATATGAGACCGCTTTAGCACTGGCTTCAGACTCGAGTCCCGAGACGAGCATGGCGCTGCGGCACGCACCATGTGATGATCACCCCCGCCTGCTGCCAAACATTCAAACCCCTGACAGACCCCTGCTTTCTACAGGCAGGAGTACCCTTGCAGCAGGTGTCCCGACATGTCTTGGTCACGACTGACGCCTCCAGATTGGGTTGGGGTGCCGTGTGCAATGGGCACACCGCTGCAGGTCGTTGGAGAGGGGCCCCGCTGCGCTGGCATATCAATTGCCTACAGTTGCTGGCTGTTTTCTTTGCCCTGAGGAAGTTCCACCCGTTAGCTCGGGACAAACATGTCCTAGTCAGGTCAGACAGCACCACCGTGGTAGCGTACATAAATCGCCAAGTTGGCATATGCTCCCGCCACATATCACGACTCGCCCGTCGTCTCCTCCTTTGCGACTCAAGTCGCTGTGTGCCACTCACATCCCCGGCAACCTCAATGTGGTAGCAGACACGCTGTCACGACAACGCTTGCCCAGCGGAGAGTGGAGGCTTCCCCCACAGTTGGTCCAGCTGATTTGGGAACAGTTCAGCAAGGCCCAGGTAGACCTGTTTGCCTCCCGAGAGACCTCCCACTGCCTGCTCTGGTATGCCCAAACAGAGGCTCCCCTCGGGCTGCGCAAGTATGCATTTCCCCAGTGAGTCTTCTTGCACAGGTGCTGAGCAAGGTCAGGGAGGACGAGGAACAAGTCACCCTGGTGGCTCCTTATTGGCCTACTCTAAGGGGTGCCTGGAGGTTTAATCCCTCCCAACCAAGCCTGTTCCCCTCCTGGGATCTCTCAGTGGTCCTCGCAGGCCTCCAGAGACCTCCCTTCGAGCCACTAGAATCAGTTGGACTCAGGGCCCTCTCTCTAAAGATGGCCCTGCTGATCGCGCTCGCCTCCATCAAGAGGGTCGGGGACCTACAAGCGTTCTCTGTTAGCGACACTTGCCTGGAGTTCGGTCCAGCAGACACATATGTGATCCTAAGACCATGACCGGGCTACGTGACCAAGGTTCCTACCACACCCTTTAGAGACCAGGTAGTGAACCTGCAAGCACTGCCCGGGGAGGAGGCAGACCCAGCCCCTTCGTTGCTGTGTCCGGTACGTGCTTTGCATACCTACTTGGACCACACGCAGAGCTTTAGATGTTCTGAGCAGCTTTGTCTGCTTTAGCGGACAGCGGAAAGGGAATGCTGTCTCTAAACAGAGGCTTTCCCACTGGGTCGGGGACACCATTTCGTTGGCCTATCACACCCAGGCCGTGCCCCCGCCCTTGCGGGTCCGAGCACACTCAACAAGGAGTGTTGCGTCCTCGTGGGTACTAGCCAGGGGCACATCCCTGGCAGACATATGTATAGCGGCGTGTTGGGCAACACCTAATACCTTTGCGAGATTTTACAATCTCCGGGTTGAGTCAGTATCGTCCTGTGTTTTCTCAGGTCCGAGCCGGTAGAACTCGGTAACACGCTGACAGTCTGGACGGGTGGATCGCTTGCACCTGGCGCCCTTTCCCTCGGATGAGATAAAATTGTGCCGGGTGGATCACTTGCACCTGGCGCCCTGTCCCTCAGACGAGATAAAACTGTGCGCTTTCTGTCTCAGGAGATCCCACTCATTCGGATCCCTGGATGATTCCTCCCTAGCCCTTTAGGTCTGCAGTTCAGCGGAGGAACTACATGCTGCTCGTCATTGCAACTTCACTATATTTGTTGCATAACTTTAGAAACATTTGTAATTTACTTTTCTGGAAATATTTTTAAAAAAATTCTTAAATGTACAACTTAATTCACCACATAATTGCATTTTTGTTTTGCAATAGTTTTGTGTAAAATATATTTATAAATATATTTATTTCACACAATCATCGTTTATCAGATTTTTATATTTCGTTTTAAAAAATTGCTCTGTGGGTCAAGATTGAAGCTTCCAGTATCAGTGAAGACAGCAGAGTCCCTGTGTATGGTCCTGCTAATGACAAAAATCATTAATTGAATATAATGAGGTTCACCGCGTTATTGCTGAGAAGCTGCACTTTAAGGACATTCACCAATCAAAGGGAGATCTGCTCTTTACTCCCAAAAGTGATAAAAGTAACAGCAATGCTACACAATATGTGCGGTACTACACAAGGCATGGTGCGGGTGAGAGCACCCTTAGGTGTCAGAGAGGAAGAGGAGATGAGGATGAGGAGCCAATATACTGTATGAATGATTTTCATGCACGGCAGCAAGTTATTGACTTTTTTCCTTCTCTTTCTGATTGTAATTTTACAGTTCTCCTCAACAGTCATGCCACCATTCTGTTGTTACCAACTAGTCTACAAATAACTTTTATTTATTTACTTACAAATGTATCTGTTCATCCAATATTGACAAACCATTTTATGCATTCATTATCATTATTATTATTATTAGCATTTTCATTTCAAAAAATAAATAAAATAAAACTTATACTGATAATATATGAGCATAAAGTGTAGCTATAGGTGTTTATATTGCATCAGGTGTAATTTTGCATTTGTCCTGCAAGTGTCTGCATAAGTCTATGTCCTTTTGATGTTCTTAGCGCTCGTTAATCTAAGAGCATTTTCAAGTATTACTTAAGTCACGATACTTTTTGGAAATGGGCTGCAAAACTAAGATGAATCGTAAAATGGATTCTATGATCTACTTAGGCTTACGATGCTTTTGGGAAACGAGGCCCTGGCCTGTTGAAATTCTATTTTTAAAGTGCCCCTTAGCGTTTTAGAGCTCCTAATGTCTATTACATGCAGTGATTGCTGCGTTGGAAAACCTATTCACATTGGATGCCTTATCTACATCTCTCTTCTAGTACTTTTAGGTCTTAGTGCCATCTTTGACAACATAGATCATGACATTTTCTTAGATAGACTTCAGAATTATGTTGACATTTGTGGACAGGCATTAACGTGGTTTAGGTCCTGTTTATCTGACTGCTACTCTTTTGTTTATGTAAACAAGGAGTTTTCAGATCAAGTAGAAGTGAAGTATCACAGGGCTCAGTCTTAGGTCTCCTGATTTTCCCCTTATATATGCTTCTCCTGGAAAACAATATCAAGAACCCTGGATTATTTTTCACTGTTATGCCGATGATACTCTGCTTAATATTTCATCGAGACCTAATGAAATGTCAAAATTTTTCAAGTAAACAGATTATATCAATGGTATCAAAGATTAGATGTCTAGTATTTTTTCTTCTGCTCAATTTTGAGAATATAGAGTTACTAATTATTGGACCAAAAACCTCCAAAACATTTCGATGGATGTACTGTTACATAATCTTCAACAGTTAAGAATTTGTGTGTTTAATAGCAATCTGTCCTTTGAAAAACACATGTCCAATGTATGTTAAACAGAATTCTTTAAAATATGAAACATTATTCTTTAAAATAATATAGAAATATTGCTAAGTTACGACATATGGTCTCAGTTTATGGTGCTGAAAAGCTAATTACTGCATTCATGACCTCAAATGTGCTGGCCTACAGCCAGGGCTGGACTGACAGTCTGTCATACCGGGCATTTCCCCGGTGGGCCGACGCACTTTGGTGCCGATCAGGGGTGGACTTGCCAGCGTGAGAACTAAGCGAAATGTGCCAAATGGGCCGCGATAAGCAAAAATGAGCCACCGCATTATGCAGAACAGACCACAAAACGGTGCCGCGATATGCGAGGAGGGTTCCAATTAAGATAATTCCTCTTCTATTTCTGCAAGGTGTCAACGTTTGGCTCGTCTGGCGAAGACTCAAAAGAGATAATATGACCCCTAATCACAGCCTTAAAGGATTCCCATAAAGTGGAATCAGTGACTTCAGAATTATCATTAATATCTAGAAAATCTGAGATTTTTTCAGAAATAAATTGGCAAAATGATACATCAGAAAGTAGAGATGGATGAAAACGCCAGCAATATGGTTTAGTCTTATGGCCAAGATCAAGAACCACTGAAGTCGGAGCATGATCAGAAATTAATATGTTGTGATAGTCTGAGGAGATCACGTTTGATATAAGTTTTGAGTCAAGTAAAAAATAATCTATTCTAGAAAAAGACTTGTGTCTTTGTGAAAAAAAAGAATAGTCTCTACCTGTGGGGTGTATCAGTCTCCATATATCAACTAGATTCATAGAGGACATAAGGTTATTTAAAACTATGAAGGCAGAAGGTAACTGGCTTATTTGGGCTGACCTGTCCAAGACATTATCAAGCACACAGTTAAAGTCACCACCTACAATAATCTCTTGCCTTGCTAGAGAACGTGGACTGAAAGATATGGCCAACCCAGCTGCATTTAAGCATCTTCTCTCTCATAGGCCTAATATGGGTCTCCTGTAAGAACATCACATCAGCGGACAGAGATTTCAAATGTGAAAATACTTTAGCTCGCTTGATCACATGACCCAGGCCACGCACGTTCCAGCAGGTAAAAGTGATGCCACTGCCCTTTGAAGGTAAACTAGGATTCATACAAAAGTTGAAAATAAACAATGTACAAGTCTGGTGCTCTTTCAAAACAATTAATGGTAAAAATAAAAAAGTAAAAATAATACAACTCGCGGAAAAAGAACATTACCCCCCAACCCCCGTCCCACTTTCCCAAACAAAGTGAGAACACGCATCCCAAAAACTCACTGAGGGGTTGCCGGAACAATAGAACTACAGCTAGAAAGCCCCAACTCCCTCTCCAATCACTTGAACACGTTATGAACAAAGGAAACGGCCATATACATGTACCAGTCCGAGTAACGGTAGCTGTTGAATAAACGTCACATACCAGACTGTTAAGCCAGCATGCATGTAGGCAATAAATGCTTTTCAAGACAGCGTCTCGATGAAGGCCTCAGCTTCCTCGGGCAAGGAAAACACCTTGTCAGTGGTACCATGAGTGACGCGCAGTCTTGAGTTTCTCACACCGGTTTCTCGGAGATGCTTCCTGACATCATTGAATGCCTGCCGCTGCTTCATTATCTCAGCTGGAACATCGGGAAAGATGTGTATCGGCCTGCCCTTGTAGCGCAGAGGAAACTGTTGACGAGCCAGCTGAAGTATTTCTTCCTTTATTTGAAAGTGATGAATACGGGCTATCATCACACGCGGCCGCGCATCTTCTCCAGAAAACTGTCACCCGAGACGATGAGCTCGATCCACTTCCAACGGCTTCGAGAAGTTGCTAGCGCCCAGCAAGTCTGGAATAAACTTCGTAAGAAATTCCGTGGGGCACCCATTCTCTATCTTCTCAGGTAAGCCTACGATTTTAATGTTTTGCCAACTGGAGTGAGCCTCCAGATCGATTACTTTCTCGCGGAGTATTTGTTCACTGACTGAACTTTTGCGCACTGTTGCTCGACGAGGGAAAGGCGGCGGT
Organism: Moxostoma hubbsi; assembly: GCA_032164185.1. Lineage (NCBI taxonomy): Eukaryota > Metazoa > Chordata > Actinopteri > Cypriniformes > Catostomidae > Moxostoma > Moxostoma hubbsi. The sequence continues at coordinate 34,032,386 of JAVLUX010000023.1, read as the reverse complement.
CATAATCGGCAGTAGCATTCTCCACCTCCTTAATTCTATCCCCGAGGCACACTAAAGATGCTTGAGTGGACGCCAAAGATACTTCCAGAAGATCAAATCGATCAGTCATCGTTTTGTTCATGTTCTGTATTGCCAAAAGTATACTGGTAGATTCCGCGTCAGCTTCACCACTCGACCCCGGGGATGCCTCGGCCTGCCCTGCCATCTCCGACTGTGACTGAGCAGGGGATTCATTCAATGCTTTATCCAACTTCTTTCCCTTTTCAGCTTTTGGCTTAGTCATTATACAGCTCTTCAATAAAGACAATAAAGTAATGCCGGTAGAGAAAAAGCCCGAGAAATTTAAACAATGACCGAATAATTGGAAATATGGAGAGGAGCTCAGCAAAACACGTCTACTTCATGCGGTACTCCATAGCGCCCCCTATGATTTTGGAGCTTTAAAGTGCTGATCACCATCCACTTGTGCCTATAGATCTGAGATATTATTCTAAACATTTTCGTTTGTGTTATGGAATGATGAGACCCATATTGAGTCTAAATGGTGTATTTTTATACAGTATTCTTTGTGTTTTGTTACTTTGGAATGATTGAGCGACCATCCAGCCAATCAAAGGTGAGTTTTATAAACCAAAACAACCCTTAATGTATATCATAGACCATCAGTCAGAATGTCTAATCAACACAGCTTCATCAATTTGCTTTCAACAATGCTCAATGTTTTTTTTTTATCTGCATTGATGTTGATCTAAATAAATAATCTCGAGATGGGGAACACACAAATTAGATATTTATTGGCATATCGTTCTTGATTGGCAGCATTACATGAAATGCACTGCAGAAAAAAACAGAGGATACTCCTTCTTTAAGCACACATTGTATGTGGAGTTTATATCAGCGCATGAGTCTTCATTAATTTATGCTTTATACATTATGTTTGAGAGGTAATAATTTGATCGGTTCTTTTTGCCAATTTAAGCAGATCACTAGATCTGTGTTAAAAATGTAAAGCTATTTTTAAGATCAGATCCACTTTTTTACCTCTATTTTGTTGTGCAGTCAACAAACTGGACAAAAAAATATGGATTTGCAGTGTTCTTAGAAATGTTTATACATGAAAACATACAATATGAAAACATATCAAATGTCACTCTAAAATTAGAAACTCTAACTATGTTTCAGATGTTTCAGCACAAATAAATGCTACTCTTTTTAGAAAAAACTGCAGAAACAAGCATTAATTGAATAGCAAACAAATAATATAATTAAACTCAATAGCAATACAACAAAATAAAAAACTTATCTGAAGGTCCAGCAAAGTGTAAAGTGAGCTTGAGGCTTGATGGGATCTGTAGTCTGTTTGGACTCTCTTTGTTTGTTTTTGGTACAGTTTTCGTGTTATCAGTCTTTGAGTGTTCCTACAGGCTGCAGTCAGGCTTAATGACTGTGTGTAGGCCTGCCTTTGTTTCCTATCTGAGCACATGAGGCCCAACAATACAATAAAATGAACCCCTTCCAAGTAGTGGTGCCATTTTTTTTCTGCCCATAGAACAGCAAGACACTCTTTCCCCGATGTTGAATAATTTAACTCTGCTCCCCTCAGGCTTCTTGAGGGCATAAGTGATAACATACTCTTCATCATTGATCTATCAAGTCCAATAGCAATAGCATCAGTTTGTAATTGGAATGGATGGCTCAGATTGGGTTGTGCCAGCACTGGAGCTCATTGTGGGGCTCTCATTAGCCTTTCCATGCTCCGCTGACATTCTTCTGTACAGAATCTTCATGAGGTATGGGATACTTGGTAACAGCAGCCTTTTTTTCTGGATCAACCTCTACCCCTTTTTCTGAAATGATAAGACCCAGGAATCTTAGCTCAGTCTTGAGAAAATGGCATTTCTTCAAGTTCAGGGTTAAGTTGGCATTCTGGAGTCTACAAAGACTGCTTCAAGATCTTTAAGATGTTGCTGTTTAGATGGTGAGTATACAATAATATGTATACAAATGTTTCCTCTCAACTCACCTAGTACCCCTTCATGAGCCATTGGAAAGTAGCTTCAGTGTTCTTCAGACCAAAAAGTATGGTCAGAAAATGGTATAGGCCAAATGGGATGATGAAGGCAGTCTTTTTCCAGCTACTCTTCTCCATCTCCACTAGCCAATCACCCAACTTTAGGTCCAACGTGTTAAATTATTGTGCGCCATCCATGGATTACAGAATATCATGGATGAGGAGCATAGGATAAGCATCTTGAGGTGTTTTGGAATTTAACCATCTATAGTTAACACAGAAATGTACACTTTGATTGGGTTTTGGCACAAGTACATCTGTGGATGCCCAAGGGGAATGAGAGGGCTTAATGATGCCATCTATGAGTATTCTTTCTATCTCCCCTCTAATGATGTCTTTTTTAGAGGAGAGACTTGATAAGATTTGCACCTTAACAGGATGTTGTCCGTAGTCATGATTTGGTGAGTGGCTTGGTTTGTCTTCCCCAACCTGTCCAAACAGACAGAAGGCCATGCATGCAGAAGATGTATTGATGTCTCAGTATCAGGTCATCAGTCATTGATGATCTGGCAGCATTCAAAGGCTCAGGCACTTGGCCACAAGGGGCAGGACAATATGTAATTTAACTACCTGCTCCCTTTGCTGGCTCTAGAGTTGCCCCACAGAGGCTGATGGAGGAATGGAAAAACAGTAATTTGTCCTTTGATCCTGAGTCCATAACAGTGATCTTCATGGTTACTGCTGTAACCTCAGTTCCCTGATGGAGGGAACGAGACTTTGTGTCAATTGTAGTGACACAAGGGGTCTTTCTTGAGAGCCTCGCGTACCTCTGGATTTGAGAAAAGGCCAATGAGAAATTGGCAGACAGAATTTGCATGTCCCGCCCCCGTACACACGGGTATAAAGGGAAGCGGAAGAGCGTCTGTCAGTCAGGTTTTCACGAAGGTTACAACAGTAACCATGATGTTCCCTTTCTGACACTCACTCGACGTTGTGTCGAATGTAGTGACACAAGGGGTCCCATATAAAAACGCCATGCACTAGACCATGTTAAGAACAGCTGACACAGGTGCAAGCAAGCTACTGCATGCTAGAAGCAGTTGTATCGGCCACACATAGCCATCCCAAACGCCATGAGACTATCATGGGAGCAAGCTGGCCAGCCACAGCCTTTTCTCTCTCTATGTTTCTTTTCATAGAGCATAAAGCAGCTGGGGCTATCTTAACATTATGAAATGTGTCGGGGAAGGTGATCTTTTCCATTCCTATTCTTTCAGGGGGAAAAGACCCTGCAGAGACCACATCCTGCCCAGACTGGGGGAGGTAAAATGTGGCCAATACATCACATGGGTTGTCATGCCACACATGGAAGTGGCCCGGTGGTAGGTCCTACCTGGTGAGGGAGGAGCTCTACAAACACAGCGACTGGGAGCAGAGGGATTGCCCAAGGGAGACGCGGGTCCACCAAGAGGGGGACCGTGGAAAATACATCACAGGGAGTTGCCTGATGAGGCAATTAGGCCTGTGGAGCCCTACCCCAATAAAGAGCACTTGAAGCTCATAGTGGGTCTGGCCACAATTTCCTCCGCTGAATTCGCAGGCCAGAAGGCTAGGGAGGAAGATCATACAGGAAGCGAGAGCTTAGTGGCTAACCTGGGAGAGAGAGTATACTGGATTATTTTGGTGAAGGGCGCTAGGTGCAAGCGGAAAACCCAGTCGGCTGTTCCATATTACCGAGTTCAACCGGCTCGGACCTGACAAAACACGGGATGAGACCGACTCAACCCTGAGATTGTAGAATTTCGCAAAGGTATTGGGTGTTGCTGGGAGGGAGGTGCTGTTGGCCAGTGCCCACGAAGATGCCACACTTCTCATCGAGTGTGCTAGAACCCGAAAGGGGGCATGGCCTGGGTCTGGTAGGACAGGGAGATAGCGTCAGTCAGCTAACCTCTGTTTGGAGACGCCGTTCCCTTTCCGCTGTCCACTGAAGCAGACAAAGAACTGCTCAGAACATCTAAAGCTCTCTGTGTGGTCCAAATAGATAAGCAAAGCACGTACCGGACACAGCAACGGAAAGGCTGGGTCTGCCTCCTCCCGGGGCATCGCTTGCAGGTTCACGACCTGGTCCCTGAAGGAGGTCGTAGGAACCTTGTGCATGTAGCCCGGTAGCGGTCTTATGATGACGTGAGTATCTGCCAGACTGAACTCCAGGCAAGTGTCGCTGACAGAGAATGCTTGCAGGTCCCCAAACTTCTTGATGGAAGCTAGCGCAATCAGGAGGGCCATCTTCAAGGAGAGGGCCTTGAGCTCAACTGAGTTAAACGGCTCGAAGGGGGGTTTCCGAAGGCCTGAGAGGACCACTGATAGATCCCAGGAGGGGAAAAGGCATGGCCGGGGAGGATTCAGCCTCCGGGCTCCTCTAAGGAACCTGATAATCAAGTCATACTTACCCAAGGACTTGCCATCCACTGCGTCGTGGTGGGCCGTGATAGCGGCTACATACACCTTCAAGGTGGAGGGGGACAGCCTCTCCTCCCACCTCTCTTGCAGAAATTAAAGCACATACCGAACTGCGCATCTCTGTGGGTCTTCAGACCAGGAAGAACACCAATTTGCGAACAAGCATCACATTAGGGTGTAAAGCTGCCTGGTAGAGGGAGCTCTGGCTTGGTTGATCGCAGGTTATATGTCACTCAGATCTTCTGTGTCCCATCCAGGGGCCAGACGTGGAGGTTCCAGAGGTCTGGGCACAGATGCCAGAGGGTGCCCTGTCCATGGGAAAGAAGGTTCTTCCTCAGGGGAATTTTCCAGGGAGGTGCTGTTGTGAGGAGCATGAGATCCGAGAACCAAGTCCGAGTGGGCCAGTAAGGAGCCACTAAGGTGACTTGTTCCTCGTCCTCCCTGACCTTGCACAGCACCAGTGCAAGAAGGCTCACTGGGAGAGATGCGTACTTGTGCAGCCCCCGGGGCCAGCTGTGTGTCAGCGCGTCTGTCCCAAGAGGGGACTTTTCAGTGGCAGTGGGAATTTTCTTGGGAGACAAAGTGATCAACCTGTGCCATGCCGGCCCCAAATCAGATGGACCACCTGGGGATGGAGCATCCATTCTCCTCTGAGCGAAACCAGTCGCGAAAGTTCGTGAGGCATGCTGTCATTGAGACTGAGTCTAACTCCATGCCGAGAAAAAGAGATGCTCTGAACCGGGGCGAGCTTGCTCTTTTCCCAGGTGACCTGAAGCCCTAGACGACTGAGGTGCCTGAGCACCTGGTCCCTGTGGGCGCATAGTAACTCTCGAGAGGGAGCTAGGATGAGTCAGTTGTCGAGGTAGTTGAGTATGCGGATGCCCACTTCCCGTAGTGGGGCAAGGGATGTCTCTGCGACCTTTGTGAAGATGCGAGGGGATGGACAGGCCGAAGGGGAGAACCTTGTACTGATACGCCTCGCCGTAGAACGCGAACCGTAGGAAGGGTCGGTGTCGAGGCAAAATGGAGACGTGGAAGTATGCGTCCTTCAGGTCTACCGCCGCGAACCTTGATGCCAAATGCAGGTTACAATCTGTTTCTGCGTGAGCATTTTGAATGGGAATTTGTGTAAAGCCCGGTTGAGAACTCGCAAGTCCAAGATGGGCTGCAACCCACCCCCTTTTTTGGGTACGATGAAGTAAGGGCTGTAGAAACCCTTCTTCATCCTGGCTGGAGGGACAGGCTCTATCTCGTCTTTGAGTAACAGAGTTGTAATCTCTGCCTGTAAGGTGCTGGCGTTTTTGCCGTGCATCGTATTGAGCGAATAGCACTGAAATGAAGCGGGAGCCAGGCGCATTGAGTCGGATGGTCCTGGCCAGCCAAAATGACGGGTTTGATAGCGAAAGCCATGCATCCAAACTCCGTGCGAGGGGCACTAGAGGTGCTAGATGCTAATTAGAGATGCTAATTTTTACGTACTGGGTGGGGCTTTGCAGCGGGGGGAGCAGGTAATAACGCGTCAGGAGGCAAGAGCGCATCCCAAGGCTTGGGTGCTGAGAAAAGACTCAAAGCACTTACTTCCCTCCATGCAGCTGGCAGGGGCCAGGTTAGAGACTGAGGTGGAGGTCCTGAAGAGATGTCTTTGGAAGTCGTCGTGGGTCCAGAGGTGAGGTTACTACGTCCGGTGAACCGGGACTGTAGTATTTTGCTATGATATTTTTTGGTATCTATCACTCCCTAGATGACCCAAGGAGTGAGTAAATGGCTATTTTATTGACAGTGTGGGTACAGCAGCCCGAAGGGGGGTGTGGCAAAAGAAAATAAGGATTTTCCTCCTCGTCTTCAATTCCGTGGGAAGGAGGAGTGACGCATGGGGCGGCTGAAGTGGCATTCAATGTTGGCGACCGCAATGTTGCCATGGTCATATTCTTGCAGTGAGTATATGAACCATCCACAAACGCACTGCAAGAATATGACCATGGCAACATTGTGATCGCTACCCAGGCACACAAGGCAGCGTTTATGATCCTCAGACTTGAGAGATATTGACCGCATACAGGAACTACACATAGGTGGAAGGGCATCTTTAAAAAGACCCGTCCTGAAAAGGATGTTCAACGCCTGCTGTGTATTGCTCTTTTGTGAGTGAAAATATACTCTTTTAGAGGGGAAAATACTTCTCTTTTAGAGGTTTACACTCTTTTAACAGAAGCACTGTCGAAGCGCCCAGGGGCGTGGACTGCACAGCGTGCAGAGAGGGAGAAAGCCGCTGGTAACGCGCCATAGATCTAACAGCAACGCTCTGCTTGTAGAGGTGAGTGGAACAGTAGTGAGACTCAGATTGCTGCTGCACAACCGCTCGGCTCCGAAGACAAAATCTAACTGACAGACGCATGCCCGCTTCCCTTTATACCCGTATGTATGGGGTCGGGACATGCAAATTCTGTCTGCCAATTTCTTATTGGCCTTTTCTCAAATCCAGAGGCGCGTGAGGCTCTCAAGGAAGACCCCTTGTTTCACTACATTCAACACAACGTCGAGTGAGTGATAGAAGGGGAACACCCACATTAAACTGCACACTGATTTGACTTAAATACATACATAGGATGAGGGGAACAACAACTTGGTCATCTGGCGTCACATAGGTGTCAACCGTCCACACCAAGCCATGTCACTCGTAAGCAAAATGTACATTGCCATCTGACGTTTGTGCCTTCCTGTCAGCTAGCACAAAAGCTCTGTTGAACTGTTTTTGTATTTCTTCCCCTGGTTTAGACAATGTTTCCCACAACTGTCTCTGTTTCCACAATAGCTTCTACTTGCAAACCATGAATGCCAATAGTAACTTTAAGCAATGTGGGGGTTGGACTGTATTAAAGCTAGATATTGAGAATGTCCTGTATGAGGTGTTGACATAATAACATGACAAGAAGGGGGGTATTCTTCTTCCTTTTTTCATTGGTATAAGCTGGTTCACTTTAGCCCAGTAGTCTCTTGTTGAATTAAGGTTTCTTTCCACCATTGATCCGACCTTTACTAATTGCTCTAGAGTATCTACAGCACCTCTCAGGCTTCCCACCAGTGAAGGATTGCAGTTATTTACATTTACATATTTGGCAGACGCTTTTATCCAAAGCGACTTACAGTGCACTTATTACAGGGACAATCCCCCCCGGAGCAACCTGGAGTTAAGTGCCTTGCTCAAGGGCACAATGGTGGTGGCCGTGGGGTTCGAACCAGCGACCTTCTGATTAGCAGCCCTGTGCTCTAGCCACTACGCCACCACTCCATTTAAAATCCTTGTCAGCCTTCCACTTGAGGTACAATGCTTTATTGTATCATAAGCAAAGTCTCAAATGCATTGATCGGAACCCTGGATCCCATTGTTGTTCCTCCATTTCAGTGAGGTAGTCTGTAGGCTATCTGCTGGATATTTTCGTCATTACAGCAGAAACAACTTAAAATACTCCATTTTTGGGTATACAGATAAGTGTAAAACATCATTAGAGACTATAAAGGGTCTACTTTTATTTGTGTACACTCATAATAAAAATAAAGAAAATAAAAAGGGTCAGCAGTCTATGTGTTCACAAGCATATTTCAGAAACACGTCACAAAAATGACCTGAAACTCAGAATACTTATCACACAAACATGAAACATATGTCTAAAGAAAGCTTTAAATGTCTGCTTTTTAATAAACCAATTCAAATTTAAAACAAATATTCTCCTGTGTGATGGCCGTACTAGCAGCCACACATGGAAGCAACAACTCATGGTGATAACTTTCATTTCACATTACATATAGTACAAAATAAATAACTGGACACACAGATTTTAGTTTTGAAACAGTTTTATTAGTTATTTGACATTAGTTATCTATTTGGGTGCACACATTTAGTTAACTTTGTCAATTTTGCTAATTTTAGGTTCATCATCTTTAAATTAAGTTACATTCTGTGAAATTAATACTTTTTCTTTTTTGAGTTACCAGTTCCTGGGGAGTTGCTGCTGGCTGGCTGATAAAAAGGGCTTCCAACTAAATCCAAGCTGTTTATGTAGGGGATGGATAATTGGACTGCACCATGTTCTCCCATATCATGGGGATGGCAGAGTTGTCTATTTCGGGTTGTGTTCTTTTCTTTGCTAGTTATGCTTTTGTTATAATTATTTGATTGATTATCCTTAGTTTATATTAGGTAGCATTGTCTCAACAGGGTTTGTAGGTATTGTGGTTTGTTTATATATTATTTGTTTGTCTACCCCCCTTTGTGTCAGAATGGCCTGATCAGCCACTATATAAGTTTCCCCCATGTTTCAGTCTGGGGAAGGTCTGTTTGGTTAGGAACTTTCTATTTTTTGTTGTCAATAAGTAGGTTTTTTTGTTTAGTAAATAAAAACTTATATTTTTGAAAATCTATTTTTTGACTCCTCATGCCTGCCAGTTTGGTTCCTCACATCCTGCAATGCAATCTGTTTGAAACAAAGCGATGTTCAGTTTTTACCGGTTCATCTAATTATCTGTAATGTGATACCACCCACCAGCAGAGCGTGCCATTCATATGCTAATATACTGAGACGATCAACCCAAATGTACACGCCCCCGACTGTGCCGTGAAAACATATAGTACATTCACTTTTCTGCGCGTTTGCAACGATACAGGCGAGAAAGCTCCAGGATTGTAAGGAAGAGTTAACATTTTCCTCAGAAGAGGAGCAGGACTCCGATGAACATTTGTATTTTGAAGAGAGACTTGATCCAGTTGAGGATACAATTTCAGACAAGTAAGTCATTAGTTTTGTTGTTTCGGCTAAAGCAGGCATTTAAATTGTATGCTGTATAATATAAATATGATATGTAATATGATATAAAAATAATATGAATGTTTAGATTATATTTTATCTTGTGTTTATAATGCCTCATTATCATCAACAAAGCTTGTGCTTGCAAATATGTGTTCAGGTTAAATTAGCAAAATGCACTTTAAATATGCCAATATTAGAAAATCACCATCTTATAATGATTTCTGAATGATCATGTGACACTGAAGACTGCAGTAATGATGCTAAAAATTATGCTTTGATCACAAATTGCATTTTACAATATATTTAAATAGAAAACTGTTCTTTTAAATTGTAAAAATAGTTCAGAATATCAATATTGTTTCTGTATTTTGAACCAAATAAATCCAGTCTTGGTGAGCAGAAGAGACTTCTTTTAACAGTAGTGTAGGTCTAAAATTAAGTAAAGACTTCATGTAAAGAAAATATATAGTCAGATATCTTCTTTTAACTTAACTTGATTTTGATCATTAAGTCTCCTCACATTCATTCTCTTTCTGTCACATTCCTCATTGATAGGTCCAGGGATGGAGTCATTGTCTCTCAGGTGTGAATCACCTAAATATTCATGATCGTTCACGCCTCCTCGCCTATTAACTTTCAACACTAAAATTGTCTTACAAAAGTTAAATTATTATATTGTTTTGTATGAATGAGTGATCAGGATGGTTTTCACATCATTTTGTAGCAAAAACTCTAGGCTACAAGATCCAGTTCTCAAAACTCTTGTGGACAAATGTTTAGTATGTGTTATATGACTTTATTTCAGTGACTTAAAATTTTTGTTTTTTAAAAAACCACACATAAACCTTATTTTCTCAAAAATACAAACATGTACACACATGTTGCTCACATATTATTGTAGCCCTGTTTGTGCTGAATACAGTGTTATCACACTTTAGCCATTAATATGTTTTTAAGCAACTGAAAAAAGCACAAATGTCAAGGCATGTCAAAACATCTTCAGGGCCCAAAATACCCTCAGACCCCAGAGGGTTAAACTCTTCCCAGTTATGGAGTTTTCTCTCCACCAACTTTGGGCAGGCCCCAAGAGTTCAGCATTGAGAGTGGCCACAAGTTCAGTGTCTGAGTGTCAGAAAATCCACTGTCAACATAAATGTCCTTCTTTCACTCTACAAGAAGTCTGTACAACATAAAAGTTACAGGTGTTTCCCAAATCAAATAACCAACACCCCAAATAAATGACCTCAAAAATATGACATTTCAACCCAAATCAACAGATTTACCAGTTTTTTTGACACATAGTAAACTTAAATTAGGACTTATAGCACACACTAAATTACACATTTTCAACAGCAATTTTCCTTTTTCTATTTTTTTTCTTTTTGTTAAAGTGTGTATGTGAGGTCCTAATGTGGCAGTGTCACAGAGTTATAGAAACTCATAATGATTTTGATAAAATTCCTGCACAGCAGCACACAAAATGTAGGGAAATAATAGATTTGCTTTGTTCTCATAATGCAAAAAAACTCTATGAAATTCTCTTTGTAGGTCTGTAGACATACAAATTAAAAAAATTTAAAAGGTTCTTTTGATAATTGATTCAGTGACTAACTAATTTCAGTCAAAAGACACTCATTTGTAACCACCTTCTAGCATCAGTGACCATTCTAGAAATGGTCACTGAATCATTAAATGGATCTAAACAAATTATGGTGAAATAGTCAAAACACTGGAGCCACTTGGATTTAAATCCCACAATGCATATGCACAAAGTACAATTATGCACATGCACAATTTTCATTATTGTAATTCATTAAACAATTTATTCAAGACTAGTTTGTGCTCAGTATTTTATTGTCATATTGAAAAATGAAGTGTTCCACAAGAAGCCCTTTATTTTTGCAGCTAATTTTGTAATTATTTTGCAATACTTGAATCTTTAAAATACTACAAATATTAAAAGTAAATAAGTATATCATACTTATATATTACTATATACTGTAATATATTAATACTGCAGTGTAAGTGTTGGGTCTGTGCAAGCCACCAGTGTGTCCGCCCACTTTAAAAATGACTGCTACGCCCCTGATAGTCTTAACAAGGTAAAGCATATTAGAACAAACGAAGGACAAAAACAAAAAAAAAACCCTGGTTTACTTGTTTTATCGAGTGCTGAAACTTTGCAGAGTGAACAGCACACATTCTGTATATATAAGACAAACACATCCAAATGGGAATTTTTTTTTTATCAACTTGCACCTAAAAGAGAAACAATAACTTGCTCTGCCATACATTACAATTTATAATGGTGATCTCTGTATTGAAAATAACTTTTTAATCTCTGTAATCATGTCTCCCTTTTATTCTTTGGAATCAGATTCAGATTCATTATCCCTGTGACATTAAAGATTTTTCACACAATTTTTTGTTATGAGCTACAAACCCAATTCTGAAAAAGTTGGGACAGCATAAATATGCTAATTAAAAAAAGAATTATATTAACCCTTTGCTATATTGAAAGCACTACAACTACACATTATACAGTGCATCCGGAAAGTATTCACAATGCTTCACTTTTCCACAATTTGTTATGTTACAGCCTTATTCCAAAATGGATTAAGTAAATTATTTTCCTCAAAATTCTACAAACAATACCCAATAATGACAACGTGAAAGATGTTTGTTTGAAATCTTTTCAAATTTATAAAAAAAAAAAGAAGAAAAAAAAGAAAAAAAAAAATCACATGTACATCAGTATTCACAGCCTTTGCTCAATAATTTGTTGAAGCACCTTTGGCACCAATTACAGCCTCAAGTCTTTTTGAGTATGAAGCTAAAAGCTTGGCACACATATTTTTGGGCAGTTTCTCCCATTCTTCTTTGCAGGACCTCTCAAGCTCCATCAGGTTGGATGGGGAGCGTCAGTGCACAGCCATTTTCAGATCTCTCCAGAGATGTTCAATCGGGTTCAAGTCTGGGCTCTGGCTGGGCCACTCAAGGACATTCACAGAGTTGCCCTGTGGCCACTCCTTTTTTATCTTGGCTGTGTGCTTGGGGTCGTTGTCCTGTTGGAAGATGAACTTTCGCCCCAGTCTGAGGTCCAGAGCACTCTGGAGCAGGTTTTCATCAAGGATACCTCTGTACATTGCTGCATTCATCTTTCCTTCGATCCTGACTAGTCTCCCAGTTCCTGCCGCTGAAAAACATCCCCACAGCATGATGCTGCCAACACCATGCTTCACTTTAGGGATGGTATTGGCCAGTTGATGAGTGGTGCCTGATTTCCTCCAGAAATGACGCTTGCCATTCAGGCCAAAGAGTTCAGATTTTCCCTGTGTCATTTCACATTATTACACATAACTTAATTTGCTGAGCTCATTTGTTTTGGTTTCTTTGTATGTATGGATTACTTGGGTTGTTACCAACATCTGGTGAAAATTTAATGTCAATAGCACCTTTGGAAATATATTTACTGAAAAAAATGTTTCAATACTTATTTCACCCGCTATATGTACATGTGATTTTTTTTTTTGTTTTTGTTTTTTTTAATACATTTGCAAAGATTTCAAACAAATTTCTTTCAAGTTGTCATTATGGGGTATTGTTTGTAGAATTGAGGAAAATAATTAATTTAATCAATTTTGGAATAAGGCTGTAACATAAAATGTGGAAAAAGTGAAGCACTGTGAATACTTTCTGTACTGTATTATGTTTTAACCTGTGATTTTTATTTTATGTACAGCTGCACAGTTGTATGAGGTCATCATTGCCATATGGTGTGCTTCATAATGTGCCACACATTCTCAATTGGAAACAGGCCAGGACTGCAGGCAGGCAAGTCTAGCACCCACCCTCTCTGCTCACAAAGTCATGCACTTGTTATCCAGGTAGCAAGTGGTTTGAATTTGTCCTGCTGGAAAATGCAGGGACTTCCCTTGAAAAGATGGTGTTGGATGGCAGCATATGTTGCTCCAAAATTTTTACATATCTATCTGCATTCATGGTGTTCTCAAAGATGTGTGAGTTACCCATACCATGGGCACTGACACACCCCTGGCCCATACAGACTCTGGCTTTTGGACCTGACTCTAATAATGGCTTGGATGGTCCTTTTACACGGATAACACGATGGCTGTGTTTTTCCAAAAACATTTTGATATGTGGAATCTTTGGACCAAAAAACACAGTTCCATAGTTCTTAACTTGCATTTGTGGATGCAGCCGCGAATGTTGTTGACTAACAAAGGTTTACTAAATTTATCCCAAGCCCACATTCATGACACATCCATTACAGATTAAATACATTTTTTAAGACAGTATTGTCTAAGAAATTGGAGATCATTTAGAAGTGGTTTTTGTCTTGCCCTTTACACACAGAGTTCCCTATCGAGGTCACTCGAGATGTGTGATTGTATAAGGGCTTCAGACCACATAAATAAACTAATTTATTGGCTAATGGTGCTTAAGCAATGCCCCCAGGGAGCTACGTCACAAGCTCCATAAAGGTGCTCACTTTGCACCATTGTGTCAGACTTTCTGTTCTTCAAAGCACAATTTTGTCTAAGCCTATTTTTGTACCAATGAATCACGTCGAATTGTGGATCATTATTCTCCCTTTTGAGAGGAAAACACACAAGGATGTTGTAATACAGCGTAGAAATTTTTAGAGCAAATTTTAATGTATGTTCCCTTTACAAAAAGCTTCATTATGATGCTGCGCTTTGCTGAGCACTTTGGGAACAATCCTAGTTGTGAACGAGCTGTGAATATGTATGTAACACGTCAATGAACATTGACCGGAATTTATAGCCTCGGCTGATGTAGTCATTAGACGCACCTGTGGCCAGGCTATAAATAGATGCGTCACAATGGAAGGTGTCGTCAGATCCTCTTTTTTTCAGAGTGATTCTGTGTGTGTGTGTGTGTGTGTGTGTGTGTGTGTGTGTTTTATAAACCCTGTCAAAACTTTCTTTCCTCTGCTAGGAATTAGAATTTGTGAGGCAGTGTGCAGTGAACCTTTTCTCCTTTCTCTTCTGTCTAGAAAATATATATATATATTTTTAAAAGAAAGAGAGAATGACTAAAAGCAGTAAACAACGCGTGTTCCTCTGTTCTCGCTCTAAAGCTGAAGAGGACACGCATCAGTTTTGCTCTGCTTGGGTGGGGCTGGCTGAGGAGCGAGAGATGGGTTCATCCCTTTCGCTCACTCTCTCCCCAGATCCAGCTGATCCTCGTAAGCCTAAAGCATGCCTCAGCTTCAGTTCACGAGGACACTAAACTTCTGTAAATCCCGCGCATAATAATAAAGAGGCTGTGGAATTAAGAGACAAATGCGAGCATTGTGATCTGCTTTCGGGCAAAATGCTTCGCGCTTGCCTCGCTTACTTCCAGGAGTCAGTGCCCACATGTCATTCGTGGGGCTCTCGCATGGATCTGGCTGAGGAGCGAGAGACAGGTTCGTCCCTTTCCCTCGCTCTCTCCCCAGACCCAGCTGGTCCTTCCCGTGATCTCGAAGCGTGCTTCAGCGCCTCTTCGGGCCACGCGAACAAGAGACCCTCCCCTAAACGCTCCAAACTAGAAGACAAATTTCTTCAGATTTTCCATGTCTTCGTGCCCTTGACGTTAGTGTATTCAACTATTGTGGGTGCTGAAGCTCGGGGGTATTTGGTGATGCCGCCGGTAGAAGAGACACATGCAGGTTTTCTCTCGCCAGGCTCGGCATCATCGCTAAAGACCTACTCTCCCCACAAAGCTGTGCAGGACCACCTCCACGCTTGTGGGGAAAGCTTATCAGGCAGCAGGTCAGGCTAGTGTTGCCCTGCACACTATGGCAGTGTTACAAGCGCACTAGGCTAAATCTGTTGAAGGACCTGAGTGTGGGCACCTCACTCAGGGGGAGGGGCTGTCGGCCACCCAGCCCCGCCCCGGTCCTTCTAGATGGGAGGCTCTAAAAAAAAACGTGGTGAATCGTGCTCCCCCCTCGTAAAGACTGGGGTCCAGTTCATCACCCTCAGCAGCCCCCAATGCAAGACATTAGGGGCGTGATTTCTAAGAGAAAGAAACCCTGACGGTCTTATACCCAGCCTGTCCCGGTAGTCCCCTCGGGACGGGGTGCGTGTATCATCCACTTTGGCCCTCCCTATACCCTCACGAAACCTCTTCACTCCCGCCACCTTTGGTGTTTCGGGTGATAGAGGCTTCCAACAAAGAGTTGGGTGTACGGAATGCAGAACACTCGACATCCTCTCAACAGGAAGTGTCAGAAATAATACATTTACATTTTACATTTATGCATTTGTCAGACGCTTTTATCCAAAGCAACTTACAGTCCACTTATTACAGGGACAATCCCCCTGGAGCAACCTGGAGTTAAGTGCCTTGCTCAAGGACACAGTGGTGGTGGTGGTGACTGGCTGATCCTAGCGCAGTTCCAAGAACTCACGATGCAGGCACAATCGTCTCCTGCACGAATCGTATCCATTCAGAACACCCTGAGCAAGGTCAGGCTAGGTCAAGGTTGCACTGCTCGTCAGTATCATTGAATACTAGGTCTCATGGCGTTAGTGTCCGTGTTGATCCCTTCGGACCTTCTGCACATGAGACTGCTTCAGCTGTGGCTAGTAGCCAGGGGGTTTTATCCGAGGGCCGGTCCCCTAGGGCAAATAAGGGTTACGCGCCACGTGCTTCATTCCCTTTCTATGTGGTTCAGACCCCGGTACTTACCTTGGGTCCCACTCAAGGTGCGTCTTGTCATCGCAGGCTGCTACAACAGACGCCTCCCCAACGGGCTGGGTAGCGGCCTTAAGTGGTCGTCCAGCTTAAAGGGATAGGAGGGTTGTCAGTTCGGTTGTAACAGTAACTGTCTCGAGCAGATGGCTGTATTTCTGGCCCTGAAATACTTCCTCCTGAGGCTGCCATGTCTTGGTCCGGGTGGGCAATACAGCAGTAGCCTCTTACATAAACCATCGGGGATCCACGTTCACGTCAGCTGGCACGTTGGATCCTTGGGGCCCAGGTCAGCTCCTGTCACTCAGGACAGTTTCATCCCTGGATGCCCATGTGTGTGGGAGCAGATTTACTCTGAGGTAGTGAACAAATCTGGGTGAGATTTCACAGGGCAGAAGAGGACCTCTTTGCCTCTATGATAGCGCAATGTCTCCTCTACTTCTCCCTAAGTCACCCAGCCCCCTTGGGTCTGGACTTAAAGGCACATACATGACCCTGAATGCGTCTGTATGCGTTTTTGTTCCCCGGTTTTTCTGCTTCCGGGAGTCTTGGCAAGGTTCGCCAGCAAGGGTCTTGTCTCCATCTAATGGCACTGCGCTGGCCGAACAGGATATGTTTCTCAAATACCTCTCCTCGACGGCTCGCCTTGGGCGATTCCGAACAGGGAGGACCTTCTCATCCTTGGCCCGAATTGTGAAACCTTTCATGCTTGGCCCCTAAGGGTACCAACTGAGGTTCACAGGGCTTTCTCTTGAGGTTATCGAGACCATTTCAAGTGCTAGGGCTCCCTCCTCTTGGAACTGATCTGGGTAGATTTTAACAGGGCAGAAGAGGACCTCTCCGCCTCTGTTGATAGCACAATGTCTCCTCTACTTCTCCCAGAGTCACCCAGTTTCCCCCCCTAAGTTCATATTACAGAACCAGCTAACTGCCAGTTTGCTTCAGTTCTGGGTTTTCTGTAGAAAGAACTGTCAGCGGGCACTTGCCTCACCACTGCCAGGTTCTATGTGGCCTCCACTGCGGTTTGCCATGCCTTTTTTGGGCGGGGTGCCCCCTAGAGGCATCCTTGCTAGGACCTCTTCATAGAGTAAGACCCCCTTTTTAGACCTCTAGAGTCAGCATTTGGTAGACTTCTGACTCTCAAGATGGTTTTTCTTATGGCAATTACATCTCTAAGGAGACTTGGGTACCTACAGGCTCTGTCTCTTTTGCCGGCCTGTTTAGAGTTTGCCCCAGCTATGACCAAAAGCATTCTTTGCACCCTCACCCTAACTACCTGTAGCGTATCAATGAATCATGTAACGCACATTCTTGCTAAAACCCAAAGAGCTTTTGGCCTCTGAACTCAAAAGGTAAATTAGGCCTTCGGCTCCAGCCAGTCTGCAATAGATGGTTCGATGACAACTTCTATGACACCCTGAGTGTGAACAGACAACACACACCAGATGTTTCCCTGCCGTTGCGAGCTTCAAAGAGATCCTAATCTTACCCTCCCAAGTCTAAGAAGGGAGCGTAAGAGACCTCTTCAAGACACACACATACCTACCCACACACACATAAGAACTTTTCAGGAATTTCCTCATTTAAAGACTTTAATGAGATACCTGTATATTTGATATGTTTTTACGTTTGTCTGTTTGCCCGTGTCCTATTGGAATATCTATGATGTTATCGTAGTATCAAGGGAATTATAAATACTTGTAATTACGCATTGAGATGTAAACTTGAATTCCTATCACTGTTACATGTCGTGTTTGATATCTTTGTACTCCTCTTTGTCTGACTGAGCCAGATATATGTATTAGGTTATGATAAAATGTGTCTTATGTTTAATCATCTTCGGAGGAAAAATGACGAATTTCGGCCACGGCCTAACTTATGCAAATGAATCGGCCTGACAAGACAAAGAAACTTTCCCGCTCAAGATTTTCTGAACAACGATTGGACAGTTCGCTTCAGAGAGGCGTGGATTAGGTTTCCTTAAAAGAAAGGAACTCCAGTTTACGTTGCTTAGTTTTTTTTCTTTCGACTGAGTCGTCACTTTCTCTTCAGTTTTCTTTTTGTTTTTATTTTCCTTTTCGTAATTCTCCTTTGTTCATTTCCACACGAGTGAAAGGAACTCAGGCTGAATTATTCTCGTTGGTAACTCCACTTTCAAGAGACTCTTAAAACTTGCCGCAACTCTGTTCGCCTGAAGGGACCAGGAGCACGTGCTTCGAAGGACACACACACACGCCTTCTTTCCTCAGCAACCCTGAGAGAACCATTGTGCAAGTATTTATTTCTTATCAAGATTTATTATGCTGTAAGGTTTTGCCCATTTTAGGGTAATTTTGAGTTCCTTGCTGTCTCTGTTTTAAGGTCCAACTTGTCTGTGATTTTACACAACTCTCCCTCTTTCTCTCACTCTCTTATTCTAACTCTCTTTCATTGTTTAGTTGTTTATCGTGTTGTAAATACATTTATTCCGTGTAACTGTAGTCACCGATATATATATACGTAATTTTCCAGTATTAAATACTATATTCATTGATTGACTCTGCCTATCTGTTCATGATTTCGAGGTCCCTGAGATGTTAGAAAAGGGAAGCTGTTTTTCATGGCCAAGAGAAATAGTCTGCCTTTCTAAGTTTTATACGAATAATTTCTTAAGGGTTAATAAAGATTTTATGGTCAGTTTGCTGGCGAGCAGACTATTAGATGACAAATTAATCCCCTTAGGAGTTATCTCTAGAATCGAACGATTATATACAATTGATATATTAATGTTTAATTATAATCCGTTGTGATTGAATGTTGATATATATAATTGCTCTATTTTTGCCTGCCTATATGTGTAACAGCACAACCAGTTGCGTTTAGTGGCCCATATAAGGACCTTGGCAACGTATTCCCTTTTAGGGATAATTTAAAACTGTAAGTGATAACTCATAACCCGTATGATCAGTTATTGATTATTAATTATTGATTATACTATTCCCCTTATTTGATATTTGACAGCTTACATACCTGCCCAAGGAATCTTTCGCGACCCTTAGCCGGTTATTTTCTAAGCCTTCTGCTCCCTGCCGTTTGTAACGCTGGAGCAGCTAAGACTTCTCAGACTTTGTCCAGTCTGTACCCTTCAGACTTATGTCCACCGCTTTTGCTAGTGGCGTAAAGTCAGGGCAGCAATTTTTCTCTTGGAAGCCATGACTGGAGGGCGGTCACCTCCTGGAAGACTCTGTCACTTTGGGTGAGAGACCTTATTGCCCAGGCCTACGAGGTGCGTGGTCAAGCTTCGCCAGTAGGTTTTAGGGTGCACGCTACCAGAGGGCTCTCCTCCTCTAAAGCCTTGGCTAGAGGTCTCCCTCTGCAGCAAATTTGTGATGTGGCAGGCTGGTCATCTCCACACACATTCATCTGGTTTTATGGTCATGTTACTAGATGTTCATGCTACCCCGGGCTCTTATGCCCTTGGGTCGACATCTACGCTCATGTCTAAGCAAGTTTGTGATGCGGCAGGCTGGTCCTCTCCGCACACATTCTCAGATCTTATGGCTTAAATCTTTCATGCCTGACCAAGTTTGTGATGCGGCAGGCTGGTCCTCTCTGAACACACATTCTTCAGGCTCTATAGTTTGGATGTTCATGCTACTCCGGGCTCTTACGCCCCTGAGTCGACATCTCGAGCTCATGTCTGGTCAAGTTTGTGATGCGGCAAGCTGGTCCTCTCCGCACACATTCATCAAATTTTATGGGTTAGATGTTTTGCTACTCCGGACTCTTACATCCTTGAGTCGACATCTCAAGCTCATGTCTGAGGCCTCTCGCGTTCTTGTGAGCACACTTCACAACCGTAGGGGTCCGGACAGCCCCAGTGCGGCGGCATGGGTATTGCGTTCCCAAAGTGTTTAGCAAAGCGCAGCATCATAGTGAAGCTTTTTGTAAAGGGAACGTCTCGTGTGTAACCCTTGTTCCCTGAAAAAAGCGGAACGAGATGCTGCGCTTCTTTGCCGCACTGAGACATCCCAGGACTGCTCTTCAAAAAGAAGTATCTGATGTCACCTGGTGACGCATCCATTTATAGCCTGGCCACAGGTGCGTCTAATGACTACATCACCCGAGGCTATAAATTCCGGTCAATGTTCATTGAGGTGTTACACACATATTCACAGCTCGTTCACAACAAGGATTGTTCCCAAAGCGCTTATCAAAGCGCAGCATCTCGTTCCGCTTTTTTCAGGGAACAAGGGTTACACATGTAACCCGAGACATTTTTCTTAACATTACAGGGATCCGTGGGAGATAGCAGCACATTTCGAGGCTCGAAATTTCTCAACACGAGGTGTTATCCCCAACTACTCCAGTTCCACAGCCTCCAGATTTGGAGCTCTGTGTCTGAGAAGTTGGAGTGTGAACGGACAGCGGTTTCTTCCTCGTGTTTGTCGCACTTCCCCTGACAGAAAGCGCAAGCCTCATCAGACATGCTTTGAGGCCTAGCTCGGCAGCCATTTTCTGATGAACAAAGCTCGCAAAAGAGTGATTACAAAAAGCTGTAAAATGAATTAATCTGGGAGTTAAGGAATAATTTGCACCTTGTCCTTATTGCCTTTTTCTGTGTCATTCTTTGAGAATGCACATGAATTAGACAGTAGAGGAGCAGCCTCTGCCTTTCTCTCTCTCTCCACTCTGTTCGAAGTGGACTGCTCGGTTTAGCTCACGAGCCTGGTCGCAGAGCGAGGGGCTGGAATAAGATAATATTCCCCAGTGGAAGCAAGTGCTTCATCGGTGCCATTATGCTTTTGTGATTTTTATCAGGAGATGTGAGGTGTTCTAACAAGTTTTCTTGTCTTTCTCCCATTCATGGATAACATGGGCATTCATGGTGAGACAAGAGATGCGCACTGCCATCTCTGCTTGATTTTTCGATAGTGGCATAGATGTAGCACCTTTCAGTTAGCTGTTGGATCTACACATGATGGTTTTGCAGCCCAACCAAGAGCATCGCATTAAAAGAATGAGTTAGAGCTAATATTAGCACAGTTTAGTATTCCCTTGTGCCCCCCTCCCCATCGATTTCACAAGGATGTTTTGCACGATCCGAGTACTACACGTTGTTCCCCCATTGAAAGCTGGGAAAGGTTTAGTGTCTAACTCTTTTCTTCAGTACATTTAGCTTAGTTAAGTTAGTACAAGTTAAGCTTTTCCCATAAATTACACTGCATAAGCATTGAATATTTTCAGATTGAGGTTTGCCTCTGCCTCCATGACAGAGTCTTGGGGCATGCATAATATAACCACAGCTTACCGGGGAGCAAAAAAATAAAAAATATATGCATAACAGAATTCGTTATTGTGTGAGCCTGCTTTCAACTCCCCTCCATGTTTGCTTTCTTACCCATTCTATGCTAGGGATGATGGTTTATCTGGTGTCCACTGCTGTAAATACTTTCAGAGTTGCCAGTCTTATGATTGCCTGATCTAATTCTACCTTTGTGTTTTGTGTACATCAACTTCTGCTATGCATATTTCAAAACCTTTGGTAATGGAGACACGGTGAGCATGAGCAGCACACGTTGTCCCCCTATACACAATGCTGGGGCCGTTGTTACAAACCAGCTCGTAGCAAGGTATTTCTTGGTGCATGGAAGGATAGTGTCTGTAGCTACAGACAGGCACTAAAAGCTGCCAGGTCAGCATATTTTAGTAAACTCATAGAAAATAACCACAAAAATCCTAGATGTTTATTCAGTACTGTACCTAAATTGGTTAGGAATAAAGCCTCAACAGAACCAGATATTACATCACAGCTCAAGAGTAATGACTTCATGAATTTCTTTACAGATAAAATTGAAATAATCGGAAATAAATTATGCAATCATCTGTCATCACACCTCAGAAAACAGTGCCTAATAATTTTCCTCACGCGCAACTTCAATCTTTCTCTGTCATAAGTCATGAAGAGCAAACAAAACTTATCGAAACATCAAAAGCCACAACTTGTTTGTTAGATCCTATACCAACTAAGCTCTTAAAGGAGGTATCTTCTGTAATCTCAGAACCTCTTCTTAATATCATTAACTCCTCGCTATGCTTAGGACATGTCCCAAGAAACTTTAAAATGGCAATTATCAAACTGCTTATTAAGAAGCCACAACATGATCCTGGAGAACTTGCTAATTATAGACCGATTTCAAATCTCCTGTTTATGTCAAAAACACTAGAAAAGGTAGTATCCTCCCAAATATGTTCATTTCTATAGAGAAATAGTATATACAAAGAATTTCAATCAGGATTTAGGCCACATCACAGTACAGAGACCACTTATCAGAGTTACAAATGACTTGCTCTTATCATCTGATCGCGGCTGCATTTCTCTTCTAGTGCTTTTAGATCTTAGTGCTGCATTCGACACGATAGATCACAACATTCTCTTGAATAGGCTGGAGAATTATGTTGGCATTTGTGGAGTTGCATTAGCAAGGTTTAGGTCATATTTATCAGACCGCTACCACTTTTTCTATGTAAATGAGGAACTGTCAAACCAAACAAAAGTAAAATATGGAGTGCCAGAGGAATCAGTTTTAGGGCCTCTGCTTTTCTCCTTATATATGCTTCCCCTGGGAGATATTATCAGAAATTGTGGAATAAGTTTCCACTGTTATGCTGACGATACACAACTTTATATTTCTACAAAACCTAATGAGATTTCACAATTCTCGAAATTAGCAGAGTGCATCAATGAAATAAAAGATTGGATGGCCAAAAATTTCCTTCTACTCAATTCTGACAAAACAGAGGTACTAATTATTGGACCAAAAAACTCTTAAAATAAGCCACTACAATATAATTTGACTCTAGATGGATGTACTATTACATCAACTTCAACAGCGAAGAATTTAGGTGTAATATTTGATACCAATCTGTCCTTTGAAAATCAAATCACCAATGTTCGTAGAACAGCATTCTTCCACATAAGGAATATTGCTAAATTAAGGCATATGCTCTGTTGCTGATGCCGAAAAACTAATTCATGACCTCAAGACTGGATTATTGTAATGCATTACTGGGAGGATGTCCAGCAAGATCAATAAATAAACATCAATTGGTTCAAAATGCAGCAGCCAGAGTGCTAACAAGAACCAAGAAATATGATCATATTAGCCCCATTTTATCATCGTTACATTGGCTACCTGTTAAATTCCATATTAACTTTAAAATTCTGTTAACTACGTACAAAGCTTTGAATGGTCTAGCTCTGCAGTACTTAAGTGATCTTCTACCATGCTATATTCCAACACGTTCATTAAGATCACAAAATTCTGACCTGTTAATTGTTCCTAGAATATCAAAATCCACAAAAGGTCCTAAACTATGGAATAGTCTCCTTAACACTGTTCGAGATGCAGACACACTCTCTCAGTTTAAGTCTAGACTAAAGACTCATCTATTTAGCCAGGCATACACCCAATTTATCCTCCAACCCACAATTAGGCTGCTTTAGTTGGGTCTGCCGGAACCAGAAACTTTGATCATGATCTCTAACTCTGCAATAAATTTAATGGCAACTATGCTAATATTATTTTATTTGTTTCCATGTCTCAACCTCGGGACTCCTATCCTGAGGTCACCAGAACCGGCTGGATCCAGCACCATTCCTGCTTCGTGTTGGACTCCACTGCTACATGTCGCTGAATGATGATGACTAAATGCAGCTGGTGCCAGCAAAACATCACTTCACTCTATTACAATGGACTTCAGAGGATGAACTGATGCCGACTCCAACCTGCTTCTCCTCGGTCTATTGATGGACTACGATCTTGAAATGGAATGCATAGACTAACAATTGCCAACATAAGCCTTCATCAGCCAATTAACAAGGACAATTGCATCCATGTGAAGTTCTGCAGTTAATCCAGGATAGACTTCAAAGACATTGGTCATTAATCTTGCAGTTCAAACACAATCAATGTTTAATCACTGACCCTTAACACTTAATAAGTTTAATACTTTTAAACCATGATTTTAACTATACATAAGTAATATTTACATTATATTCATGATGTTAGCCAGAGGTGAACTGGCCATCACAGTGAGTCTGGTTTCTCCCAAGGTTATTTTTCTCCATTAATCAACATCTTATGGAGTTTTGTGTTCCTTGCCACAGTCGCTTTCAGCTTGCTCACTGGGGTTATTAATACAATTATTATTTAATTATTTTTAAACACGATAAAGAATCGTATTTTATCTAATTACACAATGATGATTCATCGACTTTATAGACATTACAGTTCTATCTTCTGTAAAGCTGCTTTGAAACGATGTGTGGTGTAAAAGGCGCTATACAAATAAACTTGACTTGCTATCCAAGGCTGCATTTATTTGATCCAAAATACAGTAAAAGCAATGATATTGTAAACTCTTTTTACAATTTAAAAGAACAGTTATCTATTTGAATATATTGTAAAATGCAATTAGTGATCAAAGCTGAATTTTCAGCATCATTACTGCAGTCTTCAGTGTCACATGATCCTTCAGAAATCATTATAATATGCTGATTTTCTAATATGGGCATATTTAAAGTGCATTTTACTAATTTACACCTGAACAGACATTTGCAAGCACAAGCTTAGTTGATGACAATGAGGCAGCATAAACACTAGTTAAAATATAATCTAAACATTCATATTATTTTTATACCATATTACATATCATACAGCATACAATGTAAATGCCTGCTTTAGCAGGAACAACATTTAAATGTATATAAAACTTGCATATTAGGAGTCATATTTAAAATTTCAATACTCTGAATCCTGGCTGTCAAGTCTGG
Source organism: Moxostoma hubbsi (assembly GCA_032164185.1). NCBI lineage: Eukaryota > Metazoa > Chordata > Actinopteri > Cypriniformes > Catostomidae > Moxostoma > Moxostoma hubbsi. Next base: position 34,007,569 of record JAVLUX010000023.1, on the reverse strand, counting down.
AAACAGTCCCACTATGTAAAATATGTACATGTTTATATAATAGCTAAAAACTAAATGACTTACTCATCTGAAATTGTATCCTCGAATGGATCAAGTCACTCTACAAAATGCAAACGTTCATCGGAGTCTCGCACTTCTTCTGAGGAAAATGTTCACTCTTCGTCACTATCCAGGAGCTTCCTCGCCTGTGTATTGTGGCATCTTCCAAATGTGCAGAAAAGTGAATGAACTTGATGTTTTTAAGGCACAGTCGAGGGCATTTACCATTTGCATTGATCGTCTCAGCATATTACTGTACGAATAGCGCCCTCTGCCCATAGGTGTGATCACATTAGGATAATTAGCTGAGCCAAGAGAAACTGTACATCGCTTTGTTTCATATAGATTACATTGCAGGAGAATATTTGTTTTAAATTTGAATTGTTTTATTTAAAATATCTAACATTTTAAGCTTTCTTTACAAATATGTTTCATGTTTGTGTGATAAGTATTCGTGGAGTTTCAGTTCATTTTTGAGACATGTCTCAGAAATATGCTCTCTGAGACAAAGACGTCTGAAAGCGCTCTCTTTTTTTTTTCTTTATTTTACAAAAGCACAAGGTTTTGTTGTTATTGTGGGTGTACACAAATAAAAATAGACACTTTATAGTCTCTAATGATGTAATGATGAATAAAAAATCCAGCAGAGGGATAAATAATTATAAATAAATGTCAGTTTTTTTTTACTTTATCATAAAAACCCAAATTTCACTATTTCTTGGTCCTGGCACAACATTACCAGCCAACATCATTTCACTAATCATATCAGCAGCACCTGGGAAAGTGTGAACGAGTACTAGTCAGGTGAAATCCCTCTATCATTCTGATTGGATTATAAGAGCAGACTGATTGCTACAAAAGGAGGGAAGAAGTGCTTCCAATCATTGTGTTCTTGTTAGCAACGGTTACCTCTAAAAAAGACATGCAGCCATCATCGCTTTGCATCAAAATTGCCTCACATGCAAGGAAATTGCTTCAGAGAATATTGCACCTGAAAGAACCATTTACTGATCATCAAGAACTTCAGGGAGAGGTTCAGCTTCAGGATGTCCCACAGTTTCCAGCAAGCGCAACCACCTGAGGAGTCAGCTGTGGAATCGTGTCACCACCAGTGCTTGCTCAATATTGGCAACAGGTTGGTGTGAGTGAATCTGCATGCGAAGACTTTTGGACAATGGCCTGGTGTCAAGAAGGGCAGCAAAGAAGCCACTTCTCTCCAAGAAAAACATCAAGGACAGACTGAAATTCTGTAGGAAGTACAAGGATTAGACAGAAGAAGACTGGTGCAAAGATATTTTCTCTGATGAAGCCACTTCTGACTGTTTGGGACATCTGGAAAATTGATATTCTTTTTTTTTTTTTTTAATTCTTTTTTTTATTTCGACTTTACAGGTCCATACATTACAGTCAATGATACTACCTGTCACACTTCTCATTAAGCCATTTGCAAATGCACATTAATAACCCACAGAAAAAAATAATAATAATAATAATAAAAAATATCAGACTCGGTAAACAGTAGGCTACTAAAGTAAACAGGGACCCATTAGGCCTTCAATCTACTTTACATACTCATAACCATTTTTAGACATAGTAAAATCGAAATGAGAACTAAACAAACATGTTGGGGTAAACCTCAATGACTCATACAGCCCTCTACCGAGGGAGAGTAGAAAAAAATAAGATAAAATAATAAATAAATATATATATGTGTATATATATACACACATACACAAATAAAAAGGGGCACCAAAATCCACTTTAAACAAATGATGGACGTAATGGAGTGATATATATTATCCATCTTTCCCATCTTTTCAAAAAATTTCCCTGTTGCAATCTCAAAGCAAAAGTAATTGAAGATATCGTAGATAATGTCAATCCATTCCTCCATGGTAGGTTTTCCTGGTTTTAACCACCTTCTAGTAATAGCTTTTCTACTAGCAGCACTTAAGATCTGAAATAAGTATTTGACATGAGAAGAAACATTTTCTGTTGTTAAGGCACCTAAATATAAAGACTCAAATTTAAATTGAATGTCATCTGAAAAATGCTTTCCAAAACTTTATAAACCTCCCTCCAAAATGGAATCAGCAATGTACAGGACCAGAAAATGTGAAAATGATTTGCTTCAAGGCACCCACATTGTCACCAACATGCCGAAGAATTGGTGTAGTGCTTCTTTTGAGCTGGAGTAATGAAAAACCTTATAAGGTTTTTCCAGCAAAACTCTCGCCATAAAGATGAACTAGAAGTTTTCCACTGTATCCCACATAAGTTCTCCCAATCTTCTTCCTTTAGAACAAAGTTTCATTCCTGTTCCCATTTTTGCTTCACATACAGTGAACTACCTTCGTTGTAGCCCCTTGTATACTGTATTCTTGAGATGAGCTTCTGGTTAGAGCCAGCAAGATAAGCCTCTATAAACACTTTTAACAGAATGTTATCCCAACCTATTAATGAGCACTTCTTCTGCATTTGGTCAATATAATGCCGGACCTGAAGGAATCTGTAAAAATCGTCCTTATCTAAGCCAAATTGCTTCTTCAGATTTTGAAAGCTATTCATATTCCCCTTATGAAGAAATGTACAGTATGCTGTTAAACCTTGCGAAGTCCATCTCTTAAATCTTGCATCCCATCTATTAGGCAAATATCTGTATCAAATGCACACCATCTCAGGACCTTTACCCCATCCTTCAGGTTACTTTGAGCTATTACCTTGCTCCATATCTTAAGTGACAAACATACCCATGGGTTTCCCAATTCCTTTAACTTGTACAACAAGTCCTTGTCCCCAATTGCAGCCTGAATTGGAAATTCATCTGACATAGCACTCTCAATCTCCTTCCATCTAGCACAGTAATCTGGGTTGCACCAGCATATTAATGGCCTCAGTGGAGCAGCGGTATAGTAGTCTTTTAAGCATGGGAGAGCGACCCCGCCCTTGGTTTTTGTCAATTGTAAACTCTGGTATTTAATTCTTGGCCTTCGTCCCTGCCAAATGAACCTTGAAATATGCTTGTCCCATTCCTGAAATTGTTGGCCAGGTATATCTAGTGGAAGAGATTGAAAGAGATACATCAATTTCAGCAAAATAACCATTTTGACAGATTCCATGCGTGAACCAAAATTAAGAAAAGGTAAAAGATCCCATCTCCTTATGTCTTCCCTAATCTTTTTGTTCAAGGGGAGGTAGTTAAGTGAGAACAAATTTGTCAAGTCTATTGGAATGTTCACCCCCAAATATCTAATTGAAACGGAGTCCCACTTCAAATTATACTTATTTTTCATATTTACAGAAGGGCTGTAATTAAAACATAGAATTTGTGTTTTTGGAACATTCAGTTTATAACCAGAAAAGGATCCATATTGCTCCAATAATTCCAAAAGCCGTGCCAAAGATTGCTCAGGGTCAGTTAAATACACCAGTACATCATCAGCGAACAACGAAATAATTTGTTCTCCCCCATGCATAACGATTCCTTTAATATTGTTGTCCTGAATGATCCATTGGCTCAGGGGCTCAATAAAGATTGCAAACAGGAGGGGGCTAATTGGGCAGCCCTGTCTTGTTCCTCTTTCTAATGAAAAGGGGCTAGAGACAGCCCCATTTATTTTAATTCTTGCCCTTGGGCTATCGTAAACTGCTCGTAATGTTTTAATAAAGGTACTATGAAATCCAAATTTGTCCAGAACTTTATACAAAAAAGACCAATTTACACAGTCAAAAGCTTTTTCTGCGTCCAGCCCCAATAGTACTGCACCTAAATTATATTCTGTTATATGGTTAATTACGTGTAAAGTCCTTCTGATACTATCTTGAGTTTGTCTTCCGCGAATAAAGCCCGTCTGGTCAAGACTAACAATTAATGGTAGCAGTCCCTCTATTCGTTTTGTTAGTATATGGGTAAATATTTTATAATCCTGGTTCAAAACGCTTACTGGTCTAAAATTACCACATTCAGACTTGTCCTTCCCCTCCTTCGGAATTAAAGATATTACCGCCTCCCTCCAAGAGGGAGGTATACGGTTCTCTTTAAGAACCCAGTTAAAGGTGGACTGCATCATCGGGGTCAAAGAACCCTCCATGACTCTGTACCATTCGGAAGGAAACCCGTCCGGACCTGGAGCCTTATTTGGTTTAAGATGCGATATGGCTGAGCGAATTTCTTTCTCTGTTATTTCTGCTGCGAGATTCCTACTTTGTTCACTATTCAATTTAGGCAGATTAATTTTCTGAAAGAAATCTTCCATTTTCTCTCCATCTATTTGAGGCTGGGAGTATAGGTTTTTATAATAGTTTTCAAAACAATCTTGTATTTCGTTTAATTTGTAATGCATAGAATTAGTAATAGGATTTTTTATTTTATGAATTGAATTTTCTGCTTGTTGTTTTTTCAGCCTATAAGCTAATAATTTGCTGGCTTTCCCACCCCCCTCATAATATTTCTGTTTTGTAAAAAACAACTTTTTTTGTATATCCTTTGTATAGATCTCATTTATTTCGTTCTTTTTCTTCCTAAGTAGCTCTCTATTTTTTTCATTTGTGTCTTTGTGGTGTTGTTCCAATTGTTTTAGTTCTACTTCCAACTGAATTAACTCTTTTTGTCTTACTCTCTTTAGGTGAGCACTGTACCCAATTATCTTGCCTCGAAGCACAGCTTTACATGCATCCCATAATACTGGAGGGGGAACTTCCCCATTGTCATTCTGTTCTAAGTATTCAGCAATATCCCTCTTAATTTGTTCCTTCATCTGAATCAGTACAAGTGTGTTCAACCTCCATAAGGTGTCTTTCCGGTACTGTTCAAGATTTAGTTTTAAATAAATGGGGCTATGGTCTGAAAGGTCCATGCTCCCCACATCGCAGCCAACAACCCTGTTTAGATCTTGAGCAAAAGTAAAAAAATAATCAATCCTCGAATACACCAAGTGTGGATTTGAGAAAAAAGTGTAGTCTCTCTTTGAAGGGTTTAATTCTCTCCAGATATCAATTAACCCGATTTCTTTCATAGACAGATTGATCTTTTTACTTATCAAGTTGGGCTGGACTGTGTGTGTATTTGAGGCGTTCAGTTTGGGATTTAGTCTAATGTTGAGATCCCCCCCACAGATTAGGACCCCATGGGTCTCTGCTGTTATCAAATCAAATATCTGTTTAAAAAACTTCCAGTCCGAATTAGGAGGAGCGTAGATGTTAAATAGAGTAACCAATGAGCCCCCTAAATTTCCCCTCACGAGAATAAATCTTCCCTCTGTGTCCTTTTTTTCAAAAATGGGTTCAAAACTAGTCCTGTTGGATATTGCCACCCCCCTCCTGTGCCCCGCCTTGTACGATGATGAGTACTGATGCTTAAAGCCCAATCGTTTTAATTTAGCATGTTCTGTATCCGAAAGATGTGTTTCCTGTAAAAACGCCACCTCAACTCTCTCTCTTTTTAGTTTAGTTAATATCTTACTTCTCTTGATGGGGTTGACGAGGCCATTCACATTATAAGTTGCTATTTTAACTGATTACATTCAGTGTATACTAAGGGGAAACATGAGAAATGAAATAAATGACAAAAAAATATATATATCTATAAATATACACATGTATATACACATATACACTCACACAAACAAATAGAAAATTCACCCCCCTAAGTGACCATGAGTAACAAAGAGAATCACAGGATATACCCCACAAACTACAAAGAACGGCAGCAAGAACTGCTGCAACAAAGAGAACACAATAAGAACAATAAAGACAGAAATAAAAAGACTTCCAACTGTGGGGTCTTAATATTGACCCTGATGAAGCCCTGATGGAAAAAGGGCTCTGAGGTAAAGCCTCCCCCCTAACAGATGGGAGAGGGCCTTCATGCATGACTCTGTCTTTGCAACATATAAAAGAAAATCCCCCCGATGTTTACATTATAATCGTAGTTATGCAAGCCCGTTCAATGTTTCTTTAATAAGCAGGACATTTTAAAGAATTTAATTCCTCTCTCTACTGGGAGTCCTGAGCGAAAAAAAAGAAAAAAGAAAATAACGACTCAACGGACTCACCCGTTATATTTCCAGCAAAGTCGCACACAGCAATTTTCAGTTAACTGACAGTCATCCTGAATCCTGATGTCTGAAAGACTGTAATTTTTCCTTGAAATCCAAAGCCCTACCAGCTCTGTGCCGGTTCCCTGGTCTCTTGACGGTATGCCACGTGAACCGCTGGATCCGCTCCAAAAGCGAGTCCGGGTGTTTAATTATCGACACCGGGAACCCCCTCTTCGCCATATCCTCCGTAGCCTCTTCCGCCGAACCGTACATCACAACTCCCTCCTGGTAGAAAACTCTGAGCCTGGCGGGGAACGGCGTCTGAAATCGGATTTTCTTCTCCTTCAATACCGCTTTTGCTTCGGCATATTCCCTTCGCTTTTTCAAGACATCCAGCGCGTAATCGTGATCGAGATTGACTCTTTTCCCGAGATGTTGAACTTTTGCCAGGCCATTTTCAACAGCTCTTCTTTCATCCTGTAGCTTGACATCTTGACAACGATGGACCTCGGCGTGGCTTCCCCGGGCGGCCTCGGCATCAAGGCGCGGTGAGCTCTTTCCACTCGAAGTTCAAATGTAGCTGGAAGCTCCAAGCCCTCCCGCAGCAAAAGCTCCACATACACCACCATCGATGGGGAATTTTCTTCCGCTCCCTCTTTAACGCCGTGAATTCTGATATTTTCTCGTCTGGAGCGGCCCTCTAAATCAGTCAGCTTAGCGTCTAGGTGTATCTGAAGGTGTAGCAGTTCCTGCACAGTATCCTCCGCCACTTGTAACCGTGTTTCAGTTGCGTCAATCCTCCTCTCCGCCTCTTCAATCCTAGTATTGGATTTAGTAATTTCTTCCCGAATCGCATTCAGCTGCTGACCGCTGTCTTTTCTGAACTCTCTCAGCTCTTTAAGTATGAAGCCAAAGTCCCCGGTCTCCCTTTGACCCGCTCTGAGTTGCGTATGCATATCATCCTCGTCCTCCATTAACGTTACGCTGCTAGGCGATGAAGTTTGGCTCGTTACTTCGACGTCGAGTAACTCCGTCTGCTTTGACTTTTTATTTTTCCCTCTGGGCATTCTCAAAACCCACTGTCTTAAATCACCCTGTAAACTAAGTTTGTTTCTAAATATTCGGGTTGTAGTGGGTAACTTTGTCCAAAGCACGTTCTTTAAGCCGCCATCTCCTGGAACGTCAAACCGGAAGCCGCCGGAAAATTGATATTCTGGAGAAGAAAAGGTGAACGCTATCATGAGTCCTGTGTCGTGCCAACAGTGAAGCATCCTGAGACCATCCATGTGTGGGGTTGCTTTTCATTCAAGGGAGTGGGCTCTTTCACAATTCTGCTCAAAAACACTGCCATGAATAAAGAATGGTATCAAAACGTCCTGCAACTTCTCCCAATGATCCAGGAGCAATTTGGTGATGATCCGTGCATTTTCCAGCATGATGGAGCACCATGTCACAAGGCAAGAGTGAAAATGAAGTGGCTCGGAGATCATTACATTGAGATTTTGGATCCGTGTCCAGGCAACTCCCCGGATCTTAATCCCATAGAGAACCTGTGGTCAATCCTCAAAAGGGGAGTGGACAAACAGAAGCCCACAAATTGTGATAAAATCCGAGCACTAATAGATCGCTATCAGTCAGGATTTGGCCTAGAAGCTGATATCCAGAGTGAATTGCAGAGGTTATGAAGAACAAGGGTCAACACTGGTAAATATTGACTCTTTGCATAAATTGAGTGTTTTTGCCAATAAAAGCCTTTAAAACCTATAAAATATTCTACAAATACTAAAGCAGCAAACTTTGCAAAACACAAAATTTATGTCGCTGCCAATAATTTTGGTCACAGCTGTACTGTGATGAGACCTAAATCCTGACTGAAATTGTTTATATATACTATTTCTCTGTAGAAATTAACATATTTGGGAGGATACTACATTTTCTAGTATTTTCGACATAAACAGGAGATTTGAAATCGGTCTATAATTAGCCAGTTCTCCAGGATCAAGTTGTGGCTTTTTAATAAGCAGTTTGATTAATGCCATTTTAAAGTTTCTTGGGACATCTCCTAAGGATAGCGAAGAGTTAATAATATTAAGAAGAGGTTCTGAAATTACAGGAAATACCTCTTTTAACAGCTTAGTTAGTATTGGATCTAACATACATTTTCTGGCTGTTGATGTTTTGATATTTAAATTTTATCTGTAAATTCATTACTCTTGTGCTGCGACGTAATATCTGGTTCTGTTGAGGCTTTATTTATAACAAATTTAGCCACAGTACTAAATAAACACCAAGGATTGTTGTGGTTTTTTTCTATGAGTTCTATGAAATATGCTGACCTGGCAGCTTTTAGTGTCTGTCTTTAGCTACAGACACTATACTTATTTTAGCAACACCTCATCCTTGACCCTTCAGATGAGGCTCATGTTATAACAATAACCTGGGGGAGTAGATTAATTTAAACTAATATATTCATCTGCTTTAAGCCAGATTTCAGTCAAACAGAGCGCATCCAAACTATGATCTATAATAATTTAATTAACAATTAGTGTTTGGTAGAAAGAGGTCTAATGTTTAGTAGCCCTATGATGATGTTTATCATTAACTTGTTTGTTTTTTTCAAGTTTGACCTTAATCAGATTTGTTCTATATGATTTAGTGAGGTTTTGTGGTTGGTAGTTCAGTGATACTATGTGTTGTAGTTTATGTGACCTGTGTGATGTCTCAAGGCAGCTAGCAGACGTTCAGATTAAACAGTTTGTCTGCTTCCTGACCTGGGCCCCAGTTAATCAAATACTATCATTATTAAGACTATGAGCCAAATTACTAGATAGGAGAGTGGCACCTTCACTGGAGTCCGTCCCTCTTTAGCAGGTCAGGTCTACACCCAAAACTCTTCCAATTGTCTATAAATCAAATTCTATTCTCCAGACTCCACTCAGACATCCAGCCATTCAGTGACACTAATCTACTATAAACCTTGTCACCATGACGAGCAGGGAGGGGACCAGAGCATATTACAGTGTCTAACATAAATTTTGCAAATTCACACACCTCTTTAACATTATCTTTAGTGATCTCTGACTGTCGAAGCCAGACATTGTTAGTGCCGACATAAATAATAATTTTAGAAAATCTACATTTAGCATTAGCCAGCACATGTAAATTTGATGTCAGATGCTCTGGCACCCAAAATGCAATTAACAATAGTGGCTGGAGTCTCTATTTCCACGTTCCTTTCAATAGAATCGCCAATAACAAGGGCTCTTTCAACATGATTCTCAGTGGGTGCATCACTGAGTGAGGAGAATCAAGCGGAGAGGAAAAAAAACGCATGCGCGCTGAAAATGCATGCAGTTTAATTCCAATAAAAATAGAAAGCGGATGCATGTGGAAAATGCATGCAGTTGAATCGCGATAAGAGAATAATGCGGGAAAAAATGCGATGCGCACCTAAAAATGGCAGATGTTAAGGATTAAAGGCTGAAAACAGATATATAAACGATGCTAAAACAACTAGCAGATGAAACAATAGTGTAAGATTATATATGTAGAAGAATTTCAGCAACATGATTTGAAATGAGGAAAAACCCAGCCTTTCAGTTTGGAATGTTTCAATGTCATAAATCACAGGCCTTCAGCCGGAACCCCCACACAGTTAAACTAGGCTGATCTGTGTAAGGTTACAAGGACCATCAGATTTGCACAACTCAAGACATTTCATCTTAATCTAGCCTTGCTAGATAATGCTGAAAATCGCTTTGAACTGTGGTAACATTTGTACCTGACAAATTAATGATTATAGACTGATGGACCTCTTCAAAATGTGTGTAGCGATGTGCAATCACCTATAAATATATAATATTTAGAAATATAATCTTGATAAATATAATCTTTAATTTTGTATGATTCATCTCATTCTACTAAGAATGGTAATTATAATGTTTAACTTGATAAAATACAATAATGTGTAAAACCAATATGATTTTGTAACCAGGGATTTTTATGTTTTGTTACCTGCACGTATAACATCCATAAAGAAATGTTTATTATGTAAGCGTTCACTGGTGCATGCAGAGAAAGCTGATGACAACAAATATCATGTCTCTTGTACCATTCTCAAGATATAATAGCTCATGATTAAATATGCACTATTTTTGAGGGGGAACAACGGATCATAAATCAACTGTCGGAAAGGACAGCCCAGCCGACCATGTGACTCTGAAAAGTCACTTCTGAAATGCGCAGGACACCTTTGGGGATGCGTCTAATTTTAGCTCAAATATTTCCAAACAGGAAGAACACACTCTCTTGCCTCTCTTCTCTACATCCTCTTTTCTCTGGAGCCTCTTGAGGTTCTTCTCTCTTTTGCCTGCACGTGCTGGTCGCTCTGCTGACTACCAGGTCCATACCATGTGAGGCCCCAAGGAAGCTTGAGACTCAACGTCCCGAGAAGACAATAAATTCAATCATACAGAGGTCAAAAACATCGACGGAACAAACTTTCGACCAAGCACCAAGAACCAAGCAACACAAAGAACGCAAGAAAACACCACAAAGACACCCAAGTACATCTCCAATATTGTGTTCAAAGTGCTGGTGTATTAATTAAATAATTTGGGTAATCTGATAGCAAATCGATGTAGACTCAAAGAAGGAAATATAGTTTTTAAGGTATTGTCAACAGACTCCATAAAGTTCATTTTCACTGTATTGATTATTTATTTCACATTCTGTCATCACCAACCTGTATTATGTATATATGTGTTAGATTAGATTTATGTTTAGAATAGTAATAAAGTTTGTCTGTGTTCAAAGACGACGTGACTGTGGTATATTTTGATAAATAATCTCATCCCTGTTTCTAAAAGATTTAGTTTAAAATTTGTACCTAAATACGTGTGATATTATTTTCAATAAGCCATGAGAATAATATCACTCCAATAAGTGAATTAATCATAATTCACTTATTAAAGCTAATTCCTTACAGTAGAAATTGTGAGCGGATACAACGAAACCTATCACAACGTTAATGGTGGAGAATCTATTAAGACAAATATTCTAGTTATTTGTCATTTATCTAATTTATAATGTTTGTCGAACAAAATTGATTCCGTAATACATTTCATTAGCTAATAAGGTACAATAAGGACAGTTTAATTTAGTTCATAGCTCACATATTTCGAGACCCTAAATTCCCTTCTAAATTTAGCATAAAAAATATCCTTACATATAATGGTGTGAGAATGAGGGCAATTGAAAGTTCATTTCTAAATGTCGCATTTCCTTTATTCCCTACAGTAGAAAAGCAGAAAAACCTGAAACACATGTTAAAATGACAAAGGATAAAATGATGAACATATGAGAATAAGAATAAGCAAAGCTAAGCAGGCTAAGAAGCCAAAGCAGGCTACAAACACAAACACTCATGCACTGGTGCAGGGTGCTGTCTGGGATTCATATCCCGAGGTTACCAGAGCTGACCAAATCCAGCTCTGTTCCTGCTTGGTGTCAGACTCCACTGCTACGTGTCACTGAGTGATAACGACAAACTACAGCTGGTACTAGCTAGAAATCACTTCAGTCTTTTGACTTCTGAGGATGAACTGATGCCAACTCATCAGTTGAAGTATTGGATACTTCATATGCCACTGCCGAACCTTGGATTTAGGATGGACCACACTGAACCTCACCGAATTGACCTGCCGGTTGAACTGCACCTCATTATTTGCACCTCATTGATCTCTGCCTGCATCACCTTTGTCTATTGATGGACTACACTCTTGAAATGGCATACATAAACTATAATTGAATTGCCTTCATCGGCTAACTAACAAAGGACAATGCTTCTATGTGAATTTAATCCAGGATGGACTTTAATCAGGTCATGCTTCCCGAGATACTTACCGTCAACTGCATCGCAGTGCACCACTACAGCGGCTACGTCCAACTACACCACTTAACGAACAGATGACACTTCAAGGCATACAGGTGCTGCACGTTGCACACGGTGCCCCAACCATGCTTGGAGGCATCTGTCGTAACCACAACATGACTGGACACTTGCAGTAAGGCGACCCCTGCCCACAGAAATGCAAGGTCCATTCAAGGGCTGATCAAATGGCGGCAGATCAGCATGATGAATGTGTGCCACGGTGCCATGCCCAACTCGGAACTCAAGTCTGAAGCCAGTGCTGAAGCGGCCTCATATGCTTCAAAGAGCGGCGTGACCGCTGCTGAGAACGCCATATGCCCCAGGAGCCTCTGAAATTGCTTCAGGCAACTTTAGGCAGTTCAGCACTGACTACCATCATAGAGACTAACTCCAATCCGAGAAAAGAGATGCTCTCTAACAGGGAGAGCTTGCTCTTTTTCCCAGTTGATCCGAAGCTCCAACCGGCTGAGGTGTCTGGGCACCAGGCCCCTGTGCACACACAACAAGTCTCGTGAGTGAGCTAGAATCAGCCAGCCATCGAGATAGTTGAGGATGCGGGTGCCCACTTCCCTTAGCGGGGCAAGGGCTGCCTCTGTGACTTCCTTGAAGACGCGAGGGGACAGGGACAGACCGAAGGGGAGGACCTTGTACTGGTACACATGGCCCTTGAAGGTGAACCGCAGTGAGGGCCTGTGCCGTAAAATTAAGGCGTAGAAGTACGTATCCTTCAGGTCTACCAATCTTGATGCCGGACGATGCGGGAGATTGATCCTTGCTGGGGCAGGATGTGTGTCATAGCCTCCATCTGTTTCTTAACTGCCGAGAACTGTTGAGAAAATCCACTACCTCTAGGTGTCGGTGAATAGGCCAACCTGAACCACCAGGGTGGTCATCGCCAGCCCGAGAGACCGCGCCGTGACCTTCGTCGCCTGGAGGGTGAGATCAGTCGCCAAGTACAGCTTCTGCATAAATTCCAGGTCAGAACTACCCTCATTCAGATCTCTTAGTGCCTTGGCTTGCTGCACCTGCAGTAGAGCCATAGCATGCAGGGCAGAGACGGCACTGTATGCAGACAGTGACGACGTAAGCTTACAGACCCTGGATGGGAGTCTCGGAGGGTTCCGCCATGTGGCGGTGTTTTGCAGGCACAGATGCATCACAACCGCCTTATCTGAGGTGTTTGGGGGTCCCAAGGGTGACCCCTAGTGTCACTACATCGACACAACATTGAGTGAGTGACAGATAGGGAACTATTGCTTGAACCATGGATTTGTTTGTGGTTTTGGGAACAGAGAGTCAAACAATCCTATTAAGCCAGTTTTCATGTTAGAGAGAAAGCAGAGGAAAATAAATTAGAAATAAAATAAGGCACACAAAATACTGCAAGACTATGAGAAACAAAGACTCTGGCAAACAAAGTGAGAAGATTCAAAATAGAATGCATGACATCAATGATGTCAAAGGAAAAATGTAAAAAACAAAATCACAATCAGAAAAGGACTTGTACCTTTAGCAAAGAGAAACAGACGTGAATTTTCTTCATATCAGGCCCCGGATCTAATGTTACCTCAGGGTCAGGATCTTCCAGAAACACCCTTATCTGCTCTTCTAGCCTAAAACACAAAAACACAAATTCAAAACATAGGAATAATCTTCATGCCTCACTAGTTAAAGAATACAAACAAATATTTTAAGGGTGGAATTATCTCTTAAAGAAATAGTTCAACCAAAAGTGAAAGCGTTGTCATTCTGACCATGTGGGTTGATTCTGAGCGCTATTCTGTATAGCGGAGGACGCAGCAGACTACAATGATCTGACACACTCTGGAGAGACAGGACATCTGGATATACAGTACTGTGCCAACATTTTTAAGCACTTGTGAAAAATGTTGATTAGCGAGGATGCCTTCATAAAATAATGCCATACATTGTTTTCATTTAGCAATTAACGTCATACAAATCCAGTAAACATAAGAAAGTTTACTCAATATTTGGTGTGACAACCTTTGCCTTCAAAACAGCATCAATTCTCCTATGTAAACAGTAGACACAGTTTTTCTTTGTTGTTGGCAGATAGGATGCTCCAAGCTTTTTGGAGAACTTGCAACAGTTGTACACAGCTACTCTATCTATTTAGGCTGCCACAATTGCTTCTGTCTCTTCATGTAATCCCATACTGACTTAATAGCCAATTTTTCACCAATGGGCCAAACAGTTCTGAGCACGGTATGGAGCGATTACAGTAGCATTTCCTCTGGAGCATGGTTCAATATGGCACGATTATAAACCATTCTTGACTTGGAATTCTCAGCATGGTTAGCTAACCATATTCAACCATGCTGATAGAATGGGTTTAGTGTGTAGTGACTCGTTTAATGCATCTTCGTGATATTATTATGATGGTTTAACTAGTAATGTAGACCACATTTATTTTTCTACACACCTTTTTCATGAAGGAAGTAGATTATTAGCTGTTTAAACTCAAAACACATCAATATATTCTCATAAACTATTTTCATATAATACTTTGTCAATAAATATACTTTTAAGATAGTCTTGGAACTTTTACTTTTCTGTATGATCATGTCCGTTGGTAAACACAATCCCTCAGCAAATGATAGAACTTCGTGCCTTTTTTTGGTGGCTGTAGGTGAAAATCAGGGTGCTACAGAGGCCGTTGTAAATGCCCATTTTTAGGGGGAGCAACAAAGCCCCACCTATACGCCCATGCATGAACATTTGCCATGCCCTAATGGTCAACAACTCTGATGTGTGTGCAAAATTTAGCAGTGTCTTGTTATTATTCTGTAGGCTAGGTGCCAACCCAGCACATGCCCACATGGAACAACAAGACTTCCGGGGAAAAACAACACTCAAACTCTCTCACAAATTAGACCTACACCTGAGAAAACAAAAGACATCACTGTGTGAAAAACCCAGCTTAACAAACATTGTCCACCTGACATCCCGCCATCCACATTCTGCCCCACAAACTCCAGCTGTTCTCTCTCCCCCTTGTCTCCCCAACAAGGCACACACACAGACTAAAGCACATAACTGTTAATCAGAAGGTCGCTGGTTCGATCCCCATGGCCACCACCATTGTGTCCTTAATTCCAGGTTGCTCCGGGGGGATTGTCCCTGTAATAAGTGCACTGTAAGTCACTTTGGATGAAATGTAAATGTAAACCAGGTAGGACAGACACCTAGGAGTCATTAAAAGACTCTGTTTGAATTACAGATCAAAAGGACAATAAACAGAAGAGGATATAGAGTAATCATTAACCTAAAAAAATTTATATTAAAAGAATGATCAGAAAAGAATTAGCGCTTTAATCTAAATTAGAGGTCAATTTAATTTGGAGTCAGATTAATATAAAATTGGAGTCAGATAAAATTAATGATGGAATTAATTTGTAAAGTGTAAATTAACAATAATTGCTTTACTTCAGCACTCAGAAAAGACAGAACAATGCAGAGACCTTCAAAGGGCAATCTATTACATTCAAAGGGCTCCACTCTGGACTGATATTTTTATGAGTGTGCCCTTCTTTTGCATGCCATTTTACATTCTAAAGAATTTTGAAGCAACTTATGTAAACATAAGAGGGCTATTTCAAAGTCTGTTAAAAGTGCCATATTTTCTGCTGTCAGTTGGTGGTGCTATGACCGTGACCCATAATACCCACATCAATGTGATCAGCCCCCATTACAAAACATACAGCTGAATTATCATCAAAATCAAACAAATCACACAGAAGATATAAGGCACTTCCTGTTTCCCATTTATCACCATAAATTGATTTCTTCACCATGGTGACCGTTCAAAATATAAAAAAATCTGTTTGCAATTTAGCATCCAGAATGTCTTGGCATGTTGGTCCCAGTCACATGAATGCACTAGGAACAGCATTTGTAGGTGAAACAACTGTTGGTGAAAATGGGGCTGCTACAGAGCCCCCGATGATGGATTCAAGCACAGCGAGTCCATTTCCACCTGTTGGCAGGTGGAAAACAATGCAAGGTGGACACATGCATTTGGCATTTGACATTAT
The DNA here is from genome assembly GCA_032164185.1 of Moxostoma hubbsi. Classification (NCBI taxonomy): domain Eukaryota; kingdom Metazoa; phylum Chordata; class Actinopteri; order Cypriniformes; family Catostomidae; genus Moxostoma; species Moxostoma hubbsi. The sequence continues at coordinate 33,991,505 of JAVLUX010000023.1, read as the reverse complement.
TCTAAACAATTTTGAAGAAATTTGGGTAAATATAAGAGAACTATTTTAAAGTCTATTGTAAGAGCCACACTTCCTGATGCCAGGTGGTGCTGCTATGTCCGTGACCAAAATATTAAAATCCATGTGAATAGCCCCCAAAATACATCTCGATTTCGATCTAATTCAAAAATTGCACACAGAAGATATAAGACAACAACATCAGATTGGTTAAGTAACATTTTTACCTTCTAGTTGAAGTTCTGTTAGTATTTATGCATCTGTGATTATTTGGCAGCTTTAATCACCTGAAATACTGAAACATTATTCTAAATGTTTTTAATTTAAGTGAATTATATCTATCTATCAATCTATCAATCTATCTATCTATATTGTGGCGAGCAGGGCAAGGCAGAGTGGCGTTGGGGCACAGCGAGGCTGGAGAGATGGTAAATTAGTTCCACCTGTGTGCCACACTGGTCTCACATTCCAGGGAGGAGTGGCAGGAGTATTTAAGGAGAGAAGACAGTGGCAGACAGGGAGAGAGAGAGATGAACGGAGCTGTGTGTGTGACCGTGTCACAGTGATTGCTGAAAAGCAAGACTGTTAAGTGTTGTTGAATTAGTTTGTTTATTGTGCCAAAAAGCATGTTTATATATTGAAGTATGCTGAAAAGTGTAGTAATAAAGTCTTGAGTGGATTGTTCTCCCGGCTCTCGCATTCTCCTTCATAGATGTCTGTCACATTTGGAGACGAAAACCGGGATCTGTAGGAGGAAGTTGCTGTCATGGAGATCTCGCTGCTGGTGTGTATATATATATATATATATATATATATATATATATATATATATATATATATATATATATATACACACTTGTGGCCAAAAGTTTGGATTAATGGCGAGATTTTGCTCTTATGGGATTTGTTTTTACTTTTATTCCCCAAAGTGGCATTCAACTGATCACAATGTACAGTCGGGCCATTAATAACGTGAACAATTACTATTACAACTTGAAAAAAAATTTCAGAACTCCTTAAACTACTTCAAAGATTTCTCATAAAAAAATCCTCCACGTGCAGCAATGACAGCTTTGCAGATCCTTGGCATTCTAGCTGTCAGTTTGTCCAGATACTCAGGTGACATTTCACCCTTTGCTTCCTGTAGCACTTGCCATAGATGTGGCTGTCTTGTCGGGCACTTCTCATGCACCTTACAGTCTAGCTGATCCCTCAAAAACTCAATAGGGTTAAGATCATAACACTCTTTTCCAATTATCAGTTGTCCAATAACCGTCTAACTTTTCTTTTAGTTTTTCTGTTTCAAAAGTGGCTTTTCTTTGCAATTCTTCCCATAAGGCATACACCCCTGAGTCATCTCTTTACTGTTGTACATGGAACTGGTGTTGAGTGGGTAGAATTCAATGAAGCTTTCAGCTGAGGACATTTGAGGTGTCTATTTCTCAAACTAGTGACTTTGATGTACTTATCCCCTTGTTGTACATCTGGCCTTCCACATCTCATTCTGTCCAGAGCCAGTTGTCCTTTGTCTTTGAAGACTTTATTGTACACCTTTGTATGAATTCTTCAGATTTTTGGTAATTTCATGCATTGCGTAGCCTTCATTCCTCAAAACAACGATTGACTGACGAGATCTAGAGAAAGCTGTTTCTTTTTTGCCATTTTTGACCTAATATAGACCTTAAGACAATAGTATATACTTGTGTATACTGTATCAACTCAAAAACAAACACAAAGACAGTGCTAATCTTCATTTAACTAACCAAATAGCTTTAAGCTGTGTTTGATATAATGGATTTTTAATAATTTTCTTGTACCAAATTAGCAATTTAGCATGATTACTCAAGGCCAATGTGTTGGAGTGATGGCTGCTGGAAGGGAGGCCTGTCTAGATTTTATAAAAAATTACAAATAGTGATAGTGCTGTTTTTTTGTATCAGTAATGTCCTGAATATACTTTGTGATTAGTTGAATGCCACTTTGGTGAATTAAAGTACCAATTTCCTTCCAAAACAGCAAAATATGTATATTATTCCAAACTTTTGGCCGCCAGTGTATATATATAAATTTGTAATTGTTACGTTATTATTTTATTGCTAACTGATTAATTTTACTTTTTTGCTATAATTTAATATAAGTATCTATTGAAAAAAATGTTTATCTGAAGATTATATTGTAATAAAGTAATTTACAATTTTTATATATCCTTAAAATTGCTTTAAATTAAATTAACAAATGTAATTCAATGCATTAGGTGTTAAGTTGGTCTAAGTAGACTTTAATATGAGCACAGAAGTCATTTAGCCTTGTAATTTAATTGCATTTATGTGCTAATAGGTCTCAATTTCTTTTATTGTTGCATTTTTTCTGTTCTATCAAAATAAAGTGCATTATCTTTTAGTGAATAAAATAAATTGCTAAATTAATGTCTTAAGTGATACAATTCCTTCTAAGTAATTTTCACTATAACTGTTTACTTCCGGTTGCTCTCCAATGCACGTCCATGAGGTGAATCAGTTCATGCTGCCTGCAGGTGCTTTGGCATGTTCATGCAAGAACTGATGCGATACAACCGAAAGTGCTACTTGATTTGTTTACAACAGAATGCTGTACACAAGCTTCATTGGTTTTGCTTTCATTTGAACATTCCAATGCGTTTATGCGCGAGAGGCAGTGTGAACTGATTCCTCTCATGGACGTGCATTGGAGACTGACTCGAAGTAAACTATTAAAGTGAAAAGGACTTAACTTGTGATCTGTTTCTCAACCAAAATGATAGTTTTGCTTTAAAAGACATTAATTTAACTACTGGAGTTGTATGGATTACTTTAACTCTGACTTTCTATGATTTTGGAGCTTTAAAGTGCTGATCACCATCCACTTGTATTGTGTGGACCTACAGATCTGAGATATAATTCTAAACATTTTCTTTTGTGTTTTGCTGATGAAATAAAAGTCATACACATCCATTATGGCATGAGGGTGAATAAATGGTGAGAGAATTTTCATTTTTGGTGAACTAACCCTTGAATAGTGGTTTTCACACTAGGGGGCACAGAAATGAGTTATTGCAAGTAGAGCAACTGAAGGGCCGAACTGTGTCTTCCTGATAGAACTGTGTCTTCCTGATAGAAAATGGTGGCACAGTCCATACACAGACTTGCCATCCTTGGAATTTTTTTTTGAGTACCATCAGTGTGACACACAGTGTCTCACACATCCCTAATTTACATATGTAAAAAAAAAAAAAAATTATGTTGTGATGTAAAACACTGTCAATGAGATATGAGTAAAACCCAAGTTTGAGTTCAGGATTTACATTTTGTTTAAAAACTAAATCAGCTATAATGAAAAATGTAGCCTATTCAATTAAAATATATCTAGAAATGTAGGCCTTCCTAGATAGCTAAATTATTACCTGAAACTCTTTGATGGCTGATGTCAAAACATGAGTTCATTGATGTTATTAAATGAGTCTGCTTTTTTATTCCATCAGTTACTCCTGGTCGGAGGCCTCCGTAAATATTTAGTTTATATATAGGTTCCTACCTAAGTTTAATGGTGCAATGTTCAAATATTTAGTGGTGCGTAAATTGTGACTTAGTGCCCATTTACGCCACAACTAGGCTAAGTTGTAACTTGCGCAAAGCTGGTGCAACCAGCCCCAGGTGAACAAGCAAGCTAGCTTGCAAATTACGTAGCTTTAGGATAACGTTACTAATGTTAAATATTTTCCAAAAGTTAGCACATCTGCACTCAGTCACACACACCTTTGTGCTATCCCTGTTAAGGCAGTATTTTAGAGGAAACACTGGTCATAATCTAACCAAAAATAGGACAATACTCATATTTACTGTATGTCTGTCTTTAATTTCCTCATTCTGCCAAAACAAAAAAAAAATTTAAACACTTTCTACAGTACAGTAAAACCGTGGTAAATTTTCGTAAGCGCTGATTTCTAAACGATTCTCATTACAAATCAGGGGAAATGTTTGCGCATCTTGCGGTCAAGTTAACGTTATAAGTGGCACAAACTCACAGTTTGTGAGGAGCAGCAGTGAAATGAGCCATACTGAGACGGAAAAACACTGCATGTATGAGCACAGAACACGCGCCTGAACAATTCTGGAAATCTTCACTCTGGAACACACAGCGCCTCAAAATATTTAAATCACAGGACTTGCATAATCACTAAGCTATATAGCAATTTCAATTTTATTTAGATTTATTGTTCTGCATTTTATAATTTGCATGGCTGAATTTTGTCTTCCTCTTATCTGAGTGACCATGAATGACAGAGTATTTTAAATGAATCCATGCGATCACATCGACTCCAGAGGATTAAGTTAACTCAATTCAATATTTCAACTTTCCACATCCACCACAATCCGTTTACCTTAAGGAGTTAGAATTACAGTGACTACTGTACTGTCCTTGCTTAAGAAATCAGTAAGACGGCAGGAGTAGAAGGGGGATTGAGCAGGATTTTGTGTTGCTGTCGATTTGCAGTCTCTTATTAATGATAGGCGCATTTATCAATCATACCCGATTGCTATTTGGAGAACGAACTCTTCTTTTGCGGTTTCTTTATTTGAGTACTGCATGTGCACAGAGGTGTCACCAGGTTTTTGCGTAGTTTAGAGTGACAAATCGTACTAGCGTACTTTGAGGCCAAATGCGTACCTGCTACGCAAAATGCGTACAGGTTGGCAGGTCTGCATACAGCTCAGAGACTGGGCAGAGACTGAGGCACATCTGGGCATAGAACTTCTAGCTAAGTCTAAAACTACATTCATCACACATAAAGACAAGCATTCCAAGTTATATGTAGGCACAGCATTAACCGTAACACAATCTTTCGCTGTTCTTTAGTCACAAAACAAAATCTTAGTAGAATCTGACAATATATACTAGGACCAAAACAATAGAGGAAAGGGGTTAGAGGAAAGGAAAGGAGGGTTAGAGGCTAAAAGGCTTATCCTAGGAAATTATTGGGGTTAACCTCTAGGATGGGCTCAGACTGGTGTGTAAACTGGTTCTGTACAAGAAGGAGTGTTTCCAGTCTGGCCTGTAGGTTTTGAATGTACCTGTTCATGGTGTGTGCAATAATTGCTGTGATGATATAACCAATAAGTAGGAGCCCGAGGGCGACCAGACTGACAAGCAGATCGTCATCTTGCCAAGAACACCCTATGTGACTAGAAAATAAAGTGGTCAAGCCAGTCGGTTTGAGAATGAACTTCACTAATTTCATCGCTTCAACCTGAAGCTGCTGTTGAAGGGTATCATCAATTGTGAGGTTGTGACCTCTAAATGCATCCAATCATTGCTGAGATTGTGACCTCTAAATGCGTCCATGATCTCAATTTCCTACCATCTTTATCAGGACTGGAGGTTTGGGAATGGGAGTTCTGTACAGGCCTTAAGTTGAAGCCCAAACCCAACCTCAAACCCAAAACTGTGTGACCTGACCTTCATTTGTTACTTTGGAATAATTGAGCAACCATCCAGCCAATCAAAGTTGAGTTTTATGAGCCGAAACAACCCTTACTGTACATTATAGGCCGTCAGTCAGAAAGTCTAATCAACACAGCTTCATTAATTTCTACAATGAAGAATTATTGGCATATCATTCTTGATTGGCAGCATTATGTGAAATACGCTGCAGAAAAAAACACACACATTGTAAGTGGAGTTTATATCAGCGCATGAGTCATCATTAAGTTATACTTTTGACATTATGTTTGAGTGACGAGCCAATGGCCACGCCTCCCAAGGCGGATGAGACAACGGCCGTGCCTGCCATGGCTGACGAGCCAACGCCCACGCCTGCCATGGCTGTCGAACGAATACCCACGCCTGCCATGGCCGACGAGCCAATGACCACGCCTGCCACGGCCAACAAGCTGATAGCTTCGTCTGTCCCAGGGCCAATGTTGTCAATATCGTCCTTCCCAGAGCCAGCAATGCCAGCCTTGTTTGTCCCAGAGCCTGCGCTGCCAACTTTGGCCTCCCGGAGGAGGAGGAGGAGAAGAAAGACTTTCGTTTCCAAGTCTTTGCCCGTGTACATGACCACATAGTTCATTTCCAATCTCTGCCCATGTACACGATCACGGAGGTTGTTTCTAAGTCTCTGCCCATGTACACGACCACGGAGGTTGTTTCCAAGTCTCTGTCTATGCCCACGACCCTAGAGGTCATTCCTGTGACTCAGTCCACAACCACTGAGGTCGCTCCCAAGACTCTGCTCAAGTTCATGACCACTGAGGTCTTTTCCCAGTCATCCAGGACTCTTAGTTACGTGCCTCCCACACCCACGCCAGAGTGATCTCCAGGCCATGTCACAGCTACGCCAGAGTCAGCTCCAGGCCATGTCACAGCCACGCCAGAATCAGCTCCAGGCCATGTCACAGCCACGCCAGAGTCAGCTCCAGGCCATGTCACAGCCACACCAGAGTCAGCTCCAGGCCATGTCACAGCCATGCCAGAGTCAGCTACAGGTCACGTCACAGCCACGCCAGAGTCAGCTCCAGGCCATGTCACAACCAAGCTTCAGTTTGCTCCATGACATGTCTCAGCCAAGCCCCAGACTGCTCCATGCCATGTCACAAGCAAGCCTCTGCTCACCGGTCCATGCCCGCCTACATAGGGGGGATATGTAATGTTTAATGTGTGTGCTCATGTATTTCATGTCTTTTGTTTTGAAAAGTTCCTGTTTCATGTCATGTGGTTCCCTTGTCATGTAATTTCATGTTTCCCTCCATGTTCATGTGTCTTGTTTTCATTGGTTTATTGCTTTATGTTGTTATCATTTCTAGTTTGTCATAGGTTTTAGTTTATTAGTCTTGTTATCTTGTTTATAGTTCTGTTTGTTCATTGATTAACTTGTTATTGTTTTACCAAATGTCTGTGTATTTAAGCCCTCATGTTTGCCATTGTCTCTTGTCAAGTATTGTATTTGTGAATGTGTTTATGTAACTATGTTTAGCCAAGCTAAGCCAAGCCAAGCTCATGTTTATGTTTTGTTTTGTTTTATAGTTAAGATAAGTCAAGTCAAGTTTAGTTAATGTTTATGTTTTTGTTTTGATTTTGATATCACACTTGGATTTATCACGATTCAAATTAAACTGCACTTGGGTTCATCTTCACGTCTTCATCATAATCTTCATCATTGTCCTTGCCAGCTTCGTTGCACTTACTTAGACTATACATAATGTATGAATGAGGGATCCCCTCTGGACACAATTAACAAAATCTGAGAAGTGACTGAGAAGTGGTATTTTGGGAATCATTCAACAATGGAGCTTGGATGCCCTCTATTGGACATTAACTGGGTTAGACATATGGCTTTGATTTTCTAGTATTTTTACATTTTAGTAAGTATTTTTACAATTTTTTTATTTATATATATAAAAAAGTATGTGCAGTACATTTTCATTACAATAAACAGACTTTTTTATTTCACTTTAAAAACTGCAAAGCACCTCACTGATCTCTGCCTGCATCACCTTGGTCTAATGATGGACTATACTCTTAAAATGGAATACATAGACTTTATTTAAATTAATTAAATGTCTAGGACAAAGGAAAATGCATCTATGTGAACTTCTACAGTTAATTCATGATGAACTTCAAAGACATAAGTCATTAATCTTACAGTTCTTACAAAATCTTTGTTTAAATAATTACTTAGTTTAATCATTTTAAACCATGACTTGCACTACACATAATTAAGTAACATTGGCATTATACTCATGCTATTAGCCAGAGGGGAACTTCAGAGAGCCTGGTTTCTCCCAAGATTATTTTTCTCCATAACAACATCTTACAAAGTTTTGTGTTCCTTAACACAGTCGCCTTTGGCTTACTCACTGGCATTCTAAATACTATTATTATTTAATTACTTATTTTCATACACAATTCACAATTCTATTTAATCAAACTACACAATTATGACTAAGGTTTTATAGATATTAGTTTTATCAGCATTATTATATTGCAGCCGCTGAAAGAGTGACAGTAAACTGGCATCTTCTCCCAGTTTACATTCTTATTCCACCACTCTCTATTTTTTTTCCTCATCTGGAAAGTCATTCAAATGTAATAGTGGATTTTTTTTTCTTTTGGTTGGTCTTGGAGCAAATGGGTAAGTGAAAATATTATTTGCTGTTATCTTCCATTCACTCCCATTCACCACTGTCGAAGTTTACCCTGCAAACTTTTACTTCCGCGTTCCAAAACCGTGAGTGTGGAAAAAGATCTATTTGATCTAAATCACACAATGCACCCAAAAGATATGCAAATATTAAATGCCAAATGTAAGCGTCCACCTTGCATTGTTTTCCCAAAGATACCAGGTGGAAATGAACCCATCCATTTGGCATTTAAGATTATTCTAAACAATTTTGAATATGGATAAATTGAGTACTATTTTAAAGTCTCTATGGTCATGTCCCAAAATAGTCCCATTCATGTTTTTAGCCCCCAAGACTAAACATACATCTTAATTTTTATGTAAATCACACATTGCGCACTTTCTGTTCACAATTTAGCATCTTCAGTGTCTTGGCATAATGCTCTCTAAATGAGGTGACAGTCTCATGAATCCCCTAGGAGGAGTGTTTAAAAGTTCAGAGACTGCAATATTAGAAAAATCCAAAATGTCTGACTTCCTGTTGTACGGACCTAATGACTACAATTATGAAAGTTATCTGGCTTGATGAGAACTATATAAGCACCAATTTTGGTGACTGTAGGTGAAAATGGAGGTGCTACAGAGGCCGTCTTACACTCCCATTTCAAACCTGTTAACTGTCACTGGCCAACAGGTGGACCATTTGAATGTGGCTAAAAACAAATGCTTTGTTTTATATAAAAAATGTCATTAGTGTTCACATACTTGGTATCAAATTAAATAAAAAAACTAAATTTTCATCTTCTGCAGTCTATTTTGCAATTAGAACATTACAATGAAAACATATTTTAAATTGTTAAAAGAGTGAATTTTTAAAACATGCGACATGTGAGCGACAGTAGGCTACTTATGTTTCACATTCTCTGCTTATGATCCAATCCAATGAATGGAGAAAAAAACAGCTTTTATTTCATTAGGCTCATTTGAGATGGGCAGGTTCTGTGCAGAATCAATTACAGGTGGTCACCAACAGGTGCATGCCAGTTAGAAATCTGTCCGACTTGCTGTGATATCATGACCACAAAAATACTCCCACAAGAACGAGGTGGGAGCAGTTTTAGCAGGCATGCGGTACAGAAATATGATACCTATCACATATCCCATACAGAAATTGCACTGTCACAGTGGTGGGAATATTAACATATAATTTATCCACATAAAAACATGATATTATAGATAAAAAAATCTAACATTTTAGAAGATATTGAAACATCATGGTTGTTTAAGCCAATAAGCATTTACCTGTGTCATCCTGCTTGCAGTTCACACAAAAACAATTGTGCCACCTGCCTGCCACCTCGCTCTCGCAAGAAATGTTTTGCTATATATCTTCATGACATCACAGGAAGTGGGACAGATTTCTAACCGGCATGTACCTGCCGGTGATCGGTTCTAGGTAGAACTTGCTCATCTCAAAAGAGCCTATTATGTCTGTCCTCGCTGCAGCCTGTAGCGCGATGAAGTACTGGATTAAATCCACTACATACTGAATGTTTGTAACCTCCATGAAGTTGGCACCCCATATAATAAATTAATTACCAAATCTATACTATTTGTTTGTGCTATGTTTGTGCTGAAAAAATTTACATTTGTATTGGTTCAATGTTTGAGATATTAGATATGATTTTTTTGGCTGTGTGATGTCACTTTCCACCCCATGTGGTCCAAAACGCTCCAAACCGGTGTCGTTCGTTTGTGCTCGATTTGTGCTGATTTATGCTACTAAAAGAAACAATATATCTATTTCCCTGAATTCTTTCTAAATAATAATTTGAATTTGGTAGCAGTGACGTATTCTCCACCCCATATCATCCAAATTGCACCAAACCGGTGTTGTTCATTTGTGCTCGACTTGTGCTGGTTTGTGCCGTTAAAAGAAACACTAAATATTTATTTCACCAGACCTGTGTTGTTTGTTTGTGTTCAATTTGTGCCATTAAAATTAATCTGGTATCTATATCCCTTCCTTAGAAATAACATGAAATGTTTCGGGAGCAATGATTTCACTCTCCACCCCATGTGGTCCAAACCACTCTGAACCGGTGTCGTTCATTTGTGCTCGATTTGTGCTGTTAAAAGAAACATTATAACATATTCCTTTTTTGTGATTAACAAGATTACATTTCAATCACTCTCACCTGTCTTCATCGTTTGTGCTTGCTTCTGGTTTGTGCCGTGTTTGGTATCATTAAAGAATACATTTTTTGCAAAGATTTAATCTTTCACCTCTGTGAGGAAATACTGTATCCGATTTGGTCTGATATTTAATCCAGGGATGCAAACTACTCACCTTTCAGCTAAAGTCACTTTTTCTGAAGCTAATTTGACCAAATTGTTTGGTAACATTTCTAAATTGTCCTTATTAAAATCCCATTAAATGGTTACTTTAAGCTAAAAATTTTAAACTAAAAACTTGAAACAAAGTTGTCCTCAATTTATCTACAGAAATAGCAAAATCACATGAACTAGGAGATGTACCGGTCCGCCTATGATGATGACATCGAGGTCTACGCTGATACAGTAACGTGTTTCATCAGGAAGTGCATAGATGATGTAGTCCCAACCAAAACCATACAGATCTACCCGACCAGAAACCATGGATTAATAGCAATGTTCGTGCACATTAATGTGCGGACCTCCACTTTTAATTCCGGGAACACGAAGGAGCATAAACAAGCCAGTCATGCCCTCCACAAAACTATCAGAGCAGCCAAATGTCAGTACAGGGACAAGACTGAAGGTCAGTTCAACATAGACTCTAGAGGTATGTGGCATGGAATTATATCATCACAGACTTCAAAGGACATTTTCAACCTTTCCCTCTCCTTGTCTGTGGTCCCCACATGCTTTAAAACATCCGCCATTGTGCCTGTACCAAAGCAATCCAAAATCAATTGCTTAAATGACTTGTGTCCTGTTGCTCTGACCCCCATCATAGGTAAATGCTTTGAGAGGTTAATCAGAGATTACATCTGCTCTGTGCTGCCTGCTTCACTGGACTCACTGTAGTTTGCTTACCACAACAACCGCTCCACCTATGATGCCATTGCATCTACACTACACACTGCTCTCTCCCACCTGGAAAAAAGGAACACATATGTGAGAATGCTGTTTGTAGACTACAGCTTAGCATTCAACACCATAGTGCCCTCCAAGTGAGATGTGAAACTCCGGGCTCTAGGCTTAAACAGCTCGCTGTGCAGCTGGATCCTGGACTTCCTGTCAAGCACCAGGTGGTTAGAATGAACATCTCTTCATCACTGACCCTCAACACTGGAGCCCCGCAGGGCTGTCTTCTCAGCCCACTCCTGTATTCCATGTACACACATGACTGTGTGGAAAAACATTAAGTTTGCTGATGATACGATGGTGGTAGATCTGATCACTGATAATGATGAAACAGCCTACAGAGAGGAGGTGCATACTGGTGTCAGGAGCACAACCTCTCTCTCAATGTCAGTTAGACCAAAGAGCTTGTGGTGGACTTTATCGCAGCATCAGGACCAGCACCAGCCGACTTCATGACAGCTTCTTCCCCCAAGCAATCTTGCAAGATTGGAAGACTTTTGAACTATTGATTGCTCATGATACATATATCAGCACCGAACGTTATTAGCCTCAGACAGGGGGGAAGGGGGTACTTTGTATTTTTATTGTATACAGTCTTCATATTTTGTGTATACCGTATATAGTATATTAATTTTATTGTATACAGTCTTCTTATTTTGTGTATACTGTATATTGTATATTATTAGGTGTATATTGTATTGTAAAGAGATCCTAGTTCATGGGCAATGGAGGAGTCAGGAGACAACGAAGCAATTCAAGGTCAGTACTATAATTTGCACTTTTGAAGCATACAGATGACGGTAACGTCATTCTAAACTAAACGTAGCACACTCTGGCTGTCGTGCTTTCTGGACACTCTGGCATTCCATTTGGTCTCCCTCCGCATCACTATAACGAGAGACAGGTGTTAGGGATAATTGTAAACCAGGTGATGAGGCTTACTGCTCTCTCTCTCATGCAGACTGACACATGACCATGCCCCCCCATGCCATATGCCCCCACCGCTGAGTCAGGCCAGGGCAACATCCAGCCTGCCTTCACCCTCTCCATTTCGTGAAAGTCAGCCACAACCATCTGTGCCCCGGTCTGTGGACCACCTTGAACTTAAAGGGCTGGAGAGCCAGATACCAACGGGTGATCCGCAGGTTAAAATCCTTCATGCGGTGGAGCCACTGCAGAGGAGCATGATTGGAACAGAGGTTGAAGGCCCACCCCAGTAGGTAGTAGCAGAGGGTCAGAACATCCCACTTCTTCAGCAAGACACTCCTTCTCGATGGTACTATATTTTGTCTCCATGAAGGAGAGCTTGCGACTAATAAATAGCACTGGCTGTTCCTCCCCCCACACCTCCTGTGAGATCACCGCGCCCAGCCCCCTGTCAGATGCATCAGTCTGCAAAATAAAGGGGAGAGAGAAGTCAGGTGCATGTAAAAGCAGCCCCTCCACACAGTGTTGCCTCTGTCCACTGGACCAGATCAGGAGCCCCCTTTTTAGTAAGGTCAGTCAGCGGGCTGGTGACATCAGAATAACTAGGCACAAACCTTCGGTAGTAGCCAGCCAGCCCCAAAAACTGCCTTACCCCTTTTTGGTCTTGGGCACCGGGCAGGCTGTGATCGCTGCTATTTTGTCAACCTGTGGACGTACCTGCCCGTGACCTAAGCGGATCCCAAGATACCTAAATTCCACCCGCCCAATTGCACACTTCTTTGGGTTAGCCGTGAGTCCCGCCTGTCTCAGTGCTCTCAGGACAGCCCTCAGGTGTTGCATATGCCGCCGCCAGTCATTACTGTAAATTAAGATGTCGTTTAGATATGCAGTAGCATTTGCCATGTGCGGTCTGAGGATCTTGTCCATAAGGCGCTGAAACATGGCCAGGGCTCCAAACAAACATAACGGAAGTGTCACAAATTGGTGTAATCCGAACGGTGAGGAAAAAAAACGTCTTTTCTCGGGACATTGGCGTTAAAGGGATCTTTAATGGAAGTCCAGTGTCGAGTAAAATTGAGCCGCGCCCAACCGATCGATTAACTCGTCAATTCACGGCATTAGATTAGCGTCAAATTTGGACACTTTCCAGTAGTCAACACAGAAACGGACCGATCCATTGCTCTTCGGTACCAAAACTACCGGGCTGGCCCAATCGCTGTGTGACTCTTGTATTACAGCAATTTTGAGCATTGCCTCTAATTCTTCCTGAACAATCTTTTTCTTGAGTTCAGGAAGATGATAGGGGTGGCTACAAACCACCAAACCCGGGGTGGTCTCGATTTGGTGCTCTGAGGTATTGTGTGACCAGGTAGGGGTGAAAACCTGTCCGCGAATTCTGCTTGCAACCTGGCAATATCTGTAAGCTGCGACAGTGAGAGGTGGTCTCCGCAAGGGACCGGGGTGAATGAACTTGAATTGGGGAATACCTCCGGCCTGAGCTCCGCCCTCTCCAGAACTACTATCGCCAGGGCTACAGGTACTGCCTCCCTCCATAGTTTGAGTAGGTTGAGATGGCAGGTATGATGTGCCCCTCCCCTCTCTGTTCACCTAACCTCATAATCGAGATCTTCGTCGTGTGACCTCAAAGGGTCCTTGCCACTTGGTGAGTAATTTGGAGCTGAAGGTGGGCAGTAATACAAGCACTTTATCTCCCTGTGCAAATTCCCGTAGTCGAGTGTCCCTGTCGTACAGTTGGCGTTGACATTCTTGCGCTTGGAGCTAATTCTCCTGTGTTACATGCCCCAAAGTGTGGAGCTTTGCTCTAAGATAAAGAACGTATTTAAATTCTATTTTTACTACTCGTATTGAATTCTATTTTTACTATTCGAACTTCCTGTATGACGTCAAGCATGCCGCGTGGCCAATGCCCACACAGCAGCTCAAACGGGGAAAACCCGGTGGAGGCTTCTGGGACCTCTCGTGCTGCAAACAGCAGGGGTTCGAGCCACTTATCCCAGCAAGTGCTATTTTTAGCATCTTCGTGTTCGAACTTGCGAATCATGTTTTTAAAGGTCTTATTAAAACACTTGACCAAACCCATCAGTTTGCGGGTGGTAAACACTGGTGCGAATCAACTTAATGCCTAGTAATTCATATAGTTTGTGAAGTGTACGTGACATGAATGTTGTGCCTTGATCAGTGAGGATTTCTTTTGGAATCCCCACTCGGGAGATAATTTGGAAGAGTGCCTCCGCAACACTACGTGCTGAGATGTTGCGCAAAGGCACTGCTTCCGGATATCGTTTTGCATAATCCACCAAAACAAAGCGATGCCTGTGTGCAGTCTTCTCTAATGGCCCAACGAGATCCACGGCAATTCTTTCAAAGGGGATCTCGATCAACGGCAGTGGGCGTAATCACGATTTTGTGGTGGCCGGTGGTTCACCAACTGACATTCACGGCACAATGCACACCACTTGTGAATGTCCCTTTGAATGCCCGGCCAGAAGAAACAGGCCATTATATGATTCAAAGACATTCAGTGACCAAAGGGACCAGCCATTGGATTATAATGAGTTACCTGGAAGAGTGTTTCCTGATGGCTCTTCAATATAAACAGCTGAGTTGTAGTCTCTTTGGTTTGAGTGTCCTGCGTCACTCAATACAACCACTCTTTAATAATAGAAAAAGTATGGGTATGTGATTGCAACACCAGGCTGGAGCTGTTAACCATCAATTACTTTCACTTGATCAAAGGCATGCTTGAGGGACTAGTAGCAACTGATCCAGAGGGAAATCCCCCTCGGGGAAGCCCCTGAGAATGGGAATCCCCCCATCTGTATAATCCTGATGCGGAGCTGCCATTGACGGCCCTGGCACCACCTCACCAGCCATATCATCGCACATCACACACCGTCCCACTACTTTACAGAACCCATCCACACACATAATCCTCAATAGATTTTTAAAACTTGGCCAATTGGTTCCCATCTATTAGGGGTGTAACGGTTCTCGGTAACAAACAAAAAACAAAAAAACACATGGTTCACTAACCACGGTTTTTAAGCATTTGCTGTCTCTAGTTTAATAATGCATTTGGATCATACACTTTGGCAAAGAAAATAAAGCGCCAAATAGACTTAATAGAAATAATGCCCCTTTATGGCTCTCTAGATGGACGCACTTCGCATGTGTTTCACATTGGTCAACTTTCTACAGGGAGAAGTTGTCCTATTAACTGTAAGTACGGTAAAGCAGTTGATGACATTACAGTTATGCACACATTAGTGTGAAGTTGAAAACGGCAAGCTGATAAAACAAGCTGCAAGATAGAAGCCCCTTGCGTCATTCAAGTCTCCTGTCTGGAAACGTTTTCTTTTTGCGTTCAATCAAGACAGCTATGGTCAAAAAACATTTAAAAAACAGGCACACTTTGCAGACATTGCTTGACGCAAGTGACGTGTACTGGTAACATTGATGTTTGATTATTATTTACGCTGACATCACATGAGAATATATATCTATGTGCACAGAGCCGCAGGTGAGCCCGAATCTGCACACAGACACAATACCTTCCGTCTTTAAACAGGCACTTGATGCAATTTCGGACAGACATGAACCAAGAATTAAAGTACTCAGGGTGTTCATTGCCAAAGTTATATTCCCTTACTCCATGATGAAGATGTGGGATTTCCGTGTATGGTTTAAACACTCATTTTGCTTTACTACATCCCTTCTTGCATACATTTCAACAACAAGGTTATTCATTCTATAGCGATGTATAACTTCTGAATGTTGAATATATATTGAGTTGAGTATGAAATGCACATTGTTGATGCATATAGCATAAATGCAGGTATTAGGTTAAATGTTGAGTTAGTAATTAGAGCATTTTTTTTTTTTTTGTAAGTTAAGGACACTAACGAAAATGAACCATGGTTTTATTCAGTAATACTGTAGTAGCCATATAGTAACAACAGCTTTACTATATTAATAAAAAAAAAAAAGTGGCCATGACTGAAGTAACTATGACTGCTGTTACCATTGTTTTCTTGGCAGAAATCATAGTTTTCATACAATTAACAATTTTTTGACAATATTAATACTGTAGTTTCCATATAGTAACCATGACAGTAACCATGTTAATTTTGTGGTTATTATGATTTTACTACAAATATTATGGTTATACTATGGCTACTGTTGTAAAACCATACTGATTTGTAGTGAGGGCAAATCTCTGTTACCAAATATTAAATTCAATTACATTTAATTTGTATAGCGCCTTTCACAACACACATCGTTTCAAAGCAGATTTACAGAAGAGCAGGCATTAACAGATGATAAAACTCTAATGTCGATGAATCATCATTGTGTAATTAGATAAAATACGATTGTTAATCGTGTTTAAAAATAAATAATAAAATAATAATTGTATTAATAACCCCAGTGAGCATTCTGAAATTGCACATATTTATTTTGGATTTGGCAGTAATATATATTTTTCTGAAAATAACAAATACCGAACCGTACCAAAACGTTACCCTAAAACTGTGATACAAACTGAACTGTGATAAATTTAAACCATTACACCTCAACTGTCTATCTATCTATATTGTGGCAAGCAGGGCATGGCCGAGCGGCGTTAGGGCAGAGCGAGGCCAGAGAAATAAGTGGTAAACGATTTCCACCTGTTTGCACACCTGTCTCACATTCCAGGGAGGAGCGGCGGGAATATTTAAGGAGATAAGACAGAAGCAGATGTGGAGAGACAGATGCACGGAGCTGTGTGTGACTGTGTCACAGTTACTGTTGAAAAACAACTCTGTTGAGTGTTGTTGAATGTGTTTTTATTGTGCAGAGAATCATGTTTATGTTTTAATGTACACTGAAAAGTGTGGCAATAAAGTCTTATGTGGATTTTTCATCCGGCTCCAACTTCCTCCATAGGAAAGGCAGAGGTCTGCCATATATATATATATATATATATATATATATATATATATATATATATATATATATATATATATATACACTCACCTAAAGGATTATTAGGAACACCATACTAATACTGTGTTTGACCCCCTTTCGCCTTCAGAACTGCCTTAATTCTACGTGGCATTGATTCAACAAGGTGCTGAAAGCATTCTTTAGAAATGTTGGCCCATATTGATAGGATAGCATCTTGCAGTTGATGGAGATCTGGTGACTGTGGGGGCCATTTTAGTACAGTGAACTCATTGTCATGTTCAAGAGACCAATTTGAAATGATTCGAGCTTTGTGACATGGTGCATTATCCTGCTGGAAGTAGCCATCAGAGGATGGGTACATGGTGGCCATAAAGGGATGGACATGGTCAGAAACAATGCTCAGGTAGGCCGTGGCAATTAAAAGATGCCCAATTGGCACTAAGGGGCCTAAAGTGTGCCAAGAAAACATCCCCCACACCATTAAACCACCACCACCAGCCTGCACAGTGGTAACAAGGCATGATGGATCCATGTTCTCATTCTGTTTACGCCAAATTCTGACTCTACCATCTGAATGTCTCAACAGAAATCGAGACTCATCAGACCAGGCAACATTTTTCCAGTCTTCAACTGTCCAATTTTGGTGAGCTCTTGCAAATTGTAGCCTCTTTTTCCTATTTGTAGTGGAGATGAGTGGTACCCGGTGGGGTCTTCTGCTGTTGTAGCCCATCCGCCTCAAGGTTGTGCGTGTTGTGGCTTCACAAATGCTTTGCTGCATACCTCGGTTGTAACGAGTGGTTATTTCAGTCAAAGTTGCTCTTCTATCAGCTTGAATCAGTCGGCCCATTCTCCTCTGACCTCTAGCATCAACAAGGCATTTTCGCCCACAGGACTGCCGCATACTGGATGTTTTTCCCTTTTCACACCATTCTTTGTAAACCCTAGAAATGGTTGTGCTTGAAAATCCCAGTAACTGAGCAGATTGTGAAATACTCAGACCGGCCCGTCTGGCACCAACAACCATGCCACGCTCAAAATTGCTTAAATCACCTTTCTTTCCCATTCTGACATTCAGTTTGGAGTTCAGCAGATTGTCTTGACCAGGACCACACCCCTAAATGCATTGAAGCAACTGCCATGTGATTGGTTGATTAGATAATTGCAAAAATGAGAAATTGAACAGGTGTTCCTAATAATCCTTTAGGTGAGTGTATATTCATACGCTTTTTAAAAAACAATATACAAATATTTAAATATGTACTTTAATATTGCTACATAGCCAATGGTAAAACTGTATAATGCACAGTCTAAATGCAATTTGGAATAAAAGACAAATATTTTTGTGATGACTGGAATAGATGGTATTTTTTTTTACATGGCGGTGGGGGTTATGATGTTCCATGCACTCCGATGACGTCATTACAGGAATATAGTATTGCATATCAATCACATTGTCCAACGACTTATCACTTATTAAAATTTTCCTCCATATCGTGCAGCCCTAGTTTACACTGATATGTATCACAAGTGCTAAACTGGCACTCTCTCTTTGAGAGAAGTGTTTATGGTTGAATGAGCACTTTGGATGAAAACACTTTTGTGATAGCAATCCGTCCAAATTTTCTTGTTGTTCTTCTTTCGTCTTGACCAGAACCACACCCCTAAATACATTGAAGCAACTGCCATATGATTGGTTGATTAGATAATTGCATTAATGAGAAATTGAACAGGTGTTCCTAATAATCCTTTAGGTGAGTGTGTGTGTGTATATATATATATATATATATATATATATATATATATATATATATATATATTCACTTTTAATTGTTTTTATTGCTAACTGATTCATTTGACATTTTTACTATATTTTATTATCATTATTTATTGAAAAAATATGTAGATCTGAAGATTATATTGTAATGAAGTCATTAACCATTTTTAGATATCCCTAAATCTGCTTTAAATTAAATTGACAAATGTAATTCAGTGCATTAGGTGTTAAATTGGTGTAGGTAGAGTTTAATATGAACAGAGAAGTCATTTAGCCATGCCATTTTGTTGCAATTATATAACAATCAGTCTCAGTTACTTTTATTGTAAAAATTGTTTCTCTGTTCTCTGTTCAAAATAAATGAAGGACATTAACTTTTAGTCAACATTCGTTATTCATACGCAATTGTTTAAATAACCTTTTGTGGTGAGCAGGGTGGAGCCAGGCAGCATCTGGGCAGAACGAGGTTGGGAAGATAAGTGGTGAATGACTTCCACCTGCCCGCCAGACCAGCCTCGAGTTCCAGCGAGGGGAGGCAGGAGTATTTAAGGAGAAGGGACAGCGGCAGACAGGAGAGACATATACGAAACTTGTCCGTGTGTCTTTATGATTTGATGCAGCTGGCTGAAAAGCAGTGTGTGTTTTTGTTTCTTTGGATTCTGAAAAGTGTTATTAAATGTCGGTCCCAGCTTCCTCCTTTCCCATCTTTAAGTGTTACACCTTTAAATTATGTTGGGAAAATAAGGACATAAATTAGGTTACACTACTGCATGTCCACCTGTAGAATAAAAGAAAAAATTACCAACTGGTAACCAACAAACAACTATTGTTCCTCAACATCATAATGACGGACTGGCACCTTTCCAAAGGTATGTTGTGGCTACAAATATAGGAATTTCACTTTTCCGGTTATCACAATGTAATTAGTTATGTTGCCACAACGAAAGATTGGTCATCAAATTACGGTGCAGTTAGGTAATGCAAGAAAAATTATATACGGTTGAAATAGATGTACAATAAATCTGTAAACTAAAAACACAAATGAGGATTCAATAATTAGGACTGTTGCAATATTGACATGTTCTGATATTTAAATCTGGTATATGGCCATATATGAACAAATACAATTAGAGTTAATATATTTGTACTATATACTATATATTATGAAGGGTGGCAACATCAAAGAAAGCGCCCATGCATAGATCTTATTGATTAAGGTAACAAGCTTCATTGTGACAAGTACTAGTTCATTAATTGGAGCTACAATCCAATTATAAAAATCCATGAATTTGCGATACAATCTGCATTTCCACAGGAACCACATAGTAACAATTTTGCTACTGATTTTCCAACATTAATTTTTTTTCCAGAGTACCAATACATTGTCTATTAAACACATCAACAAATTCAAAATATTCCTTAGCTTGACATAAAACTGGCAAACTGGAATAAACTTTTTTTTAAGTGTACCCGTGGACGGAGAATGCATGCATATCCAAAGGGAACATTAACACAAAGTTAGTTCTAAATATAAAATAAACTCTAGGAAGACTGCACTTTGGGTGGCAATGCTGCAAAACTCATGAATATTAAATATTTTTTTGCACAATAAGAGATTATTTTAAATAACATATTTTGATAAACAGTCATTCTTAATGACCTATTCAATAACTCAAATATATATTTCACATAATATGTTAATTTTATCTCTACATCTGCCACTATCAGTCTTGGGATTTTGTTACTCAGTAGATGAACACATATATCATCAATTTAATCAATAATATGACTGATTAGTCTAATGGTTGCTTTTTGCATCTAGTTTTTAGAGGTTCTGGTTTCTAATTCACCCAAATATAGAGTTTTATTTTAATGAACCAAGATTGCATCTGTATATCAGTGGATGGGAGTTACACTTTAAAAACAAATGCAGTAAAAGATGCAGGGAGACGAGAGTAGTGGAAACATAGACTCATTTATTGACCATTCTATAGTTAACTGAAGAACATAGTTACACATACTTCATATACATAACATACGAAAGAGGGATCCTTTCTAGACACGACACAAAACATCTTCTCAAAGTGTTATTTTTTAGGAATCATGCAACAATGGAGCTTGGCTGCCCTCTATTGGACATTTCTTGTAATTGCCACTCAGAACTGGGTTAGACATATGGCTTTGATTTTCTAGTATTTTTACATTTCAGTTGATATTTTTATTATATTTTAATTATATAAAAAAATTCAAGCATGCATCAAAATGTGAACATACACAAAAAGGAATGATGACATTTAATGTTTTGCCATGGCAACAGTATTTAAGATATCAAGAATACCATCAGAATTGTAAATCTGCACTGTCTTGAAATTATTCAAAAATGTTTTGAAGAAATTCAGGTAAAAACAAGATGGATATTTCAAAGTCTGTTAAAAGTGACACAACCAGTCCTTCAACCAGTTGGTGCCACTATGAACGTGATCTACAATAGGCACATCAATGTGATCAGCCTGCAAGGAAAACATTTGGCTCAATTTTGATGAAAATCACACCATGCACGCAGAAGATTTGAGACA